>JAZAYU010000083.1:1591046-2081706 GCA_038501625.1 Corbicula japonica | reverse complement strand
TTCTGAATAATAATAATAATAATAATAATAATAATAATATTATTATTATTATTATTATTATTATTATTATTATTATTATTTTATTATTATTATTATTATTATTATTATTATTATTATTATTATTTGAAAAGTACTGAATAAAATGTTGTTCATTAAAATTAATATACAATTTTATCAGCTAATTTTATTTTGTTCTTGGAAACTTGATTTGGTTAAGATACATGTATGATACAATTACTGAATTACTGATATGATCCGGAGTTTGATAAGTGAAAAATATAATTTATATTATGTCTTTCTTGAATATGTATGACAATCAGCAAAACACATTAATCACAGTATATTTGCAAAGGTTTAAAACAGGTAAAATAAATGATGTTTTCTATAAATGCTCTATTAGTTTTTTTTCAAGATTTATTCACTCAGTATTTTAGCTTTTTTACAAATATGTTGACGGGAAATATGCATCACTTTGATGTTCACTCCCCATCTTTAAAAATTAAAAAAAAACACAAATAAACACAAATATATACTTATTTTTTATATAAAAGATTCGTCGTTTTTTTATCAGACTGATTATATTTTAAAAATTAAACGTCTTAACACTATTGTGAAAACTTTGATAACCAGCCGATGCCCATTGAAAATCTTTGCCAAAATGACGATTCTCATATCATCGTTAACAAATATTTGTTATGTTCTGAAATCTGACAAACGGTAGATTCAGTTACAGCGAACAGAGATGTTAACAAATTATTGTTAACCTATTTCCTTCTGCATCTTTGTCAAGGAGAAAAGTATAAGCTTTAACAAAGATTTGTTAAACTCCCATGACTGACGGTAGATTCAGTAAGAGCGAACAGAGATGTTAACAAATAATTGTTAACAGTTCGGCCGATTTTCTTTCCACATCTCTGTCACGTGCAGAGATAGTATAAGCTTTAACAAAGATTTGTTAAACTCCTGCGACTGTCGATTCAGTAGATTCAGTAACAGCGAACAGAGATGTTAACAAATTATTGTTAATCTTTCGGCCGTTTTTCTTGCAACATCTCCGTTAAGTGACGGGAATAGTTTAACAATAATTTGTTAAAGTCCGATGTCCAAGTGACATAGTGATTGTAGTATTTAGTACAAGCTTTAACAAATA
The DNA here is from genome assembly GCA_038501625.1 of Corbicula japonica. Classification (NCBI taxonomy): domain Eukaryota; kingdom Metazoa; phylum Mollusca; class Bivalvia; order Venerida; family Cyrenidae; genus Corbicula; species Corbicula japonica. The sequence goes on along the minus strand of JAZAYU010000083.1, from coordinate 2,080,556 downwards.
TTTGTTAAACACGCTATTTCTTGAAACTTTGTTGAAATAAAAAAAAACTGAAAAAGTTGTAGAAACTTACAACTTGATCACGTGGAAATGATCAAACACAATTGGAAGCTGTTTCAACACAATATTTTGGTAAAGCAAACTTTTCACTTTTAAATAAAAATTAGCTTATTAACACAGGAATATAAGCACAAACATTCGCATTCATACATCTTTAATGACTTGATGTTGTCGATCTTAGTCTTGTCTGCCGAAAATGCGCCATCATGCGAACCAGATATAGTTTTTAAAACGTTTTCATCGTTGATGTAACAACTTAAAGTTGAACCAATGGTTTCATCATTTCTTGCTTTCAAGAATACCTTTTTCGGCCCCGAAATTAAGCCTAAAACGTTTATAATAAAACTTGTGTTTTTTAATATCTTATATTTTCTGTTTTTATTCAATAATATGATGTTTGCAATATATCTACCAAGTTTCAGCTTTCAGTTAGCAAAAATGAAACATAATATGATGAATTTTCAAACACCACCTATTCTGGTACGCTTTTGTGGCCAAAGCGGCTAAACCTAAGAATTCATTTCTTGCAAATAAAAATTGAAAAACATCAAATTTCTCAAAAACATGGTTATGAATAATAGTAAAACATCTCAACTACTTAAAGCAACTTACTTTTTGAGCTGACATGCAAAATGGGCCACACAGGGTATCAATTGTGGCATTTTTAAGGCAAAAATAGTTAAAATTGACCCCAAACCTACTTAAAACAAAATCTTGCCTTCTGTAACACAGTTATTTTGATTTTTGACTTTTAAATTTGCTTAAAATTGGTCAGCACTCAATTTTAGTGGAAAATAACATTGCAGACAATATAAATATTCAAATGCTGCCCTCCACTTGTACTTCTTATAGGTGTAAGACCTGTATATAGACTTCCCTATATAAACTATAGTAAACATGACATGTTTCAAAAGGCTAGCAATCATAGCTGGTACCATTTGAATAAGGGCAAACTTACATGCTTTTGAAGCTAAGTGTTTCTACTGTCCCTTTCCAGCAAGAAAAGTAGGGATCATGTATCAATTAACAGAGATTTGACACCTTGAAACCGGTGGTCTGTTTTTTTCACTTCTGTGTCAACTTCAAAACTGTTTTACATATGCCATCCTAAAACCAGGGCCTTTTTTCATATACTGCATTTTCAATCATAAATTTGCTATCAGTGTGTCAGTAAAAGTATCTCATTTACTAAACATGTTCCTTTCAGGCCATACTAGCCATTTAATTAAGTTTCAGGTAAAGTAAATTACAAGGGGCATTACCAAAAAAGTTAATCAAGAGTTATTATTTTTGGTATTACATCTGATTTTGTATTTGAAATATAAGGTAAACAAGTACTTTCAATTTTATAGGCAACATTCAGTACCATATAATAGTAATTCAAATGGGGCATAACTGGAAAAATAGTGAAACAGTATTTATCATTTATCATTCTTGTTGTCACCAATGAATTTGTTCATGAAGATGATATATTAAAATTATTAGGTTAATAGGACAAGGACTTAAAATTGTAACCGTTTATCACCAAGTACAAAATGGGGAGATAATCCCAGAAAAAAGGTACCTAGAGTTTTGTTTCTTATAAGGGTCATGACCTGTGCAAGGTTAAGTAAGTGTGTAAACTTTCATGCTAATGCTCTTTGTAGAAATTGAGAAATATCCAACTTGTTAAAACAGGTTATCCATTTATCACTTAGTACAAATGGGGAGAAGCCCCCAGAAATAAGATGGTCAGAGTTATGTAACTTGTAAGGGTAATGATCTGTGCACTGTTAAGTAAGTGTGTTAACTTTTATAAAAATTTTCTTTGTGGAAATTGAGAAAATTTCAACTTGCCAAAACAGGTTAACCATTTTTCTAAGAACAAAAAGGGAAGATTTCCCAACAAATAAGAAAGCCAGAGTTATGTAACTTGTTAGGGTCATGACCTGTGAACTGTTAAGTAAGTATGTAAACGTTCATGCCAAAGCTCTTTGTAGAAATTGAGAAATATGACTCCATGCTCTTCGTAGAAATTGAAAAAAAAATCCAACTTGTCGAAACAGGTTAACCATTTATCTCCAAGTACAAAATGGGGAGATAATCCCAGAAATAAGGTATCTAGAGTTATGTAACTTATAAGGGTCATGATCTGTGCACTCTTGAGTAAGTGTTGAACTTTATGCCAATTCTCTTTGTGGAATTTGAGAAATATCCAACTTGCCGAAACTATTTAACCGGACGAACGTACGGCCGGAAGGACAGACGGACGGACAGACGGACGGACGGTTCAATCACTAGATGCCGGGGGCATAAAAACAAAATATACTAGCAAAGTTACGGTGACATGATAACGTTATTGTCACATTTACAATGATATACTATAAGCGACAGATACCAATCATAGCGAACTGCGATCCAATGACGTCATTGGTAAACACAAGTTGTTTCCCTTAGATTTTGCGTACCGTGAAATATGCACCCGAATTCTACTGAATTAATTCAACCACTTCTCGGGTAAATTGTATCATTTGATCATAAAACGATAATCTTTATATTCAGAATAACATATTTAGTAATTTTAGTACAAAATTTACCAAAGTTTCATAACATATCTTTACACAATTGTACATTAAATATCATAGATTGTCTTGTCTAAGAACAAACGGTCAAGTAGCTATCGGGGTATAGTTCAGTACTTAAAGAAGTTACTTGAGCTTAGACGCATAAAAGAAGGTTCCACTCATTGAAACGGAGTTTTGCACCCGAGAACCAAATACTTTACAAATTAATAGTCTCTGGATCATAACTTTGCAACTGATGAAGGGATGACATCCACATTACAAATACTTGTAAATCTCAACGTAGCATGAATAACAACTGATATTGTATCTACCGGGGAGCGAACCCGCACCGTCACGACGACAGCGCCTAGCCCTGCAATTCGGACGACGGAACCAATTGAGCTAACCGGGAAACCCCCATCCCAAAAATGTTGATCGGATAGCCCTGATGTACATTATCATCACTGCACGACATCGGTAACGGATTATTTTATTATTTTACTGATAACAGTACTGACTATATGTACGGGGATACGTTTTATGGCCGCCACACTGCACAAATAGAGCTACTTTAAATTTCAAATGATATTGCCTCTCCATGGAAGCGAACCCATACCGTCATGGCGACAGCGCCTAGCCTGCAATACCAACAAGTGTATGAACCGTGAGCCAACAAAGTCTTCAGGAGTGGGGTGGATCCCCTCCATCCACTAACAAAAAATCATTTTTTCTACATTTTCATATCTTGTTTAATTATTATGCACTTTGATAGCTTTTTAACTTTTAAGTCTTTGCAAAATGATAAAAAGTGTGGGAATAGGGGTTTTGTAGGGAGACGGATCTTTATCATCTAAATAGTAATAAGAAGTGTTGATGGGCTGAATAAAATTGTTTCATGGGTGGGGGAGGATAGGGTGACTGATGTGGGTACGCACCCCTCCCCCACCAAAAAACCCTCGCCTCCCTCCAACCCACAACCGCCCACTCCACCTCCCCCCCCCCCAAAAAAAAAAAAAAACAATATCTTTCTCTTTTTTACTTTGTACAATCACACTGAACTGACAAATATTCTCCTGGTATTAGGTTGGTCAAGGTTGGTGCTAGTACCACCTGTCTCACCTAAAAAACTCAGACATCTCTTCTGGGATTATTTAGGATGTGATGCCCTCCCGCCCTCCAACCAACACATTTTTTAAAATTTTATTACTAACAATTCTGATACTTACGCGGGACGGATTCCTCGCTCCTAAGGTGGTTATCGATTTTCTGTTCGTCAATTCCCTCCATAATGCATAGTCGTTGCAGAGTAGTCACTTGAGACTGAAATGATAACGCGCAGAGTATTCTGTAACCACTGTAGGTAACCAGATAATGGAGATCGCGGATAACGAAAGATTGTGAGTATAACAATAGATCAACAGTTCGGAGCAAATAACATGGAGAGGTTAGTTTTTGCATAAATTTCATGTTATTTGTGATCCAATACTTATCTTTTGCGATAGATAACAATCAAGTGATGTTCTGTCTTTAATCTTATCCCTATACATTTGAAATTGGTTGTCAGATAAAGTGGAAAGCAGGAGAAAGTTTTCATGAAACATCCCAGATTTCTACCAAAAAAAAACTACTTAGTATGCTTATTTTAAATATATTTAAATAAGTTTTGAACACCACACTGCTGTAAGTTCAAACATCGACAATCAATATGCCACCACACTTGAGCCAGTAGCATGTGTATTTTCTTGAACAAACGTCTTTTTCTGAGGCGCCTGGTTTTTAACAGGAACGACCCAATCGGCAAAGGACGCCACTCTCAAATGCGTTCTTATGTATAATGGTTGGGTCCCATTACGTGAATGCGTATCTTAGTTATAACAATTAACTTTTGTATTTATTACCACCATACAGACAAATACAGATTTGATCAATCCGGGTATTAAGAAGCTTGGGGTTAGTTCTTAGTTGACGCCTTCGGACAGAAAGAAATTTGGATGTTTCGGGAAATAATTAATATAAATGGGTCATTTATCTTGTCACTAGGGCTGGTGGTATTATTTTATAAAGAAAGCCGCTTGTGTAAATAAACGGACCATGCAAAAAAACAACAACAAAATAGACTCTGTAGTATTGAGGTTGAAATAAGGGAAACTAAACCTTTATCCATTCATTAATTTTCGTTATCCATTGACTTCTTAAGGCGAATCCCAGTTGTTCGAATTGATTTAGGTGCCCAACATCAAATAAGTTTATCGAAGAAAATTATCATTTTCTCGCTTAAGTTGAGTGGCGTTTTAAATGTCGATATTTTGGGCTTTGAATACAGCAGTTTCATGTAATAAAACAGTTTTGTTATATATTAAATAAGCGTTATTTGTAGTTTTCTGTACAAATCAGGAATGTTGTGAAATTGCCTTCCTGTTTTTAACTGTATTTGACGCCCAGTTCCAAATGTATGGGTATCAGAGGAAGGATATGACATCGCTTGATTGTTATCTATCGCAAAAGGTAAATATTAGATCAGAAATAACATGAAATTCATGCTAACCTCTCCATGCTGTTTGATCCGAGTTGTTGATCTATCATTATACCGAGTTGTTGATCTATCATTATACTCACAATCTTTCGTTATCCGCGATATCCATTATCCGGCTACCAACCGTGGTAATGTGTTTTACTCTTTAGTGATTTAGTGCTCGAAAACAGGAATAAGTACGCTAAATTTCAGACTTTATAGTTGAAAGACTCAATCTATTAAAAACTAATATACTTATTACGCAGGTAGAAATTTGAAGAGAAAGTGCTGAAAATCATTATTTTTAAACATATTTAAACGAACAAGTTTCTGCTTGTAAGCAAATCTGTTCTTACACAACTCGCTTCGTACCGGACACACTTCGGAAGATCAGGTTTTGATTACAAGTAGATAATGGATTATTAGGCAGTGGAACTAACCGTATGAATTGTTTGAAAGAAAATACTAGGAATCTACAGTAAATGTGATTTCGTGAATCGATGTAGACTTAATGTTATATTTTTCAAAAGCACGTATCGAAATCTATGAGGTCAAAATGTATGTTTTGGAAACTTACATAAATGGTCAAAAATGGTCTCCGACTAGGATCTATAAGCAGCTTTAAACCAGTAACCTTCATCTTAGGCATTTAAATTTGCCGTGACAAGAACATGTGATAATACCTATGTTCACGCAAATCATAGATTACAGTTAGCACACAAGGATTTCTTGCTTCTTGCAGAACCGTATTAAATCTGAAAGTATTTTAAAATAAGTATTGCAACCGTTAGTTCAAATTTGAAAGATCTTTAGACATCGTTTATTACTGCGATTAAGGGTCATCTATAGTTATCGACAAAAACGAAAATTATCAAAATCTCTATAAACGCAAAATACAGTTCAGTAAAACTTTGCACAAAAAGTTGTTATTATTGTACCCTTTTGGTATATTTTAGGAAAAATAGAGCAAAAATGAAACATAGCTAGACCTTCACCAACAATCTATTTACATCCAAACTAAACAGTCCAAACATGATTTTAAATGCCCACATAAGTATTACGATACTGACAACATTGTTTTTGTCCATCTAAAGAAATTTCATCTATAAATGAAGAGAGAAATCAATATTTTCATTCCTTTGTCACATATATACACATATATAGACAAAGAAATTAATTCAAGGTCAAACACACTTTTACATTTCTCGTATTGTATACAAATAGACGGAACATTTTGTTTGTCTTTACTGTTCTAACATTTCTTAACGTATGTAAAAACACATAAATAACATTTATTCGTGATATGTTATCTTGACTGTAATAGAACATTGCTCCTTTAGAAAAATTTTGATTAATTCCTTTTTTATCGATGAAAGTGCATGGAAGACTGGTGACGGCCCTTAAGTCCGAATTGTTTTGGCTGCAACAAAACATGTTCATGTCAGACACATGTATCCATGAAGAGTGAACACGAGTTCACTTTCACTGTTGTAACGTGTTTATTATTCTCATTATTGCTGGACTGCTGTGGCTTCTGTGGCTGCTGGACTGCTGTGGCTGCTGAGCTGCTGTGGCTGCTGGGCTGCTGTAGCTGTTAAACTGCTGTGGCTGCTGAGCTGCTGTGGCTGCTGGGCTGCTGTGGCGGCTGGGCTGCTGTGACTGCTGAACTGATGTGGCTGCTGAGCTGCTGTGGCTGCTGGGCTGCTTTGGCTACTGCGGCGGCTGTGCTGCTGTGACGGCTGGGCTTCTGTGGCTGCTGGCCTGCTTTGGCTACTGCGGCGGCTGTGCTGCTGTGGCGGCTGGGCTCTTGTGACTGCTGGGCTGCTGTGACGGCTGGGCTTCTGTGGCTGCTGGGCTGCTTTGGCTACTGCGGAGGCTGGGCTGCTGTGGCTGCTGGGCTCTTGTGACTGCTGGGCTGCTGTGACGGCTGGGCGTCGGTGGCTGCTGTGCTGCTTTGGCTTCTGCGGCGGCTTTGCTGCTGTGACGGCTGGGCTTCTGTGGCTGCTGGGCTACACCAAAAACTACTGTTATTCTCCTGGCCTTCAAGCCTAACAGGTAGCCTGCATGTATTTGCTTGTTAGTTCTAAATAAACTAGCAACATCGTTTTTAAAACTTGGGCATTATTTAAGACAAAAATGGTTAATTTAATTCAGTCTGCTAGTGAAATTTTGAGCTGCGATTTGCCTTGTGATTCGTTATATAAGCTTTACCAGGTTTAATGAAATCAGGGTTGTCATTGAGCGACAATGTGTAGAATTTCATGCAGTTTTAACATGTTTCACAAGTGTTTATTTAACGCACGAATTTCAATTATTACTAAAAAGGAACTTATAGATTTACTCGGCGAAAACACGTTTTGTATTTTATTTTTGCAATTAATCGGTCTCGAATCGATACATTTTGTAAACATTTGACGACATAAAACCACAACAACTATATAAACTATTATTAGACAGCGGTAATTTGGTAGTGTTTACATTGGCGTATTTACATTGACGTTACATGTAAACATTTAATTAATATTTTAATCGTTGTTTAATACACGGCAAATAGCTAATTAAACTTGTCCCATTAGCCGAGTGGTCTAAGGCGAAGTCATTAAAAATACTTTGTTCTGCAATGGTCGCAACGCTGTTATAGGTTCGAAACATGTTTTTGTTTACATTTTTTATATTTCCGAAATAAAATAAACCTGAAGCAAAATACATACAATACTTTAAAATAACTGCAATAAAACTTTAAAAAATATATCTAAAATATTTCCTTAAAAGCCGTGTGTCAGTGTGAATTGAACCCGTGTCGAAGAAAAGTTAGGCCTACAACAGCCGGACGCGTACACCACTGCGCTATCGATGATTTATATTTTAAACAGGCAAAATAGTAATTTTAACGCGTAAATTTGCCGTAATCTGTGTTTACATTCTATTAATAATGGTAAACATCGCCAAGTTAGCTTGGTCGACCTATATCTGAGTGAAATGTAAACAAGAAATATCTTTAAAAAAAGATAAACGGCGTTGATTGAAAAGATTTTTATATATAAGAAAGAAAGAAATAAAGAGCGTGCAAAAATTTCGTCTGATGATAATACGTCGATTAAAGAAGAATGTCTAATGTTAACTGTACATTTATTCAGTGCCAATAAAATACCTCTTGTAGAGTTAGTACTAATGACGAATAAATGTTATTAAAATACAATAAATGAAAATAATGACAACTTGTTACAAGAGCGAAATCTACCAACTTTTACGTAAATTATCTTTAAAAAAAAGTGTCCCTCCCGAGTATTGAACCCGGGGCATCCGCCTGAGAGGCGAGTGTGATAACCACTACACCAAGGCGATTTGAATGCTGGAATTGAAATTAACAATCAGTATCAAAGGAACTGGAAAGGAACCAGTAAGAACCAGAAATATCTGCACTTCTCTGTCGTTTTACACTGTGTATTGTACTCGAGTGTTTACCTGACACCCATGAATATTCCATATAAAATCGTATTTAAGCCATCAATTGACTTAGACTGAACGTCAAATACTGGTGACCCTTGACGTTACATGTAAAATTACGTTAAATTCTGTCTTTGACGCTATCATTCGCAGCGCAGAAAATGAAATTTATCATGTACACGGACATTGTGAATATTTCTTATGTAAGATACGGGTTTGAAACAAATATTGATGTGACATTTGATATCAATGACCGATCTATGTTTTCAGCATTGTTGGAAAATACGGTTTTGCATAAGTTTAACGTCTACAATTGTTTTGCGTTTTAGTTTACCGCGTCTTTAGTATTCACGTTTGTGTCTCTTTCATATCATGTGTGTTTTTATTCGGGTACATTCTTTCTTCAATCTTGTTTCCGTAGAGATTTCAATTTATTTTCACGGCAATTTTCTTTTTTTCTTTTTATTATACCATATTTTAAATTTAAATTTATGTGACGTACTAGCCCGTTAATCTTTGGGAAAGGAAATCGGATAAAACAAAAAAAATCCATAAAAATGAAAGTTTCTTGTCTTAATATTTTACCTTGTCAAGAAATTCTAAGAGACTGCAAACTATTCCAGTATGTTGATATATTTCAAAAGCATTTAATAACTGATTAGTTTATACTAACGTCAACTTTTATGTTTACTTTAACGTCAAGGGACATTTGGTGTGGACAAATTATTTTGCTTAATAGAAAACAACTAAGCATGAAAGTACAAGCATTTATATATCAAAATAATCGCAAGAAAAAGTGTATTTTTATTGGCAAATTACTTCTAAAATACAATGCATGATTTTTCAATAAAGGAACAACGTTTAGTCATCTGTATACAAATATAATGCAGTTTTCGTATTTGGGGACATTTGAAAGGACAAACAATTTTACGGATTACGGAAATATTGTAAATGACTTTCAAAAAAATCAGTGGATTTAACAAACAAGATGAAAAGTGTATTTTCATGGCAAAAATGTAAGCTTGAATGACAAAAAGTTTTATGTCCCCTATGTTATCAAAAACTGTACTAAAATATTTTATCGCGCATGGGACAAATTTCCTTCATTCAAATTTTTGTTCATTCGCTAGTAAATAATGCTTTGATTCCCAAACAACTTTGGAAGAAATATGCGTAAATGATGTCAAGTCAACGTTGCAGTCGACATGTGTAAAATCCCCTGTCTTTTAACGGCCCACTGACGCATCATTAGAGAACTATGGCTGCAAATGTAACATGGGACATTTGAATTTAGTCATGTCAATATGAATTTCGACGACTCGTTTTCCTTACAAAATATCATTTTAAAAAAGAATTTTTGCACTATTAAAAGCCGCAATCCTAGACGTTTATTTTGATATACAATAATAATATTTTCAAATCTTTTGATTTCTGTGGCATCAGAATTGAACTGCCTAATCCGTATGTTTTAGGAGGAATCACGAGCATTTGACGTTCCGTCTTAACTGGTTATTATACTGTAAATATCTTTTTCTCCAATACAATTATCGCTTTTAAAAACGAAAATGCCCGAACATATAAGTGCCATGTAAATACTAACACACAATATAAAAATCGTTACGGTAATCATTAACGAGACCCACTAATAACCAATCAAAATAATCTATTTGATTTTCCCGCTGCATAATTTTATTTACAATATTTCATTGGTCGAAAAACTAGGTCAAAAGTGAGCTTAGACAGCTAACGCCGAAAAAGGGAAAATTGGGTTATATAAGTAGATGGGTTAAATTCACCGACTCATACCATGTATTTCTGAAGCATGGCTTCGGTGTCCCTGAGGTTCCCCTGTATTTTCTTTTTCCTTTTGTAAACAAGCTTCAGTCGGAAATGCTCGTGATCTTTGACAGATACTATTAAACCTGAAATACAAAAATACAAAGAAAAGTTTACGAAGTAAGCTAATGGCATAAAATCAAATGACAGTTATCCGAAACCTGCACACAGATTGGATGTGACAATGTGATACGTTGATTTTTGCATTAAAGATTACTGTCCATATGTTGTTCTTACGTGAACAAGCACAGATAATCCTACATGTATGCATTACATGGGCGAAATTTTAATGAAAATGGAGAAAAGATATATGTTCAGAATGTGAATAAATAGTGCAAATATTATATTCGTTTAATGACATCTATAATCGAATAGAAATGTATCGACGAAGCTAACAGTAAAGCATTTTTCATTGTGTGGCATATTAGCTTGAAGGTGGAATTAGAGTTTTCTTCTACCTCAGGAATCTCTTATTGAGAAAACTCTTATTCCATGTTCAAGTTATACGATGCTACATGTATACTGTTCAAAGTAAACAGTAAAGGTGTATGAAATATGAAAATTGAAGCTTGTTGCGCTACTGATTTTAATGGTTAATGTTAGAAAAAAATCTTAAACACACTTGAATGTAACGTTAGCTTCGTTTGAAGGGATTAATTCCGAGAATTTTCTTTTTTACACCATCAGTTCATACAGGGGCATAAACTATTTATTTTGTCATGTTTTGCGATAGCGGTACTATATCAATACGCGTCACCAGAACATAATTATATACATTCTTGTAAAATGGAAGAGGTTTCTGTTTTAACGCTGCTGGAAAAATTAATCTGACAACCCTATGTATGAAACCACATGCGCTTTTGAGCACATGCATTATTATGAACAAGAAATTCCTCTGAAACTTATTATACTTTTTTGATAAATGCATGTCAAATCTTCTGAAATGTATTATTGTCCTTGCTGGCTGGCGTGTCAAAACGATTTTCCACGAATTCCTCATGTTTTTGCATTTTGTGAATAACAAATCATAGTCCTAACATTTTACAATTTATGTTCCTAATGCACAGTTTTTAAATCGCGTCAGTGTATTTCAACCAGTTCAGAACATAGAATCTTATTTAAAATCGATGTAATAAATGGTTTTGGCAGAAACTAACGCTATGACATCATCTTCCGTGTACGAAGAGGTGATTTCTACAGAGATATTTTCTGAATGAAAATATCAGAGTGCGTGAGCTTGCAGGCTGATTTGCATCTGCACTGATCGCAGATGGTTACATGCCCATACATAAAATAAATGATTAAATGTGAAATTGATACTTACTGTTAACTACTCGAATAACTCTCCAAGGCAAAAGAATAGCAAGAATAAACACAAAGTCGGTCGTATCTATGTTCTGTAGGAAGACTAGGAACGAAAAGTCCATGAGAAATGACATCACTACAACAAATGCATCAAACACCTGAAAACAGACAGGTTTGGGATAATCTAAATTGAAAGTACGTATATTTAAACATCCATATAGAGGGGTAATAAAACCTTCAAACAATGCTTACACTAGTATAAGATATATATGTATCGTAAACAATCTTCACCATGTGATGAATAACAAAGTATTTTAATATACAGATCTTAATCATTATTTTAATTGCTTTACGAGGATTCTGAGTATACTCTTTAAACTTAAAACAAAATAAGATACATGATTATCACTTGTTGTTATGAAATAACCATCACTTTTCCGGTATGGTTCTGGAAACCTCTGATATTTAATTAAGGTAGACCTCACTAACTCCCCAGCAGCTTCTGGAAACCACTGATATTGAATTAAGGTAGACCTCACTTACTCCCCAGCAGCTTCTGGAAACCACTGATATTTAATTAAGGTAGACCTCACTAACTCCCCAGCAGCGGCTAGGTAGACCTCACTAACTCCCCAGAAGCGGCAAGGTAGACCTCACTAACTCCCCAGCAGCGGCAATATAGACCTCACTAACTCCCCAGCAGCGGCAAGGTAGACCTCACTTACTCCCCAGCAGCTTCTGGAAACCACTGATATTTAATTAAGGTAGACCTCACTAACTCCCCAGCAGCGGTTAGGTTGACCTCACTAACTCCCCAGCAGCGGCAATATAGACCTCACTAACTCCCAAGCAGCGGAAATATAGACCTCACTTACTGCCAAGCAGCGGCAATATAGACCTCACTAACTCCCCAGCAGCGGCAATAAAGACCTCACTAACTCCCCAGCAGCGGCAAGGTAGACCTTACTAACTCCCCAGCAGCGGCAATATAGACCTCACTAACTCTCCAGCAGCGGCAATACAGACCTCACTAACTCCCCAGCAGCGGCAAGGCAGACCTCACTAACTCCCCAGCAGCGGCAATATAGACCTCACTTACTACCCAGCAGCGGCAATATAGACCTCACTAACTCCCAAGCAGCGGCAATATAGACCTCACTAACTCCCCAGCAGCGGCAATATAGACCTCACTAACTCCCCAGCAGCGGCAATATAGACCTCACTAACTCCCCAGCAGCGGCAAGGTAGAACTCACTAACTCCCCAGCAGCGGCAATATAGACCTCACTAACTCCCCAGCAGCTGCAATAAAGACCTCACTAACTCCCCAGCAGCGGCAATATAGACCTCACTTACTCCCCAGGAGCTTCTGGAAACCACTGATATTTAATTAAGGTAGACCTTACGAACTCCCCAGCAGCAGCAATATAGACCTCACTTCCTCCCCAGCTGCGGCAATATAGACCTCACTAACTCTCCAGCAGCTCAATATAGACCTCACTAACTCCCCAGCAGCGGCAATATAGACCACACTTACTCCCCAGCAGCGGCAAGGTAGACCTCACTAACTCCACAGCAGCTGCAATATAGACCTCACTAACTCCCCAGCAGCGGCAATATAGACCTCACTAACTTCCCAGCAGCGGCGATATAGACCTCACTTACTCCCCAGCAGCGGCAAGGTAGACCTCACTAACTGCCAGCAGCGGCAATATAGACCTCCTTAACTCCCCAGCAGCGGCAATATAGACCTCGCTAACTCCCCAGCAGCGGCAATATAGACCTCACTAACTTCCCAGCAACGGCAATAATGACCTCACTAACTCCCCAGCAGCGGCAAAATAGATCTCACTAACTCCCCAGCAGCGGCAATATAGACCTCACTAACACCCCAGAAGCTTCTGGAAATCACTGATATTTAATTAAGGTAGACCTCACTTACTCCCCAGCAGCGGCAATATAGACCTCACTAACTCCCCAGCAGCGGAAAGGTAGACCTCACTAACTCCCAAGCTGCGGCAATACATACCTCACTAACTCCGAAGCAGCGGAAAGGTAGACCTCACAAACTCCCCAGCTGCGGCAATATAGACCTCACTAACTCCCCAGCAGCGGCAAGGTAGACCTCACTTACTCCCCAGCAGCAGCAATATAGACCTCACTTACTCCCCAGCAGCGGCAAGGTAGACCTCACTGACTCCCCAGCAGCTTCTGGAAACCACTGATATTTAATTAAGGTAGACCTCACTAACTCCCCAGCAGAGGCAAGGTAGACCTCACTAACTCCCCAGCAGCGGCAAGGTAAACCTCAGTAACTCCCCATGAACGGAAAGGTAGACCTCACTTCCTCCCAAGCAGCGGCAATATAGACCTCACTTACTCCACAGCAACGGCAATATTGACCTCACTTACTCCCCAGCAGCGGCAATATAGACCTCACTAACTCCCCAGCAGCGGCAATATCGACCTCTCTAACTCCCCAGCAGAGGCAAGGTAGACCTCACTAACTCCCCAGCAGCGGCAAGGTAAACCTCAGTAACTCCCCATGAACGGAAAGGTAGACCTCACTTCCTCCCAAGCAGCGGCAATATAGACCTCACTTACTCCCCAGCAACGGCAATATTGACCTCACTTACTCCCCAGCAGCGGCAATATAGACCTCACTAACTCCCCAGCAGCGGCAATATCGACCTCACTAACTCCCCAGCAGCGGCAATATAGACCTCACTTACTTCCCGGCAGCTTCTGGAAACCACTGATATTTAATCAAGGTAGACATCACTAACTCCCCAGCAGCGCAAGGTAGACCTCACTAACTCCCCAGCAGCGGTAAGGTAGACCTCACTAACTCCCCAGCAGCGGCAATATAGACATCACTAACTCCCCAGCAGCGGCAAAACAGACCTCACTAACTCCCCAGAAGCGGCAAGGAAGACCTCACTAACTCCCCAGCAGCGGCAATATAGACCTCACTAACTACCCAGCAGCGGCAATATAGACCTCACTAACTACCCAGCAGCGGCAATATAGACCTCACTAACTCCCCAGCAGCGGCAATATAGACCTCACTTACTCCCTAGCAGCGGAAATATAGACCTTACTAACTCCCCAGAGGCGGCAATATAGACCTCACTTACTCCCCAGCAGCGGGAATAGAGACCTCACTAACTCCCCAGCAGCGGCAATATAGACCTCACTAACTATCCAGCAGCTTCTGGAAACCACTGATATTTAATTAAGGTAGACCTCACTAACTCCCCAGCAGCGGCAAGGTAGACCTCACTTACTCATTAGCAGCGGCAAGGTAGACCTCACTTACTCCCCAGCAGCGGAAAGGTAGACCTCACTAACTCCCCAGCAGCGGCAATATAGACCTCACTAACTCCCCAGCAGCGGCAATATAGACCTCACTAACAAACCAGCAGCGGAAAGGTAGACCTCACTAACTCCCCAGCAGCGGCAATATAGACCTCACTAACTCCGAAGCAGCGGAAAGGTAGACCTCACTTACTCCCCAGCAGCGCCAATATAGACCTCACTAACTCCCCAGCAGCGGCAAGGTAGACCTTACTAACTCCCAAGCAGCGGCAATGTAGACCTCACTAACTCCCCAGTAGCGGCATTATAGACCTCACGTGCTCCCCAGCAGCGGCATTATAAACCTCACTGACACCCCAGGAGCGGCAGAATAGATCTCACTAACTCCCCAGCAGCGGCAAGGTCGACCTCACTTCCTCCCCAGCAGCTTCTTGAAACCACCGATATTTAATTAAGGTAGACCTCACTAACTCCCCAGCAGCGCCAAGGTTGACCTCATTAACTCCAGAGCAGCGGCAAGGTAGACCTCACTAACTCCCCAGCAGCGGAAAGATAGACCTGACTTACTCTCAATCAGCGGCAGTATAGACCTCACTAACTCCAAAGCGGCGGAAATATAGACCTCAATAACTCTCCAGCAGCGGCAATATAGACCTCACTTACTCCCCAACAGCGGTAGGGTAGACCTCACTAACTCCCCAGCAGCGGCAATATAGACCTCACTAACTCCCCAGCAGCGGCAATATAGACCTCACTAACTCCGAAGCAGCGGAAAGGTAGACCTCACTAACTCCCCAGCAGCGGCAATATAGACCTCACTAACTCCCCAGCAGCGGCAAGGTAGACCTCATTAACTCCCCAGCAGCGGCAATATAGACCTCACTAACTCCCCAGCAGTGGCAATATCGACCTCTCTTACTCCCAAGCAGCGGCAATATAGACCTCACTAACTTCCCAGCAGCGGATATATAGACCTCACTTACTCCCCAGCAGCGGCTATATAGACCTCACTTACTCCCCTGCAGCGGCAATATAGCCCTCACTAACTCCCCAGCAGCGGTAATATAGACCTCACTAACTCCCCAGCAGCTGCAATATAGACCTCACTAACTCCCCAGCAGCGGCAATATAGACCTCACTAACCCCCCAGCAGCGGCAATATAGACCTTACTAACTCACCAGCAGCGGCAATATAGACCTCACTAACTCCCCAGCGGCGGAAATATAGACCTCACTAACTCTCCAGTAGCGGCTATATAAACCTCACTTACTCCCCAACAGCGGTAGGGTAGACCTCACTAACTCACCAGCAGCGGCAATATAGACCTCACTAACTCCCCATCAGCGGCAATATAGACCTCACTAACTCCGAAGCAGCGGAAAGGTAGACCTCACTAACTCCCCAGCAGCGGCAATATAGACCTCACTAACTCCCCAGCAGCGGCAAGGTAGACGTCACTAACTCCCCAGCAGCGGCAATATAGACCTCACTTACTCCCCAGCAGCGGCAATATCGACCTTTCTTACTCCCAAGCAGCGGCAATATAGACCTCACTAACTTCCCAGCAGCGGATATATAGACCTCACTTACTCTCCAGCAGCGGCAATATAGACCTCACTAACTCCCCAGCAGCGGCAAGGTAGACCTCACTTACTCCCAAGCAGCGGCAATGTCGACCTCACTTACTCCCCAGCAGCGGCAATATAGACCTCACTAACTCTCCAGCAGCGGCAATATAGACCTCACTAACTCCCTAGCAGCGGCAAGGTACACCTCATTAACTCCCCATTAGCGGCAATATAGACCTCACTAACTCCCCAGGAGCGGCAATATACACCTCACTTACTCCCCAGCAGCTTCTGGAAACCACTGATATTTTATTAAGGTAGACCTTACGAACTCCCCAGCAGCGGCAATATAGACCTCACTTACTCCCAAGCTGCGGCAATATAGACCTCACTAACTCCCCAGCAGCTCAATATAGACCTCACTAACTCCCCAGCAGCGGCAATATAGACCACACTAACTCCCCAGCAGCGGCAAGGTAGACCTCACTAACTCCCCAGCAGCTGCAATATAGACCTCACTAACTCCCCAGCAGCGGCAATATAGACCTCACTAACTTACCAGCAGCGGCAATATAGACCTCACTACCTCCCCGGCAGCGGCAAGGTAGACCTCACTGACTCCCCAGCAGCGGCAATATAGACCTCCCTAACTCCCCAGCAGCGGCAATATAGACCTCGCTTACTCCCCAGCAGCGGCAATATAGACCTCACTAACTCCCCAGCAGCGGCAATATAGATCTCACTAACTCCCCAGCAGCGGCAATATAGACCTCACTAACTCCCCAGCAGCGGCTAGGTAGACCTCACTAACTCCCCAGCAGCGGCAAGGTAGACCTCACTTACTCCCCAGCAGCGGCAATATAGACCTCACTAACTCCCCAGCAGCGGAAAGGTAGACCTCACTAACTCCCCAGCTGCGGCAATAGATACCTCACTAACTCCGAAGCAGCGGAAAGGTAGACCTCACAAACTCGCCAGCTGCGGCAATATAGACCTCACTAACTCCCCAGCAGCGGCAAGGTAGACCTCACTAACTCCCCAGCAGCGGCAATATAGACCTCACTTACAGCAGCGGCAAGGTAGACCTCACTGACTCCCCAGCAGCTTCTGGAAACCACTGATATTTAATTAAGGTAGACCTCACTAACTCCCCAACAGCGGCAAGGTAGACCTCACTAACTCCCCAGCAGCGGCAAGGTACACCTCACTAACTCCCCAGCAGCTGAAAGGTAGACCTCACTTCCTCCCAAGCAGCGGCAAGGTAGACCTCACTAACTCCCCAGCAACGGCAATATAGACCTCACTAACTCCCCAGCAGCGGCAATATAGACCTCACTAACTCCCCAGCAGCGACAATATAGACCTCACTAACTCCCCAGCAGCGGCGAGGTAGACCTCAATAACTCCCCAGCAGCGGTAATATAGACCTTACTAACACCCCAGAAGCGGCAATATAGACCTCACTAACTCACCAGCAGCTTCTGGAAACCATTGATATTTAATTAAGGTAGACCTCACTAACTCCCCAGCAGCGGCAAGGTAGACCTCACTAACTCCTTAGCAGCGGCAAGGTAGACCTCACTAACTCCCCAGCAGCGGCAATATAGACCTCACTAACTACCCAGCCGCGGCAATAAAGACCTCACTAACTACCCAGCAGCGGCAATATAGACCTCACTAACTCCCCAGCAGCGGCAATATAGATCTGACTAACTCCCTAGCAGCGGCAATATCGACCTCACTAACTCCCCAGCAGCGGCAATATAGACCTCACGTACTTCCCGGCAGCTTCTGGAAACCACTGATATTCAATCAAGGTAGACATCACTAACTCCCCAGCAGCGCAAGGTAGACCTCACTAACTCCCCAGCAGCGGTAAGGTAGACCTCACTAATTCCCCAGCAGCGGCAATATAGACCACACTTACTCCCCAGCAGCGGCAAAACAGACCTCACTAACTCCCCAGCAGCGGCAAGGAAGACCTAACTAACTCCCCAGCAGCGGAAATATAGACCTTACTTACTCCCCAGAAGCGGCAATATAGACATCACTTACTCCCCAGCAGCGGGAATAGAGACCTCACTAACTCCCCAGCAGCGGCAATATAGACCTCACTAACTATCCAGCAGCTTCTGGAAACCACTGATATTTAATTAAGGTAGACCTCACTAACTCCCCAGCAGCGGCAAGGTAGACCTCACTAACTCCCCAGCAGCGGCAAGGTAGACCTCACTTACTCCCCAGCAGCGGAAAGGTAGACCTCACTAACTCCCCAGCAGCGGCAATATAGACCTCACTAACTCCCCAGCAGCGGCAATAGAGACCTCACTAACATCCAAGCAGCGGAAAGGTAGACCTTACTAACACCCCAGCAGCGGCAATATAGACCTCACTAACTCCGAAGCAGCGGAAAGGTAGACCTCACTAACTCCCCAGCAGCGGCAATATAGACCTCACTAACTCCCCAGCAGCGGCAAGGTAGACCTCACTAACTCCCCAGCAGCGGCAAGGTAGACCTCACTAACTCCCCAGCAGCGGCATTATAGACCTCACGTGCTCCCCAGCAGCGGCATTATAGACCTCACTAACACCCCAGCAGCGGCAATATAGACCTCACTAGCTCCCCAGCAGCGGCAAAGTCGACCTCACTTCCTCCCCAGCAGCTTCTGGAAACCACTGATATTTAATTAAGGTAGACCTCACTAACTCCCCAGCAGCGGCAAGGTTGACCTCATTAACTCCCCAGCAGCGGCAAGGTAGACCTCACTAACTCCCCAGCAGCGGAACGATAGATCACACTTACTCCCCAGCAGCGGCAAGGTAGACTTCACTAACTCCCCAGCAGCGGAAAGATAGACCTCACTAACTCCCCAGCAGCGGCATTATAGACCTCACGTGCTCCCCAGCAGCGGCATTATAGACCTCACTAACACCCAAGCAGCGGCAATATAGACCTCACTAACTCCCCAGCAGCGGCAAAGTCGACCTCACTTACTCCCCAGCAGCTTCTGGAAACCACTGATATTTAATTAAGGTAGACCTCACTAACTCCCCAGCAGCGGCAAGGTTGACCTCATTATCTCCCCAGCAGCGGCAAGGTAGACCTCACTATCTCCCCAGCAGCGGCATTATAGACCTCACGTGCTCCCCAGCAGCGGCATTATAGACCTCACTAACACCCCAGCAGCGGCAATATAGACCTCACTAACTCCCCAGCAGCGGCAAAGTCGACCTCACCTACTCCCCAGCAGCTTCTGGAAACCACTGATATTTAATTAAGGTAGACCTCACTAACTCCCCAGCAGCGGCAAGGTTGACCTCATTAACTCCCCAGCAGCGGCAAGGTAGACCTCACTAACTCCCCAGCAGCGGAAAGATAGACCACACTTACTCCCCAGCAGCGGCAAGGTAGACCTCACTAACTCCCCAGCAACGGCAATATAGACCTCACTAACTCCCCAGCAGCGGCAATATAGACCTCACTAACTCCCCAGCAGCGGCAATATAGACCTCACTAACTCCCCAGCAGCGGCAAGGTAGACCTCAATAACTCCCCAGCAGCGGTAATATAGACCTTACTAACACCCCAGAAGCGGCAATATAGACCTCACTAACTCCCCAGCAGCTTCTGGAAACCATTGATATTTAATTAAGGTAGACCTCACTAACTCCCCAGCAGCGGCAAGGTAGACCTCACTAACTCCTTAGCAGCGGCAAGGTAGACCTCACTAACTCCCCAGCAGCGGCAATATAGACCTCACTAACTACCCAGCCGCGGCAATAAAGACCTCACTAACTACCCAGCAGCGGCAATATAGACCTCACTAACTCCCCAGCAGCGGCAATATAGACCTGACTAACTCCCTAGCAGCGGCAATATCGACCTCACTAACTCCCCAGCAGCGGCAATATAGACCTCACGTACTTCCCGGCAGCTTCTGGAAACCACTGATATTCAATCAAGGTAGACATCACTAACTCCCAAGCAGCGCAAGGTAGACCTCACTAACTCCCCAGCATCGGTAAGGTAGACCTCACTAATTCCCCAGCAGCGGCAATATAGACCTCACTTACTCCCCAGCAGCG
Organism: Corbicula japonica; assembly: GCA_038501625.1. Lineage (NCBI taxonomy): Eukaryota > Metazoa > Mollusca > Bivalvia > Venerida > Cyrenidae > Corbicula > Corbicula japonica. Next base: position 2,059,884 of record JAZAYU010000083.1, on the reverse strand, counting down.
GCAAAACAGACCTCACTAACACCCCAGCAGCGGCAATATAGACCTCACTAACTCCCCAGCAGCGGCAAAGTCGACCTCACTTACTCCCCAGCAGCTTCTGGAAACCACTGATATTTAATTAAGGTAGACCTCACAAACTCCCCAGCAGCGGCAAGGTTGACCTCATTATCTCCCCAGCAGCGGCAAGGTAGACCTCACTAACTCCCCAGCAGCGGCATTATAGACCTCACGTGCTCCCCAGCAGCGGCATTATAGACCTCACTAACACCCCAGCAGCGGCAATATAGACCTCACTAACTCCCCAGCAGCGGCAAAGTCGACCTCACCTACTCCCCAGCAGCTTCTGGAAACCACTGATATTTAATTAAGGTAGACCTCACTTACTCCCCAGCAGCGGCAAGGTTGACCTCATTAACTCCCCAGCAGCGGCAAGGTAGACCTCACTAACTCCCCAGCAGCGGAAAGATAGACCACACTTACTCCCCAGCAGCGGCAAGGTAGACCTCACTAACTCCCCAGCAACGGCAATATAGACCTCACTAACTCCCCAGCAGCGGCAATATAGACCTCACTAACTCCCCAGCAGCGGCAATATAGACCTCACTAACTCCCCAGCAGCGGCAAGGTAGACCTCAATAACTCCCCAGCAGCGGTAATATAGACCTTACTAACACCCCAGAAGCGGCAATATAGACCTCACTAACTCCCCAGCAGCTTCTGGAAACCATTGATATTTAATTAAGGTACACCTCACTAACTCCCCAGCAGCGGCAAGGTAGACCTCACTAACTCCTTAGCAGCGGCAAGGTAGACCTCACTAACTCCCCAGCAGCGGCAATATAGACCTCACTAACTACCCAGCCGCGGCAATAAAGACCTCACTAACTACCCAGCAGCGGCAATATAGACCTCACTAACTCCCCAGCAGCGGCAATATAGACCTGACTAACTCCCTAGCAGCGGCAATATCGACCTCACTAACTCCCCAGCAGCGGCAAAATAGACGTCACGTACTTCCCGGCAGCTTCTGGAAACCACTGATATTCAATCAAGGTAGACATCACTAACTCCCCAGCAGCGCAAGGTAGACCTCACTAACTCCCCAGCAGCGGTAAGGTAGACCTCACTAATTCCCCAGCAGCGGCAATATAGACCTCACTTACTCCCCAGCAGCGGCAAAACAGACCTCACTAACTCCCCAGCAGCGGCAAGGAAGACCTAACTAACTCCCCAGCAGCGGAAATATAGACCTTACTTACTCCCCAGAAGCGGCAATATAGACATCACTTACTCCCCAGCAGCGGGAATAGAGACCTCACTAACTCCCCAGCAGCGGCAATATAGACCTCACTAACTATCCAGCAGCTTCTGGAAACCACTGATATTTAATTAAGGTAGACCTCACTAACTCCCCAGCAGCGGCAAGGTAGACCTCACTAACTCCCCAGCAGCGGCAAGGTAGACCTCACTTACTCCCCAGCAGCGGAAAGGTAGACCTCACTAACTCCCCAGCAGCGGCAATATAGACCTCACTAACTCCCCAGCAGCGGCAATAGAGACCTCACTTACATCCAAGCAGCGGAAAGGTAGACCTTACTAACACCCCAGCAGCGGCAATATAGACCTCACTAACTCCGAAGCAGCGGAAAGGTAGACCTCACTAACTCCCCAGCAGCGGCAATATAGACCTCACTAACTCCCCAGCAGCGGCAAGGTAGACCTCACTAACTCCCCAGCAGCGGCAAGGTAGACCTCACTAACTCCCCAGCAGCGGCATTATAGACCTCACGTGCTCCCCAGCAGCGGCATTATAGACCTCACTAACACCCCAGCAGCGGCAATATAGACCTCACTAGCTCCCCAGCAGCGGCAAAGTCGACCTCACTTCCTCCCCAGCAGCTTCTGGAAACCACTGATATTTAATTAAGGTAGACCTCACTAACTCCCCAGCAGCGGCAAGGTTGACCTCATTAACTCCCCAGCAGCGGCAAGGTAGACCTCACTAACTCCCCAGCAGCGGAACGATAGACCACACTTACTCCCCAGCAGCGGCAAGGTAGACCTCACTAACTCCCCAGCAGCGGAAAGATAGACCTCACTAACTCCCCAGCAGCGGCATTATAGACCTCACGTGCTCCCCAGCAGCGGCATTATAGACCTCACTAACACCCCAGCAGCGGCAATATAGACCTCACTAACTCCCCAGCAGCGGCAAAGTCGACCTCACTTACTCCCCAGCAGCTTCTGGAAACCACTGATATTTAATTAAGGTAGACCTCACTAACTCCCCAGCAGCGGCAAGGTTGACCTCATTATCTCCCCAGCAGCGGCAAGGTAGACCTCACTAACTCCCCAGCAGCGGCATTATAGACCTCACGTGCTCCCCAGCAGCGGCATTATAGACCTCACTAACACCCCAGCAGCGGCAATATAGACCTCACTAACTCCCCAGCAGCGGCAAAGTCGACCTCACCTACTCCCCAGCAGCTTCTGGAAACCACTGATATTCAATTAAGGTAGACCTCACTAACTCCCCAGCAGCGGCAAGGTTGACCTCATTAACTCCCCAGCAGCGGCAAGGTAGACCTCACTAACTCCCCAGCAGCGGAAAGATAGACCACACTTACTCCCCAGCAGCGGCAAGGTAGACCTCACTAACTCCCCAGCAGCGGAAAGATAGACCTCACTAACTCCCCAGCAGCGGCATTATAGACCTCACGTGCTCCCCAGCAGCGGCATTATAGACCTCACTTACACCCCAGCAGCGGCAATATAGACCTCACTTACTCCCCAGCAGCGGCAAAGTCGACCTCACTTACACCCTAGCAGCTTCTGGAAACCACTGATATTTAATTAAGGTAGACCTCACTAACTCCCCAGCAGCGGCAAGGTTGACCTCATTAACTCCCAAGCAGCGGCAAGGTAGACCTCACTAACTCCCCAGCAGCGGAAAGATAGACCACACTTTCTCCCCAGCAGCGGCAATATAGACCTCACTAACTCCCCAGTGGCGGAAATATAGACCTCACTAACTCCCCAGCAGCGGCAATATAGACCTCACTTACTCCCCAGCAGCGGTAGGGTAGACCATACTAACTCCCTAGCAGCGGCAATAGAGACCTCACTAACTCCCCATCAGCGGCAATATAGACCTCACTAACTCCGAAGCAGCGGAAAGGTAGACCTCACTAACTCCCCAGCAGTGGCAATATAGACCTCACTAACTTACCAGCAGCGGCAATATAGACCTCACTAACTTCCCGGCAGCGGCAAGGTAGACCTCACTTACTCCCCAGCAGCGGCTATATAGACCTCACTTACCCCCCAGCAGCGGCAATATAGACCTTACTAACTCACCAGCAGCGGCAATATAGACCTCACGAACTCCCCAGCAGCGGCAATATAGACCTCACTAACTCCCCAGCAGCGGCAATATAGATCTCACTAACTCCACAGCAGCGGCAATATAGACCTCACTAACTCCCCAGCAACTTCTGGAAACCACTGATATTTAATTAAGGTAGACCTCACTAACTCCCCAGCAGCGGCAAGGTAGACCTCACTAACTCCCCTGCAGCGGCAAGGTAGACCTCACTTATTTCCCCAGCAGCGGCAAGGTAGACCTCACTAACTCCCCAGCAGCGGCAATATAGACCTCACTAACTCCCCAGCAGCGGCAATATAGACCTCACTAACTCCCCAGCAGCGGCAATATAGACCTCACTAAATCCCCAGCAGCGGCAATATAGAACTCACTAACTCCACAGCAGCGGCAGTATAGACCTCACTAACTCCCCAGCAGCTTCTGAAAACCACTGATATTTAATTTAGGTAGACCTCACTAACTCCCCAGCAGCGGAAAGGTAGACCTCACTAACTCCCCATCAGCGGCAAGGTAGACCTCACTAACCTCCCCAGCAGCGGAAAGGTAGACCTCACTAACTCCCCAGCAGCGGAAAGGTAGACCCCACTAACTCCCCAACTGGGCAAGGTAGACCTCACTAACTCCCCAGCATCGACAATATTTTCCCTCAACAAAAATTCAAGTCTGCTTATTTCAATGTGGATTCTTAAGACATTTCAATCAATTCTACGCGAAATGCAATAATGCGATTTAAAAGTTCGGCAGATGATGTTTCAGCAATTTCAGATGGCCTCGGTATACCCTCTTCACAAAAGCTGCAATGGATTATGTTACTGGTTTTTACCACGATCAGCGATTTACATTAATTAAGTTTCTTTAGATGATGAACGCAATGTTCTGGTATTAACTCGGTAAGAATGTTTCTTTTCCAAACTGCATGATTTTCGGAGAATCGGGTTGTAAACCATTTTAAGAACAATTAACATTATCTTGTCTAGAACATGGCTATTGTACCTCACATTTGCAGAAAGTAACCTATTTATGAATACCTCTGGCTGCTCTAAGAAACTATGACCCATAATCGATGTTAAAATTAATGTATACATATACTCGTACAATATTTGAATATATCTGAAATATAAAATTAATTCAGTAGTGAACAATATTGAAAGAAAATAAATTAAGAAATAAAACGCTTTTAACACATACCATATATTAGTTTGTTCTAGGAAATTAAAAGAATATAAATAATCATTCGAAAGAAAACTAAGGTTTGCCTATGTACATCGATATAAAATTAATTCAGAAGTGAACAAAATTGAAAGAAAATAAATTAAGAAATAAAACGCTCTTAATACATACCATATATTAGTTTGTTCTAGGAAATTAAAAGGATATAGATAATCATTCGAAAGAAAACTAAGTTTTGCCTATGTACATCGATTAAAATGAAACTGTTTGATTTCAATGCAAAATATCTAAAAAGTGAGCTTTGTACTTTCAATGCCCGCATGCGAACAAACACTCTAAAATCTAGAATGGAAAAACTGATGAATTTTGAAATTATACTGTGATAACTCTATCGGCTAATTTTTGCGGATGCATCTTTTTACATAAGACATCCTGAGTAATGGAATTCTATCACCTAACAGAAGCTTTCCAATAACTGTGTTTGCTAATTACATCTTAGCGAATCACCAAAAATAATGCTTCATTTGACATTTAACATAGCAAAATAAAAAAAAAACCAGTTAACACAAAGTCTGAATTAAGAATGCCTGGAATAGTATAATCAGAGAAACAAATAGATCACATATATACATTAAAATTTGTTTAAAGCAAATGAATTACAGTGTAAGCGTTGAAACGAATGTACGGAGATTACATTAAATGTGAAAAGCAATCTGATTAAAATCATCTCTTGAAAACGGCTACGCGTTTAGGATCTGACGACGAGTCACTAAAACGTGCTTTTATCATCATTCTTCCTACAGAATCGCCATAGTACATGGTGATCGCCGTAATAGTCGAAGCGTTCCTAACGTTAATTTTTTTTAAGTTCACGTATACCATCGGAAAATATTTTACACCCCTCGTTAGACATAATTTATTTTACTGAAGGTGTGTTTTATTTTGGTATTGCATTTCAACTATATCAGATCATCTTGCGACCCTTACCGATAGCGCTATGAATCGTGTTTCCTGTACTTTCGTTTCTAAACGAAAATAGTTATCGAGGAAAACTACAATAGCCTATATACGGTTTTGTTTTTGGATGCGTCGTCTCAAATATTTACTTTGACAGCCATGATGCTTCCGAATGGTTTCGGTAAGTTTACGGAATACGACGATGTCATTTTTTGCAATTGTTTTTCCGATTGGCTGGCGTTTTAGACTACCAGCCAATCGAAGAAATCGTTGCAAAATTTGAGATCGGCGAATTCCGTAAACATCATGGCTGTCAAAGTAAATATTTGAGACGACGCATCCAAAAACAAAGAGGATTTTAGCGTTAGGTCGAGAAAAAGTACAAGTTGATGGTAGATAATGATTGAAAAATATGTATTTTATGTATGGGCCGTGCGAATATTTCATAGAAGCGGAAATACACTAGGTTATACCGTAACCAAAATGGTTTTTTGCGACCACCTCATCGATGTCGACTAAAACGTTTGGCTATGTTTGAGCCGATATGAAAAGCTCTAGCAAAAAATCGGTTTGAGGAAATTCCAATCGGTTTTCGCGACATGTTAGCATAATGCAAGACTCATCTATTGCTGTATCGTTTAAGCTAGATTTGTTTGTTTAAATGACAAAATTTTTCAATTCTTTGAGGTCACTATCAGAGTAAGGGACCCGCTACATGGGGACCTTTATTTATATATACCAGAAAAAAACAAAAACTTTTTTTCTTTATTTGAATTTTATTTTTTAACAATGTTACGGGCACCTGTGCATCTGTACGCATAGTTGTCAAACAGATCATTAACAATTTATGGTTCCAGTTAATGCTTTATGATTACATCGAAAGGTTATCATTTTAGCTTTAGTTAACCTTAATAATTCTTGCACGAGATGTGAAAAATGCATTTTTTCAACAAATTTGCTCATATTCTTTTAATAATACACATGTATAAACAAATAACTGATCTTGGCTTCTGTTTCTAAGTCAGATTTATTTTTAAATCTCTTGTTAGCTCTTCATGAAAGGATGCCTGAAAAAAAAACGACTATAGTTCAACCGAGCTATATCAGTGGTAAGACCGTGTAAGATATGGAGTAATGTTTTCATTTCTTCTCTGAAGTGCGAACAGTAGAAGATTTCATCGAATGCTCCAATCAGATTAACGTAATCCCTGAAATCTACCAATGAAAGTCGGCCAAAATGAAATCCAACTCGAAATTTTAACGACCTTAAACATGAAACTCTTAGCAGTTGCAGACGTAATTGTAGACTAACTTAACTCGGTCACGAAGTGGTTGATTTTAAAATCTGAAACCACTTAATGGAATTTTCCTGTCAAAGACCAAATTGTTAAAGTCTTTATGATATTGGATAATATTTGTGTATACACTAAACAAAAGTTCTAATTGGTCATCAATTGTATTTGTTTACAATGTATGCTAGTTTCGTTTATTCTCTACGTCAAGAGAGGTTGTGGAAAGAACTGTTTTGTCTTGAAATCAATTTTCTAATGTCTTTTTAATCTTTATTGATTGTTTTCTTAAATGAATCCAATACCATTTACTTACACCATATCTTAGTAGGAAAAACATAAAAACTTATTAATCAACAGCACATTTGCTTAAACTGAAAGGGAGGTAATTTTAAAATTGGATACTTTGAAGGGGATTTATTTAAGCAAATGCGCTGTTGATTAATTAGTTTTTATGTTTTTTTTTTCTACTAATGAGGGTTCCGATCAAAACAAAATAAGAAATAAAGAGCAAGTTTGCTTGACGGATTTATGCAAGAAATGCATTTTTAGCAAAATTAAGGATAATTCCCGCTAAACTGTTCCAAAGTCAAACTTAAGTTGAAGACTGTTGTTGGCATATGATCATAAATAAAGAGTGAACTCAATGTCTTTCTAATAAAAAATAAGGACAAAAAGTGACCAATTAGAACTTTTGTTGAGTGTAATGTATGTTTTTGACAACACCGGCAGGGATTTCGGCAGGTTTATACTAGGTTTAATATAATGTCACAATCAGGGGATTTAGGATTTCTAGCAATTATCGGTGTCTTATTTGCAAAGTGTACTGATTTGTACATATGGTTCAACAGTAGATCAAACCTAAAAAACCTATCAATTCATAGCTCAAAACTTGCTTGTCAGTTATAAAATGTGATCATATAAGGTTTTATTTTTGATAAATAATACATTAGATTCGATTGATTTATTTGATTGATTCCTTTAACAAGTTCTTGCTTCATTGATGCTTTTCAGTTGATCAGTATATGATCGCAACTGTTCGTACAGTCAGACATTGAAATACTGCAACTTTGCGTAGAGTCTTGTCACTTTCGGTTGCTGCACAGAAAGACCATTTACTCGGTGCTAATTCGTTCAAGCACCATTCAACGCATTTTGTGAGCGTTGGAAATTATTTTTCTTTCACGGGAAGTCAAATACTCGTATATACCTTGCCAATATATACATTTTAAAATATGAGGTCACAAATGCAGATTTTCTTCACTCTTTTTCCCCATTTTGCACTGATCAAGTGTGAAAAGATTACAGATTGGAACTAAACGAGCCGTTAGTTCAAGACTTCAAGATCACAGTATAACTATTAATCAACGATCTACTTATTATAAAAATAATTTCTGCAAAAAAACACGTTTAATTTGAATATATTTTACAAATAAAAAGCCGATGTCGCGTGTTTTTCTGTAAGCAACTATGTGATCATCGGCGTACAGATCAGCAACCTCCGGTGGCATGGAATAACCAAAGGTGGCATGGAATAACCTCCGATGGCAAGGACTAACCTACAGTGGCATGGAATAACCTCCGGTGGCATGGAATATCCTCCGGTGGCATGGAATAACCCCCGGTGGCATTGAATAACCAATGGTCGCATGGTATAGCCTCCATAGGCATGGACTAACCTTCGGTGGCATGGAATAGCCTCCGGTGGCATGGAATAACCTCCGGTGGCATGGAGTAACCTCCTGTGGCATTGAATAACCTCTGGTGATATGGAATAACCTCCGGTGGCATGAAATAACCTTCGGTGTTATGGAATAACCTCTGGTGACATGGAAAAACCTCCGGTGGCATGGAATAACCACCGGTGGTATGGAATAACCGGTGGAAATCCCTTTCGATTTTCATTTTTTCGTAATTGTAATATATATAAGATTTAACAAATTAGCACTGTAAGAACAAAACACTTTTCCCATATTTTATAATTAGCTTATTTGTTCGTGTATCCTTTCGGGGATCCAGTGTTTCTGAAAGATTTTTGTTGATGTTTATTTATTTTCTCAACCATTTATTATTCTCTTAAAACATCGCGCATCGCAAGATCCTGAAATCTTTCGTTCATGAAAATTAAAGACAATTATCATTATATCCCTGATGAAGTCAATTTAATGTTGACGAAAACGTTCGGGAAGATTTAACAAATTAGCACTGTAAGAACAAAACACTTTTCCCATATTTTATAATTAGCTTATTTGTTCGTGTATCCTTTCGGGGATCCAGTGTTTCTGAAAGATTTTTGTTGATGTTTATTTATTTTCTCAACCATTTATTATTCTCTTAATAGGCAGGACATTCGATTTGATGCATGTTTTTGAATGTCCAGCAGTGCATTCGACATTGGGCAGGACATTCGATTTCATGCATGTTTTTGAATGTCCCGAGGTGCATTCGACATTCAGCAGGACATTCGATTTCATGTATGTTTTTGAATGTCCTGCAGTGCATTCGACATTCTGCAGGATATCCGATTTAATGCATGTTTTTGAATGTCCTGCAGTGCAATCGACATTCAGCAGGACATTCGATGTCATGCATGTTTTTGAATGTCCCGCAGTCGATCGACATTGGACAGAACATTCGATTTCGTGCATGCTTTTGAATGTCCAGCAGTGCATTCGACAATCAGCAGGGCATTCGATTTAATGCATGTTTTTGAATGTCCTGCAGTGCATTCGACATTAAGCAGGAGATTCGATTTCATGCATGTTTTGAATGTCCCGCAGTGCATTCGACATTGGGCAGGACATTCGATTTCATGCATGTTTTTGAATGTCCCGCGCTGCATTGGACATTCAGCAGGACATTCAATTTCATGTATGTTTTTGAATGTTCCGGAGAGCATTCGACATTGGGCAGGATTTCGATTTCATGCATGTTTTTGAATGTCCAGTAGTGCATTCGACATTCAGCAGGAGATCCATTTTAATGCATGTTTTTGAATGTCCTGCAGTGCATTCGACATTCAGCGCGACATTCGATTTTATGCATGTTTTTGAAAATCCCGCAGTGCATTCGACTTTGGGCAGGACATTCGATTTAATGCATGTTTTTGAATGTCCTGCAGTGCATTCGACATTCAGCAGGACATTCGATTTCATGCATGTTTTTGAATGTCCCGCAGTTCATTCGACATTGGGCAGGACCTTCGATTTAATGCATGTTTTTGAATGTCCCGCAGTGCATTCGACATTCAGCAGGACATTCGATTTCATGCATGTTTTGAATTTCCAGCAATGCATTCGACATTCAGCATGACATTCGATTTCATGCATGTTTTTGAATGTCCAGCAGTGCATTCGACATTCAGCACGACATTCGATTTCATGCATGTTTTGAATGTCCTGCAGTGCATTCAACATTCAGCTCGGCATTCAAAAAGGTTAATCCTTCAATGTTTCGCTGTGGATTGGACATTCAGATGTGCATTCACCAATGTACAGCTATGAGATCAAATTCGGCTCGGCATTCAGAAAGGTTAGTCCTTCAATGTTTAGCTGTGGGTTGAACATTCAGATGTGCATTCACCAATGTACAGCTGTGAGATCGTCATTCAGCTCTGCATTCCATGTTGAGCTATCGTTCGGACATTCAGCTCGGTATTCAAAAAGGTAAGCCCCTCAATGTTAGCAGTGGGTTGGACATTCAGATGTGCAATCAAGAGACGGTTATCCCCTTTATGTTTTGAGTCCTATGGGTATTCATATCTGCGTTCGAACATTGAGAGCTGTGAAATTGACGTTGGGTGTTAAATATGGCGTTATTTAAAGCCAATTCGACATTCGACGATAAAGCAAATTCAAGTGTTCCGGAATAAACTATGATGGGGTGATCCGGAACTACCATTTTTATGTTGTAATGAATTCGACGTAATTTCTTCATTTACTTACTCTTATTTTTTTAGTAACTGATTTGTACCTTTACTCCAAATGCAAGTGACTGTTTTAACCATTTTGATGGAATATGGTGCAGTTGCTGAAGAAGGGCCAATTTTACTTTGAAAATTGTTGGCTAACTTTTAGTGACCGGAAATTATCCGGACTAATTTTTTGACTCGGGAAGTTATGTTCAGGCGATAGCCGGAAGTGATCCGGAATAGACCATGTTGAGGTGATTCGGAACTACCCAGTTTTGGTTTTTTATTGTTTTTCACCGAATGAATATTAGTAACCTTCGCAGATGGGTTACTTTGTTAAATGTCTTGTTTTTGTACATTAATTCAAATTTGTATGATTTTGTGAACGGCCCAGGTCAGTTCACAGGGGATCATTTACAGGGGATGATAAACATAACGCTGAATTTCGCTTTTTTTCTGTCGACTTTTTCAAAATTGTGAAAATTTTCAGAATTAAATTTTTGATGTTTTTACTTAAAAGTTTGAGAAAAGCAATTCCAATCGAATAAGCGAATTAAATTTGGCGGTCACCGACTTTGTTTTTGCACCATGTCCGTTTTTAGCACCCCACCCCAACCCCCCTTTAAAACGTACAAAGTGCCGTTTCTGCAAGTTTATCACCCTTTATATAAATTGTATAATATTACAGCAATTATAATGACTTATGGTAATTTAAGAACTAAAACATGAATAGAACATAATTTTTGAAACAACCTGCTATTTCAGTGGCTAGTACAATCTCGCGATGATTTCACATTTTTGGAGTTTTACCAAAGTCTACATTTTTAAGAAACTTTTTTGTTTGTGAAGTTCCGTCTGGTAATATTTTGTTGTGTGCTTTACATATGTTGCATTATAATTTTAAAGTTATATAATTTAGTTAATTAGTTTAGTTAACTCGGCTTTTCGGCTAAATCCTCGTCATAAGGCTGCGATGAGAAACCTCGAAAGATACTGTGGTATCATTATATTGCATGCGGGTTTAATTTTCGCGTAATTCGCACTAGGAAACATGCGCGAAAGAAAGTCCAGTGAAATTTAACCAGATGGATTTAATGTATTATAAAAAAATTATGTCGGGGGTCAACTGTCTAACATTCTGCATCACCTAAATATTCCGTTTGGTGCTTTGGTTCTTATTATAAAAAGATTTCTGTTAATATGTCGACCAATCAAAACAGATTAAACATAGTGACTAACCGTATTTAACCCACACCATCTTTGCTTTGTTCCTAAAACAATGAAGACGGAATTTCAATTCAGATTAAACAATGATAGCTTTAAAAAAAACTAGTAGACGGCTCGCTAAAGCATATTGAATTGAAGTGGATGAGACTACATGTAAACGCATTTAAATTTTTGCAAGGAAAATTAAATAATTTTTGTGGCCAAAATACTTTATTGTACTGTACACAAGCGAACACCGACAGATCAGGCGGAAAGTTATACAGTAAACTTAAATCGAATGTTTTACAATAAAATCTAATGTGATATGTCTTGTGAAAGAAACTGTGACTTGTGTGACATTAAACTGGAGAATGGCAATGGCCGAAATATTTTGAAATCAAACAGTTTAAATAGACCATCGCCTGAACATTACTTTCAAGGTCAAAAACATGTAGTCCGAAAAATTTCCGGTCAATTAAAGATAACAAAGTAAACAAGAACAAGAAAACTTGCTTTATCGTCAAATGTCGAATTGGTTTTTAATATCAAAGGTCGAACGGCATATTTAATGCCCAACGTCTATTTCACAATGTTCGATGCAGATATAAATACCCATAAAACACAACCCACAGCGAAACATTAATGGACTAACCTTTTTGAATGCCGATCTGAATGTTGATCTCTTAGCTATACATTGGTGAATGCACATCTGAATGTCCAACCAACAGCGACACATTGAAGGACTACCCTTTTTGAATGCTGAGCTGAATGTCGAATGCACTGCGGGACAACCAAAACATGCATTAAATCGAATGTCCTGCTGAATGTCGAATGCACTGCTGGACATTCAAAAACACGCATTTAATCAAATGTCCTGCGTAATGCCGAATGCACTGCTGGACATTCAAAAACACGCATTAAATCAAATGTCCTGCTTTATGTCAAATGTACTGCCGGACATTCAAAAACATGCATTAAATCGAATGTCCTGCTGAATGTCGAATGTACTGCTGGACATTCAAAAACATGCATTTAATCGAATGTCCTGCTGAATGTCGAATGGACTGCGGGACCTTCAAAAACATGCATGAAATCGAATGTCCTGCTGAATGTCGAATGCACTGCTGGACATTAAAAAACATGTATGAAATCGAATGTCCTGCTGAATGTCGAATGCACTGCGGGACATTCAAAAACATGCATGAAATCGAATGTCCTGCTGATTGTCCAATGCAGCGCGGGACATTGAATATCGAATGTCGAATGTTGATCCCACAGCCAACTTCACAGACTGAATAGATTGTACCAGCAAGAAAACAAGACTGTCCACAGTTTTTAAACATGCCAAAAAGTTACTCGTTACAAAACAGTTTAATCAAACAAAGGATATAACATGAAAAATGAACTGTGATAAAGGAATACCTGCCTCAATTTTTCGATGGAAGAAGGATTTGCCTGCACAAATGGCCTTTAATATTGTCTGAAACAGAAAAGGAAATTGTACCGATATTTAAATCAAACGTGTATGCTTTCAATCAGTATTTTAACATTTTGATACATAAAATATATAACACATTCAACCGTTAAACCCACAGTGCCATTCTTAATATTACCACTGACCGTTCCAAGGAGGTCCACAAGGAGGTACACTTCTCAGTAATTTTTTTACGCGGTCATGGTCCCAATTTTTATCAGCTACATCAATATAAATTGGCATAAATTGAGTCTCGAAACAAGACTTAAAATTTAAACAAAAAAGGAGAAAATTGTATACTTCAAAAATTTCGAAACAACTTCAAATTAACAAGTTGTATCTGTAACATATTTCTGTTTTGTTGTATAATCTGTGATTATCTAAAGGTCTCTGTAATAGACTTCTGACCTCCTATTCAGTACCAGAATGATTTCCCGTTCAATTTTGAAATCGAAAGTTTGTCATTTATCTGTATTTGTTCAGAACACTTCCAGTAGAAAACAAGATCATTGATTCTACTCGGAGAGAAAATTACAAAATTGCTGCAGCTAGCGGTACATGATATTCATTAATCTTTTCCAATAACTAAACAAAATATGGAACAGTTTTGCCGTTGAGTTTAGTTCTTTGACATTAAAGGATTGACGTTTTTATCGTTGATAAATGCTTGCGTATGTAATGGACGAATGTTAATATTTGATCATGTATATATTATCCTCATTTTAGGACAGTATATGCTGTCGTGATATCATTTTAATTGTGCGATGCCGAATTTGAAGTTAAACGTGAAATTTCCGCATATGATAAGCTATTAAGTGGTCTTATTTAGCGAACATTTTCTATCGCGAGAGCAACCGAAACACAATGATACCACAATAAGTGTACATCTTGCGTATACTTGTGTGTGCGAACGTAAACTTTATTGAGCAATTATACATATCTTTGCCTAAAAAAAACTTCAAATAACAGAACATAAAATAATGGAGTCGTTACGATCACATGACGTGATGCAATTTTTCAACATTTGTCAGACTTAAAGCCGACCAGAATCGAACATAAATGTAAACCTTCAAAATACAGTAAAACCCCGCTAATGAAAGCACTTGGCGGTCTGAAAAAAAGTGGTCTTAATAGCGGGGTGGTGTCAATATAGGGGTGGGACCATTTGATGATCAATTCATTCTTTAAAAAAATCTTAAATCAATTCATTCATAAATTCACTTATTAAATCAGCCTTTCAGTCCTCATTTAATTTAATTTATTTTTTTAATAAAAAAATGTCGAAAAAAATATTTATTTGTTTGGTCGATCTGTACCTGTGTTTTGCCAATGCCAAATTTCTCTGCCAACTTGCGTTGGCTTTGACCTGAACTTTCTTTGATTAGCTCCACTTTCTCAGTAAGAGAAAGTTCTCTACGAAGTTTCGACATTTTGCAGTTGTCTATTCTTATATTATTTAAAATCGTTATTTACTGATCAAACAGATGCAATAAAATGATCTGTAAAGTCAACCCATCTTTAAAATCGACGTCGATTTACTCAATAAAAACGCAATAAATCATACAATTAAATAACTTACTGCAAACAAGTGTCAACTAGCGTAAATCAATGCAACAGACAATGGATTAATCTCTTGTCAAAACATCCTCATTATCGATTTTCGCAGTTTAACGAATGCCGCAAAGCGTTGTTTTGTTTATGTCGTAAATTGATAGGTATAAAGAAAAGACGCGCGACCAAATACGCGACCAAACCGTGAAATGCGTGGTCGGATAATCGGGGTCAATTTATGCATAATTCGACAAATTCGGACGGTTTTATGTGGTCGCATTACGGAATAGCGGGGTGCCCGTAATATCAAGGGTTCCGACCATTGAAATGAATAGCAAAAAATCGGGTCTTTCAAAAAGTGCCCGTAATAGCGAGGTGGTCTCATTTTCGGGGTGGTCGTAAGGCGGGGTTCTACTGTATAGATTAATTTAGAAGAATTTACGCTTGTTGTTAAATAATGAGAGGTTTATTCATGTAAGTAAAACTATTTCATATTTCTTTTTGAACTATTACTGAATACAGAATGAAGTGAGTTAAGATTTATTTTTTCATTTTATAAGTTTAATACTTATAAATATATTTTTTTGTAAATTTTATGCGAAAAATAAATGTGTGTAGAATATTTAAAATGTATTGAAACATCATTATAACGGCTTGAACACATAAACTATAGATAGTGGTAGGTCAGTAATAATTAAAATGACGGATGTTCCCTAATTCGCGAAATTTTTCAATCAAATTACATCAAAATATATGTCCTAGTTGTTGTTGACCAAAGACAACTCGAAATACCACGAATTGTTAACATCTATTCTCTCTATTCGATGAAAACTATTTCGATGAAAAAAGTGTAGCGAGGTACGATATTCTATTTTTACTATCTCTATATTCAGAACTATATTCGAACAATTTTGACCGGCTCGGTCATTTCAGAACCCTCTACACAAATAGTTCGACATCATATTTTATCTTATTTTATCAGGTTTTTATATTTTCTTCAACTGATCGAAATCTTGTAGTATCATTAGAAACCACTACTGAGCCACAGGTGCTCGGCGCATGTGTCCACCCTCCCCCCATCCCATCACTACAACCCTCCCATATATATAAAGAAACAACCTATCATTCATGACCACTATCATAATACCTATTAAAGGTCTGTAACTGGAATGTAAACAAACTGCTATGGCCCTATTAAAACACAAATTTTGCAAATCTTATCGGAGAGACATGCAGAAATCAGCTTCAAAACAATCATATAATGACTAATCTTCAAGAAAACATCAACAGTCTTTTCCAAATACACATCATTTCTCGACAACGAAAGGACAAACTTCGTTTTACACTACCTCGGACACGATCTGACCTAAAAGTACATGTATCAATATACATGAAGCCGTATAAGAAATAACATTAATCCAAGGTTGATCACACTAAATATTGATGGCCATAAAAGGACAATTATATTTGTTGACAATCACCGTTACGAAAATCAAAACATGTGTTTTATATTTTTCACAATATCCTTAATTGTAAATACGTTATTTAAATCCATCCAATGTCAGCCATGATGTTTCAATGAATTAGGGACATTGCGGATCATGGCCATTACGGACCAGACATAACGGACCAGATTTGTGGAATATCTGTGAAAGCAAAAGGGACCATATTATGGACAATACGAACTGTCTATGAAAATCTAACAAACCATATTTAGGCATATTACGTACCATCTATCGGAACATAATGTTTAGTGAAAGTATGCCAATCATGCTGGGGTTTCGCAATTTCATGGCTGCCAATTAAAGCACTTGGTCATTACGAATATTTCTTTGTTTATATGCCGGCAATATTAAGATAATGGATAAAGGCCCAAGAGTATGGTGTGCATGTAATATATCTATGTCGTTTTCTTTTCGTTTTTATTTCGTTCTTCTTAATTATTGCATTTTGTTATTTACACTGTAATGCGTGCAATTTAGGGGGACTGTACCTTCGTTCTGTTTCTGCCGTTCCAATTGATGGATTTTCTAAAACCACAAAAGTCTTAACTTCAATTGTAATGATTAGAGGCAGCCATCTCTCAAGTTAAAAACAAAAATCAAAATCTGCATGTCTTTATGTATATGTCTTGTAATTTGTAATGTGCTTTTGAAAGTCCCTGTAAAATGTTCGCCATGAACGTTATCCATGGTTTAATATGTGCAATTATGGGCTTTACAGCCTATCTATCTATCAAGGCAAACTACATAAAGCATATATGTCATTAAATAGACCATGTTCGCATTGTAACATAGGACAGTGCGGACTATATTTGGGAAAATCTGCGTGAAGTGCTTATGTCTAAGTTGTTACAATGCAGTTTGGAAATACATTTTATTTATTGTTCAATTAATTATTCCAGTTCAATAACACAAAATATTTCTTCATATCTTGCGTATAATATCTATGGATTATATAACATGGATTTTTAATATGACAATATGTAAAAATTAGTGAATCCATGTACGGGTACGGAGTTTATCCCCCTGAAACGTGGGAATTAATTTTGCGTTTTGTAAACTGCTATAGAATTGTGTTTCTTGAGAACTTTATAATATCTTCTTCACGATACATACTAAGATAACAACTTGCACTCAATCTTGGCTATGTGGATTGGGTGCTTTTCATTACTGCTCATGAGCATGCCCAATAAAAAAGCCCATAAAATTAAATAAGATTTTGATGCCCAACGGAACACATGTGTCGCCTAAAAATGCTTTTTAAAGGGGCATATCTAAACAGTAGTGAAATAGCTTCTTGTTATCACGGATGGCTCTGTACATGAAGATGATATATTCCATGCATTAAGTGAACAGGACAAGCACTTTCAAAGTTATAGGCAACATTAAGTTTCATTATAGCAAACAATTTTGGGGACTACAGGAGGCCACCGCCGGTCATGATCCGCAATGTCCCTAATTCATTGAAACATCATGGCGGACATTGGATGGATTGAAATAACGTATTTACAAATGAGGATATTGTGAAAAATATAAAACACATGTTTTGATTTTCGTAACGGTGATTGTCGACAAATATAATTTTCCTTTTATGGCCATCAATATTTAGTGTAATCAACATTGGATTAATGTTATTTCTTATACGGCTTCATGTTTATTGATACATGTACTTTTAGGTCAGATCGTGTCCGAGGTAGTGTAAAACGAAGTTTGTCTTTTCGCTGTCGAGAAATAATGTGTATTTGGAAAAGACTGTTGATGTTTTCTTGAAGATTAGTCATTATATGATTGTTTTGAAGCTGATTTCTGCATGTCTTTCCGATAGGATTTGCAAAATTTGTGTTTTAATAGGGCCATAGCAGTTTGTTTACATTCCAGTTACAGACCTTTAATAGGTATTATGATAGTGGTCATGAATGATAGGTTGTTTCTTTATATATATGGGAGGGTTGTAGTAATGGGATGGGGGGAGGGTGGACACATGCGCCGAGCACCTGTGTACTGAGCGACTTCTCAAATTGCTATATGACATTGAAAATAAAATACGGTGTGAAACCTTGTTGTATCTCAAATCTATACTTAACTAATGTTCTAACTACATAAAAAGAAATATAATAAAATGCATCATTTTTACCTCTTTTTATGAAATTCAAATAAAAAAATGCTTGAAATCAAGTCCCAAAGAAATAAACAATTTAATACATTATCATAATAAGATGCATCATTTTTACCGCTTTTTATCAAATTAATATCATTATCATCTTGCGTTCATCAACCAAGAACATTGAGAATATTACAACTGCGCGAGCTAATGCCAGCGCGAAAATGTCATTGTTGTGTTCTGGCGAACTTATGCCAGCGCGAAAATGTCATTGTTGTCTTCTAACGAACTAATGCCAGCGCAAAAATGTCATTGTTGTCTTCTGGCGAACTAATGCTTACGCGAAAATGTCATTGTTGTCTTCTGGCGAACTAATGCCAGCGCGAAAATGTCATTGTTGTCTTCTGGCGAACTAATGCCAGCGCGAACATGTCATCGTTGTCTTCTGGCGAACTAATGCCAGCACGAAAATGTCATCGTTCTGGCGAACTAATGCCAGCGCGAAAATGACATTGTTGTCTTCTTGCGAACTAATGCCAACGCGAAAATAACATTGTTGTCTTCTGACGAACTAATGCCAGCGCGAAAATAACATTGTTGTCTTCTGACGAACTAATGCCAGCGCGAAAATGTCATTGTTGTCTTCTGGCGAACGAATGCCAAGGCGAACATGTCATTTTTCTAACGAACTAATGCCAGCGCGAAAATGACATTGTTGTCTTCTTGCGAACTATTGCCAGCGCAAAAATGTTTATTGTCTTCTGGCGAACTAATGCCAGCGCGAAAATGTCATTATTGTCTTCTGGCGAACTAATGCCAGCGCGAAAATGTCATTGTTGTCTTCGGGCAAACCATTGCCAGCGCGAAAATGTTTATTGTCATCTTGCGATATAATGCCACCGCGAAAATGTCATTGTGGTCTTCTGGCGAACTTATACCAGCGCGAAAATGTTATTATTGTTTTCTGGGCTTTATTAAATGAAACCTTAGTAAAAAACTCAGTTCTTACCTCTAGTAATATAACAGCGAGTATGGCTATGCTGCAATAGTGGAAAACATGAGCTATCTCTCCGATTATTTGTATCTTTTCCTCTATTTGAGGAACGGACGAACTTGTTACATCCAGAGTTTGATTTTGTTCATTATATCCATTTCGAATAGTTGAAGACGAAATATTTACATGATCCTTGTTGCAGGGTAAGAAGGTCAATGAATGTGTACTTGTTGTATTTTGTGGTGTCACGTTGACATGCGCAGTATCGTTTCCCGGTGCTCTCCATATCACAGTTGAACCGAGTATCATTGAAAATATTGTTTTAGGGCTTTTGTTGTAAACTATAGGATGCTGGTCTACCATCCCTGATAAGAATGTTCGAGTCGCATGCACCAGCTTCTCTGAACCTTCCAACGTAGCTGTAGATAAAGAGGATATTATAAAAAGACTGAAATCACAATAGGAATCATTCTTCATTAACAAGAATTCAAATAACGTCGTCATTATTCCATTACATAATCTTAAATAAGTGTCGATTCAACAACACTCACCCAAAGTTCGAAATTTATCAATGTTATATTTTTAAAAGTATGCTAGATTAGTCTCTTCCCAGGTCAAAATATGGTTTTTAAAAGAACTGAGTTGTCTTCGAATCAATTATTCGATGTCTCTTAATCTTTATTCTTAAATGAATCATTGCGTTATATTGATTACCTTTTACTTTGTACAGATCAAGTGCTAATTCCCCAAGCACTAAGGCACAGTCCACAATACACAGTATCACTACGATCAAAAGCATATGTTTACTCTTGAAGACTTTCTCTCCTTTTCGTCGCCATCTGTAACACAAAATAATTACATATTATTTATTTAAATCAATTTTGATTAATTAACAGAGGTTCAAAGAAGTATTTCTAATACATATGAACATTGAAGAAAATTGAATTCGGTCTAAAGAGTTCTTGCCCAAACGGTAAAACTGGGTATTTGCAATTTAACCTCTCCGAAATCTGTGTGGAGTCACGGGTCAGAATCTAGTCGCAGATATTCAATTCAGTCCTAATGTGAACCTAATCATCAGAAATTTAACAGTCCTATAACAAATTTAAATACTAAATATTCATATTATTAAATATTCAGCCATTTGTATCCTATTAAAGAATGATGTAATCAATGATTATATTTTAAGCACTGCCAACATTATATTGATATATTTCTAGTAATTCCAGTTTAGCCCGCTACTAAATCACATCCGTCAACCGGCAGAGCCAGGAGCGGACGGAACATCCAGGAGCCGACACGCTAAGTTTTTTAATACTGGCGCGCATGCGCCAGTATTTTACTAACGATGCTGTGAACTCTGCGACGCGCAGTCCTGCACTTCGGGTGTATCATTGCGACCACGAGAGCGTATCAAGTAAGTGGTCACCGCGAGAGCAGGCCGAAATGTTCTGCACAAGTGTGAAGCACAATGCAGCACACCATTCCACGAATTCTGAGCGTTGATAGTAAGTTTCCGTGTAATTTTGGAGCATCCATGCCAAAAATTCCATCGGACAATGTAGAGTGAAATCATGACCAGCTACGGCAGTGAACAAGCAACTGGATATGAATGAGTAGTTTAGTTACGCCTGAAAGATTTCGTAGTTGTGTGGCATAAAAAGTAGTGCATTTTAAGAAAATACAAATATTTCGAGAAGGAATGCGAACTTTGAAAGATAATTCTACAAATAAAAACAAGAAAACAATTTAATGTTGTGATTCGCAAGGAAAGGATATTAAAAGAACGATTAAAAACAAATCAGTCACGTGACAAGCGGGAGATAGCGTGGGTTGCCATTTTGGTTAGGTTGGAGTAGTTGTGGATCGAGATTTTGCTCGGCTAACAAGGACCGGACCGGGTCCCAGTGTTCTCCCCAGACAACCGTTAACAAGCTTTGATCTATTTCCAACAAGTGTTAAATTCGCCGACATCCGTTTATTCAAAATCGACATGTCATAATTTTCTGTTTCTTGCATTGTAAACACAGGTCGCTTTTCAATACACACCTCATTCAAGGTTAAGCAATGGGCGATTTGACCAATCACAATCGATTTCTTTACTATCAGCTGGATAACTCCGCCTCTCCACGTGGTGAATTCGCAAGTCTGTCGGTGTCGTTTGATCGTATTTTGGCTCTGTTGACTCTTGATATTCTCAATTAATAGCGGAACCCGGTGTGTTTAACATAATGTTCAATGATTTAAATGAGATGCGATCATGAGTAATTATTTGGTTATTCTTAGTTCTGTGATTAGAAGACAAACACTTCGAAAAGTGTACTGTATACATGTATGAAAATAATTGTGCGATAATGGAATTGTTTTAAACAAATCTATTGGCAAGTTGCATTTAGAACTTAAATTGCAAAAGAAATACATTCTGTGGCATTTTACTGCGCTATCATCGTAACGATCAGTTCATTTTCGTCGGACACATTTTCAAGTATGCATGCGCGAAAGAACGACGACTCGTCAATTCTATCTTATTTCAAGAGAAACCGGCCTTGTGAGGCTGATGCCAACTCCATCGGGCATTCTGAACTTCAAAATTCTAGAAATGAGATCGAGATCATTTCCGGATAGCCCTTCAAGAGCGACTCTTACGACGCCAAGTACCCCTTCACGTCGTGAAATTACTCCGACGCCGGACGCGGTACCCCAACATGCCGAGACACTGAATCAACGCCGGCTACCTCGAACAGCCAGTTCGATCCAGTCAGGTGTCGATCCTAAGTGGAAGAAAGTCTACTTCTGGTTGCAAGAAGTTGGCAATGTTTTTTTTATATATATTTACTTAGCCTTGTGACTTGCATTAAATAAATAAAATAACTCAATTTCATGCTACTATATATAAAAAGGGAAATATGCATATCAGGAATCGCCACACTCATAAAACACAGCCTCCCCTGCAGCAAAAAGAAGAGAGGAAAATAAATGATTTGTTTGTTGATTGTTTAATAAAAAAGGGGAACCGTATGGGTTAGCGCCTTGGAACAGTCAGTAGCAAAATAATTTGCTACTAGGGGTTTAAACCAGGTTCTTGGGGTGCACTACATAATTTATTATACCTGTTTGTGTTAACTGAATACCTATTATGATATTATGTTTATATATGTGAAGCTATCTATATGTTTACTGGTATCGTAAATTAATTTAATTTCAGATTGTGAGTGGGGTTTTTCCACTTTATCAAGAGTGAAGACTAAGCTTAGAAGCAGGCTTAACAATTCAACATTAAATTCATTGTTAATGATATCCATGGAAGGTCCTGATGTACTGAAGTTTGATTATAATAAGGCAGTCAGCGCTTGGGCCCAAGAAGAAAAGAGGCTTCTGAAAGTTTAATCCTAATTCTGTCAGTTGTAATGAAACACTGAGTTTGATATGTGTGAGATATCTTGGACAATGAAGGTGAAAAACTAACTATACAGAGTATATAGTTGGCATTGTAACTTGATGAGATCAGATCAGTTTATGTTATTAAAACACATGTTGACATACTGTTTACACATTGTTTCACATTATTTATGTTTTTTAACTTTGTACCTTTCTTGGCTCTAAAGAGATAAAAAAACATCTATGTACTATATACAGTTTTTGCAGTAAACTTTGGTACAAATATAAAATTGTATAAAATGATAGTTAAAAAATGAGGTTTCGCGAGCTTATATCCACGAAATATCCAGCGACAACCTTTCCAAAAATCCTGGGGAGACCGTCAGTAAGTTGGCGAATATTTTTGTTAATGCATTGTTGCGATCGACGTAAAAATTAAGATTGTAACTGTTTCAGTCTCTTAAGGTACGTGAGCCTTGTGCATTTCATTGTTGACAATACTCAGTTGTGGCGGAGCCTGATCATCGTTATTCTAGCAAAATTTAACCACTAATCATACGCTTCTGCATCAAAAAGACCCCCGCCTAAGATTCAGGTGAAAAAAAAAGTGGAAAACCTAATTTCCTTGCATCAAAATACAAGTACCTGCATCTATTGAAATCCCTGAATATACAGAATTATTTGCTAATGTTGATGATAGTAACTGTCACAAAGTTTAACGAAAAAATCACACATAGTTTCATATGTTTACAGTAATGATATCTGTGCAGGGCATGTTCGATTCAACCAGCGCGCCAGTATTTCAACGCTTTCAGCGCTTTGATTCATATTTGACAGCGGTGTAATTATCATTTTCGCTAGTTAGACTGGCGCGCATGCGCCAGGATTAAGTTAGAAGTCGAGAACACGGCGACGCGCGGTTGTTAACTTCCGTTGTATCATTAAGACCACGAGCGTTTTGTGGTCAACGAGAGTGCAGGTCGAAATGTTTTGCAGACGTTTCAAGCTCATTCAAACACACCATTCCACGAATGCTAAATGATCTACAGTACGTGTCCGTGTTATTTTGGGGCGTCCATGCCAAAAACTCCATCGAACTAATGTAGAGTGAACTCACGTCCAGCTACGACAGTGAACAAACAACTGGATATGCACGAGTAGTTTAGATACGCCTAGTTACATGGTTAGGCGGCGCAAGAAAGTAGTGCAAATTAAGAAAGTAAATTTTATTACGAACGATGACGAATAATTTTAAGTCAATGCGACAAAGAAAACAATTTAATATTGTTCAAACAAAAATGAAAAGATATTAAAAGTCGGATTCTAAACAAATCAGTCACGTGATTAGGGACGTAACAATATCGCAGACAATGTGTTCAGGTCAGCGAGAAACACTTAAATATCTCTTTCTATCAATATGCTGTTTTGTTTAAGACAATTAAGAGTTAAGCAAATTCATAACGCTCTACTAGTTGAATTCGTTTATCTCTTACAAGAAATAACGACGTGCTTATCGTAACATTAACCAATGATTGTTACTTAGTGGAGTTGTAACATGATACTATGAATGAACATTCTCTACAAAATTCAAGTAGCACCGCCAAAAGCGTGTTAATAAATGTAAAACGAATCATATCATCGAAACTGGTCGACTATTGCTTTTTAATAAATGTTCGTTTATTAATAACAAATTCTGCTTGAAAAGATAATAAGGTCATGTGATAAAGATTGTAACGTGCACTCTCTTACACTATCGGCTCATTACATTCACCTCTGTTATAGGCTGGGACTACTTTCAACTACTTTTACTTTACCTCAAAGAAATAGTTCACCATTTACATTCACAATAGCTTGTGTTTCTTCGGTTTTAATGAAAGTTATTGAAGATTTCAGTCATTTGTTTTTCCTCAAGCTTTCGATTTCATAAGTATGAGTGTTATACAACGAACCTTCTTAGTTTGATCAAAAATCTTGACGTTGAGCCTTTCGCAGAGATGTAAAGTGAGTGTAAGGAACGACAACTCTGCGAAGGAGATTGTGTAACGTGATGATTTTTTAAAACAACGGAAGCCGTAACTTCCGTACAATCGGTCAGGGATGTTGACTGTTGCACTGCGTATGTTTCTACTTCAGTAGAAATTTGACAGTTGTAAGCCAATTTTGTATGGGAGTTAAAGCCGTAAGAGAATCATAAGCAAACCTGGGGCGATTACTTGCGAAAATGTAATGATTAAATTACAATTACTTTGCAAATTTAAATTAATGATTAAATTACAATTACTTTATTTTGCAAATGTAATGATTAAATTACAATTTCTTTGGTAAAGTAATCAGATTACATTTTGATTACATTTGATTACAAGTACACACCAATTCATATTGAAGATTTAGAAACATATCTCTCATTAATTTTACAAAGAACATAATTGTTTATACATTCTAAAGAACTTTAATGAACACATTTAAATATGTACACTATTGAATAAATGAACTTCATACTATCTTTTAAAGGTTTTTGAATAGCTATAAATATGTAAAGCTACACATACAAGCTAACATTTTGCTAATTTTTCATGATATTAAATTTTGAGGGCAACACAAGAGTTGTATTTAAAAAGCATCAACTGCTCAAATGTTTCAGACTTTAAAGAACATCTGTTTGGTCTAAATATTCTGCCTGCAATGCTTAAGATTATTTCCGAAGAGGCAGGAATGGCCAGATATTTATTTGCCAGTGGTGCCAGAGATGGATACTCTTTTTCCAGAAAGGCTGTTTTTCCAGAATTTTAATGGATTAGCTTTCATGTCAATAAAGGGTAGAGAGATAATCTTCCCATTCATTTTTCACACCAGAGTAGTTCCTTTTTCTTTGTTTCTCAGGTGTTATAAAGTCAAAAAAATCAAATCTACTTCATTTTTTTGGAGATGAAGAAGAATCATCAGAGGTAATTTTTACATGCTGAATCAAAGTCACTGACATCCGTAGGTGTGTAAGAACTGAGGATAGATTCCAAAGTTCTCTCTGTTCTTGACAGTTTATCTGGACTACACCAGCACAATTTAAACCTTGGATCTAATGCTGCTGCCATCACAAGTGTATCATTATTTTCATATGGAACCAATCTCTTCTCTACGGAGTCTTTTAAAGCTGTTACCATCCTGTTGTTGAAAGTTTTATATAGTTCTTGTAATTTAACTCTTATTTTAATAGTAACTGGGATTGACAAACTACCAGTTATGTTTAAATGTGTAATGAAATTTGAGGTTGTTTTGGTGTGTCCAGATATTATTGTAGCACTTATTATATACTATTGAATATTATTGTATGCATTTTCCTTTAAAATGACCTTCTGCATTTTCAGGCAGCACAAAATGGCTCGATAGGTTTGCTGCCATGACTGACAAACTTGAAATGACCAATTTTACACATTCACAAACAAATATCTTAATTGGAAAATAGTTTCAATCACCTTTTATAAATCTGCAGGTGAAAACACTGACACCTTTCAATTTTCAGTTGTAGGTGAGAACATATTGATCACTCAAATTATTGGGTTCAATACATTTTGTCATAATGTATTTCTTATCCTTGTCATAATATTGCCTGAGGCTTAATATGTCCCTCTAAATCATAATTTTAAACTGTGGATACATTGTTGGTATGCTCAGTTTTGATGTAGGTTAAAATTAAAAACAACAACATATTCAGAGATGCATGTTGTTTCTTTCAATACTCTGTTTAATTTTAAACTTTTTCATTGTTAAAATAAACTTCATATAGGTACATGTAATCAGAATGTAACCAGAAATTAATCATGGTTACAGGCAATTTTTCTTGAGTAATTGATTAAATTACAGTAATTTTAATCAGATTTAGCCGATGTAATCATTACATCTGATTACTTGGAAACAATGTAATCATTACAGCTGATTACAATTACTGATTACGATTACCCCAGCTCTGATCATAAGCGAGCTTAAGTTATCTATCCTTGAGGTTTAAATATAGAAACATCATTTATTTAATATATAAAGACTGAGAAAGACATAGCAGCTATGCGTAGAACCGATCATATTTAAAAACTTTTATTGAAATCAACACACTTTCAGAAGGCAGTTATTGCATATAAAAACATTGTATATTACACCAAAAATTCTTTTAATGTTACCTTATCAGTTTTCCCAATAAAAAATGACCACAGCCTTAATCTTCGTCCAAAAAATGTACATAGAGAGCTTAATATACACAACACTAGTCGTTAACAATCAATCATTTGTTACAAGATGTATCATTAATGAACTTCTAAGCAAAAAAATTATAATTACTTTTATGAATGTTTTATGGCAATTTAATTCTTAATTAAAATATCCTTTAAAATTATTCGCTATTTTAACTTTTGCCTATACTACATAAAACACATTTTGCGCAATACTCTCTTGAAATTTATATTCACGATACTTGAAAGCAACATAAAGGACTAATTTCGAAATCGTGTAATCGTGTTTCTTCTTTTCTGTATCCTAGAACGTTTCGTCTCGATACTAAATATTCAAATCCAAACTTACAAAAAATTCTAAGTTGTATGTGTTATTTTGATTTTTAAGACCGTGCTTTCAAGTGCAATCGACACTGCCTGTAGTTAGCTTGTGAAATCGCCTTAGGCTTCATCTAAATGCAAAACATATTTCTCGCGCCGACTTGATGCTATGCATCAAAATTTTTCTTGTGTTCCTATTAAATCACATTTTCACTGCATTTACAATAGAAACAAAACTGAAATGTCCAGGGCTGTTAAGTTCACATTCATAGTATACGAGTTCCAATGCAAAAATGTTAGTGCTTGAGTTGACCTCAAAGCTGAGAAAACTATCTTGGAAATAACCTGTGGTCGTGAGCAAGTATTTAAGTTGACAGTGCAGTTTCTTGCATGAGCACTAAGTAAACGATGTTAGCAAGAGATGACATTCTGCTGCGTAGGTAATGTAATTCTCCGGCGCGACAGTCTTTCATTGCTTTCAGCGCTTTGATTTTTATCTATTTTGTTGGAGAACAATATCGGCTGATTGTAAAAGCCAAATAAATTCTACATCTTTCCGTTGATTTCTTGACTAGTAGAAGGTACATGTATGATAAACGTTTTATCGCGATTAAAATACGGATGTTTGTGTTGAAATTTTGAATTTCTGCGTTTTTAGCAAAATGCACCGTAGATCTGATAATCTGCATTAATCTGTCAGCACTATTGGAAAATTTAATCTTTCCCCTGGCAAAATATGAAAAATTAGCAACGACAGACTTTAAATAAATATAAATTCGCTAGGGCTTAGAGAATAGAGCTGGGTTATTGAAATGGGCAGCTCCATGGAGCAGAAGGGGGAATTTATTGGCAGGGACCGGGAGCAGATATAATCGAGTACTGAAAATCGTTACTGATAATCGTTTGATGTATTCTCTTGGCACTATATAACATCCCAAAACTAAGTTAATTGACATACAATGATAGTATTGTCTGTTCATGTCATGTGTATGTCTATACATGTCATAAATCATACCAAAATCATTTCTAAAGGAGTTTTGAAAGCTTGTGATGCATAAACTCTCATCAGTTAACGGAGTTGTCGCTGGTTAATAATTGGTCACACTGTTGTACATCGTCCACAGCAAAAAGCACCTCAAAACATCTCTCTTGGCTCTGCCGGTTGACGGATGTGTAAATAATGACATAAAAGCGTAGTGTTACAATAAGCTTTGCAACAATGTTTTAATTTCGAGGTCAGTTAAGCGTTTCCTTTCCGCGATGAGTGTTGAAAACTTTTGCAAACGCGGTGTATACTAAACTATCATGAGATTTACCTGTATAAAACGAGTTTCTTATATTGCTTTCAGGTGTATTCATATACACTGTGTGAAAACGAGTAGGAAACGTCGCTTAATCAGGGGTCAAAAATATACCTGACGAGATATATTTTATTTATAGGGTAAAACGAAATGCAATTTTCTACAGGTTTTAAGATTCTCAACCTCGAAAATGTCAAAGTTTTAAAAACTCGTTTCCAGTTATTGAAATCAGCTTAGTTCTCAAAGGTTTTACGTTTTACAGTACCAATTGACGAAAAACAATCTAAATTCTTAGCATCTTATCCTATTTGGAATTAACTTTGTGAGGTTGGTGCACCCTAGAACCTGATTTAAACACCCAGTGGCAAATTGTTTTGCCACTGACCGTTCCATGGCGGTAATCCGTCGGGTTATCTTTATCGTTAATTGTTTGGGGTGTCTATTTAAAATTAATCATTTTATTACGCTCTGTATTCTTCTACACTTGTTGGCTGTGGGGTATGGTGGCGGTGTACTCTGGATGTGGCCATTCCTGATATGCTTATTTCAATTTTATTTAGACAATTAAAGACGCCTTTAGGATTACGTTTTAACACAAAAAATTGAATAAGTACATGTTTGTCTTGAATATTAGCCTCTTCTATTATAAAAAAATATTCGGGATTTCGATTTTGATGTTTTTGAATATCGTATGTGTGTTTGTTGAGTTCATTTAACGGCGCCCTTCGGTAAGCCATATAGGCGTCCGTCTATATTGAAATCTTCTACTGGTGATCATCTGTTGTTGGCTTCTTCTAAATATTCAATGTTGTTGATTTGTTCTTGCAGTTAAATTCTTGAAGTTCATGTCGAGGTTTTATGCTGTGGTGGTGTCTAATTGTAGATGATCTGAATGTTATATCCTCTCCATTCCAGGACTGCCTCCTCATAGAAGGAACGTAAGTTTAGACGACGTATCCCTGATGTTGGAAGTGTAGGTCGTATCTGGTGTTGCAGTCAGCTGTTGTCTACTGGAGTTGAGTTTGGGTCGTTTCCGCCGGGTCTTCTCCGTGGTCGGTGAGATGCGCCCTTTTCCCTTCCCTTCTTCCTTTGCTCAACCGATGCCGCGTATCTTTAAGGAATTCGAACTCTATCGCCGATCAATCTCCTCACAACTTGCCGTACTAGCCGATAGACATTAACATCTGTAAAATGTAGTTCGGTGAATCTATGCTGGAGCTTTCCACAAGCGATTTCAACTCCAGATTGCGTTATGTTGGCCGAGATAGTAAGTAGGCCGATCAGAGGAAAAGATCACATTCAATCAGTGTACGTTTGAAGACCCGAATCGGCTCTTTTTAGTGCAACTGGCCACAACTGTCCGAATCAGGATGCTAATGTGTTGATATCTATTATTAATATCTGTTATCGATGTCTTTGTTAATCTGTTTTTAAACACCTGAAGTTGATTGTCTGCCTTTCATCATGTGACCTAGATTCCGACCTGCTCGCCCAGACATATCTGCTCCGATGGTCTATATAGGTGCTCCTCTTTGAACCCTTATAAATCAAGTTTTTCGAAAATCAACGTAAATCAAGTGAACTTTCTACAGGCCACCTAATTTCATTGAGACATACCATAAACTTCAATAAAATCGTAAAATAAAAAGTATATCTTGTCGGCCCTACCTCGACAAAATTTTCAGCTTCAGAATCCAGACTACAATGTATTTCAAATACACAACAAAATAAAAATCAAAATCATAACTTTTGTTGGAAATTCAATTTTTTATCTAGTTGTAACATTAAACCAAATTATGCAGTATTCATCGAATGAAGTACGTTTTAATATGTATGTAAGATATTTTTTTCTCTTCAATTTGTGGTCTCACAACACGAAGAAATCGGCCTGTTTGTGGCTTGTTTGCTGTTACTTAATGGTGTAGTTTAAAAACAGAGTGAAATCATGTTGTCAATGGATGGGCGCAAGTGGTCAATACGGAAACGTTTTAGTCATATTGATTTATAGACGAAAACCAAAGACGTAAAAAACTTGCTCAACTTTTTTCCATCAGTATATTTTTATTTTCATCCCATTTTCAAGACATGAAAATAGAAGAGAACATTTCATGAATAAATAAATGCATTAACCTTGTCATAGGATCAGATATTATTACATTAAAGTATGCAACAGCCATATCTTTCGGAAAGACTTAAATTACATTATTTTCATGACTACGAGTATTAAACATGTTAGGCGTATATTTAAAATTATAAATATTTGAAGTAAGAATATCTTTCGTTCTAAGAGTGCAAGATAACAGCGAAGTAGGATGGTTAAAACATTTGTTAAAACATTTTCTGAAAGTATTCAGATGTATTGATATCTTAAATATAATTATAGTTAAAATTTCATTTATATTTAAATTATGAAACGTTAGTAAAATTTGGGTAACAACGCGCTTTACTGCAATCAGAACTTCATTATCCACTGAGGCTTAATAAATGCAAGAAAATGTGTGATCATATAGTCGATAAACATCACTTAACGTGTACCAGCGTAACGATGCATAAGAGCATCGCCGCATACACAAATTTATTTTTTTATCGTTTATGCGGTGATTTTCAAGGCATACTTTTGCCGCATAAAACAATTAAAACACATACTAGTACAAAAGTGGTTGGTTTATTATCATCACTATCGGACTTAAATTTTTCTTTGGTGTCAAGACCTTAAGAGAGGTACATTCTGACAAAGAGTTAGTAAAGTCAAACCAAACCAAACGAGGTTTTTGTGCCTACTTAACCAAGCGTTGAACTAAACTTTAAGAAAGGTAAATTCTGACAATGATTTAGTAAGATTGATTTAATTGTGAACCTAACCAACTGATCTGTCTGCAAGAAAACTTTTAAAATGACGTTTGTTTCAAACTTGTTTTTATGCCCTTTGCAATAAGACTAAAGAAATGTGATTTGTAACCATTGCGCCAATTCTTGGGAATACAGGGGCATTTGAAACAATCCCTAGGAAAGACCCAGACACGCCGGGTTTGGGGCAGTGGTACATTTGTAACCGTTATGTAGAATAAGCAAGGTTTTAAAAGTCGTCTATGGTTTTTAAGGGCAATGTGTGACACAAATTACAATAATTTTTTTTTTAATAATTAGGCCAACGAGCTTGTCATTAATATACGTTTTTTATTGATGAAAAGTTTGACTAAATCAAGGGTAATAATTCTCTCGATACTGGAACAATAAAAACTAAAGCAAGTATCAGCTTCCTACACCAATGAATAGAAAACAACTCCGGATAGTATAAACTTTCGAAACGGACGGACATCATCATCACAAACGTCATCACCATCGTTTTCTTCAACTATTAGAAATCTGTTTTAAGCTTCATAATAAATGATTAATTGAATCCTCTTTATGTGGAAAAAAGGCACATTTGCGCCCCATATAAGACATTTTTGCTTTATGCGTTGAAAAGCACCGCATAAACGAAAAAAGGTGATGCTTCTATGCGGCGTTACATAACAGAACGTTAGCCCGTATAAGTTCGTATAAGCAAACAGACACATTTCAGAAAAGTAATCGGCGATCTTTTGCATGAAAACATTTCACCTTGATATATTGTCTTTTCGCAGCTTTGCGTCTTTTTTTTCTTGGATACATTTCATCAAAATTGTTTTTTTTGAAAATCACAGGTGGATTAAGAACAATCTTGCAAAGCAACTATCAGTCAGTCACCGGTAGAACTCTGCAAATTATGATTTGATTTAATTGTTATAACAGAGCTGACTGGTTGGTTCCGAAGAATTTAATGCAAAATGCAGCTGTTTTATGATGTTACATTCAAGTTTACTTAGAACCGCTATCATCGCGTTGATATCATCATGCACGCGTGAACAGGTTGTTGCATTGAAGACATCGACGAGTAAAGAATATTATATCATAAGTATTTTTGCATTGAATATTAAAGTACATCGTTTGTAAATGCATAATGAGAATACGGCTTCTGAAATTATCTTAAAGTACTTTCGACCTTTTCTTCCACTGTAAGAAATAATGACACAACCATGAAAAATTATAAGAATGCTCCAGGACAGCCAAGATCCATCATATTTTTAAGCGTTTTTTATAATGCATACATAATAGTCAAAAAGAAGAATTAAATTCCGATTATACTGAACAAAAATGAAAACTCACCAGTTTTTAAATTCATGCATTGTGTTATGTGTTGCTATATTTTATCTTTATGGCATAAAAAAGAAAAATCACACTATTTAAAGACCATTGGTGCAAAGAAATAAAATAGAAATGATAGTGCCTCTGCCTGGGAACGAACCCACACCGTCACGGCGACAGCGCCTAGCCCTGAAATTCCTGCGACGCACCCAATTGAGCTAACCGAGACAACCGCCAAAATGGTTGATCGGATAGCCCTGATATACGTAACAATCACTGCATGACATCGGTAACGGGTTATTTTACTGATAACAGTACTGACTATATGTACGGGGAGACTTTTTACGGCCGCCACACTCCACAAATAGCGCTATTGTGAATTTCAAATGATAGTGCCTCTGGCTGGGAGCGAACCTGCACCGTCACGGCGACAGCGCCTAGCCCTGCAATTCCTGCGACGAAACCAATTGAGCTAACCGGGACAAACCCAAAAAAGGTTGATCGGATAGCCCTGATATACGTAACAATCGCTGTATGAAATCGATAACGGGTTATTTTACTGATAACAGTACTGACTATATGTACGGGGAGACTTTTTACGGCCGCCGCACTGCACAAATAGCGCTAGTGTGAATTTCAAATGATATTGCCTCTGGCTGGGAGAGATATGAAATATGCGTTTGCAAATTAATTCCCCTTTCATTAAAGAAAGAACAAAATTCAAAGCTGAATTTTCCACAACGGTCAACCACGTATTTTTTTCTTTTTAAACCAGCAGATACTGAACCGACAACTTTCAAGGTGAACATACTGGTGACAAAATTCCTCCAGATATTTGCATTCACTGGCATCGTTAATGTTATGGGAGTTTTCCATATTATTTATGACAAACGGTTATGTCTAGTAGTATGACGACAAACGGTTATTCCTAGTAGTATGATAACAAACGGTTATTCCAATTAGTATGTCAACAAACGGTTATGTCTAGTAGTATGACGACAAATTGAAATGTCGAGAAGAATGACGACAAAAGGTAATGTCGAGAAGTATGACGACAAACGGTTATTCCTTGTAGTATGACAAACATCGGTTATTCTTTGTAGTATGACGACAAACTGTAATGCCTAGAAGTACGACAACAAACGGTAATGCCTAGTAGTATGACGACAAACGGTAATGTCGAGAAGTATGACGACAAACGGTTATACCTAATAGTATGACAAGAAAGGTAATGTCTAGTAGTATGACGACAAACAGTAATGTCTAGTAGTATGACGACAAACGGTTATGCCTAGTAGTATGACAATAAACGGTTATGTCTATTAGTATGACGACAAACGAAAATGCCTAGAAGTATGACGACAAATGGTTATGTCTTGTAGTATGATGACAAACGGTTATTCCTAGTAGTATGACAACAAACGGTAATGTCTAGTAGTATCATGGCAAACGGTTATGCCTAGAAGTTAAACGACAAACTTGAATGCCTAGAAGTATGACGACAAACGGTTTATACCGAGTAGTATGACGACAAACGGTATTGCCTAGAAGTATGACGAAAAACGGTAATGCCTAGAAGTATGCCAACAAACCGTTATGCCAAATAGTATGACGACAAACGGAAATGCCTAAAAGTATGATGACAAACGGTAATGCCTAGAGGTATGATGACAAACGGTAATGCCTAGTAGTATGACGACAAACGATTATACCTAGTAGTATGACATCAAACGGTCATGCCTAGAAGTATGCCAACAAAAGGTTATTCCTAGTAGTATGACGACAAACGGTAATGCCTCAAAGTATGACGACAAACGGGTATGCCTTGAAGTATGATGACAAACGATTATGTCTAGAAGTATGACGACAAACGGTTATACCTAGAAGAATGACACCAAACGGTAATGCCTAGAAGTATGACAACAAACGGTAATGCCAAGCAGTATGACAACAAAAGGGAATGCCTAGAAGTATGACACCAAACGGTAATGCCTAGAAGTATGACACCAAACGGTAATGCCTAGAATTATGACACCAGACGGTAATGCCAAGAAGTATGACAACAAACGGTAATGCCTAGAAGTATGACAACAAACGGTAATGCCTAGTAGTATGACGACAAACGTTATACCCTAGTAGTATGACAAGAAACGGTTATGCCTAGAAGTATGACGACAAACGGTAATGCCTAGAAGAATAAGGACAAACGTTAATGCCTAGAGGTATGACGACAAACGGTAATGCCTAGTAGTATAACGACAAACGGTAATGCCTAATAGTATGACGACAAACGTTTATACCTAGTAGTATGACAACAAACGTTTATGACTAGAAGTATGACGACAAACGGTAATGCCTAGAAGTATGACGACAAACGGTAATGCCTAGTATGACGACAAACGTTAATGCCTAGAAATATGATGACAAAACAGTTATGCTTAGTAGTATGACGACAAACGGTAATACCTAGAAGTATGACACCAAACGGTAATGCCTAGAAGTATGACATTAACGGTAATGCCTAGAAGTATGACAACAAACGGTAATGCCTAGTAATATGTCTGCAAACGGTAATGTCTAATAGGACGACCACAAACGGTAATGCCTAGAAGAATGACGACAAACTGGAATGCCTAAAAGTATGACGACAATCGGTAATGCCTAGAAGTATGACAACAAACGGTAATGCCTAGTAGTATGACGACAAACGGTTATACCCTAGTAGTATGACAAGAAACGGTTATGCCTAGAAGTATGACGACAAACGGTAATGCCTAGAAGTATGACGACAAACTGTAATGCCTAGAAGAATAAGGACAATCGGTAATGCCTAGAAGTATGACGACAAACGGTAATGCCTATTAGTATGACGACAAACGGTAATGCCTAATAGTATGACGACAAACGGTTATTCCTAGTAGTATGACAACAAACGTTTATGACTAGAAGTATGACGACAAACGGTAATGCCTAGAAGTATGACGACAAACGGTAATGCCTAGTATGACGACAAACGTAAATGCCTAGAAATATGATGACAAAACAGTTATGCTTAGTAGTATGAAGACAAACGGTAAGGTCTAGTAGTATGACAACAAACGTTTATGACTAGAAGTATGACGACAAACGGTTATACCTAGAAGTATGACGACAAAACGGTTATGTCTAGTAGTATGACAACAAACGGTTATGCCTAGTAGTATTACGACAAAGAGTTATGCATAGTAGTATGACGACAAACGGTTATGTCTAGTACTATGACAAAAAACAGTTATGCCTAGAAGTATAACGACAAACGGTTATGCCTAGTTGTATGACTATAAACATTTATGGCTAGTAGAATGACGACAAGCGTTTATGTCTTGTAGTATTACAACAAACGGTAATGCCTAGAAGTATGACAACAAACGGTAAGGTCTAGTTGTATGACGAAAAACGGTTAAGTCTAGTAATACTACAATTGGTTATGCCTAGTAGTATGACGAAAAAAAAGGTAATGTTTAGGAGTATGACAACAAACGGTAATGCCTAGAAGTATGACAACAAACGGTAATGCCTAGTTGTATGACAACAAATGGTAATGCCTAGTAGTATGACAACAAACGGTCATGCCTAGTAGTATGACAACAAACGGTAATGCCTAGTAGTATGACAACAGACGGTTATGCCTAGTAGTATGACAACAAACGGTAATGATTAAATTTCATTTATATTTAAATTATGAAACGTTAGTAAAATTTGGATAACAACGCGCTTTACTGCAATCAGAACTTCAATCTCCACTGAGGCTTAATAAATGCAAGAAAATGTGTGATCATATAGTCGATAAACATCACTTAACGTGTACCAGCGTAACGCTGCATAAGAGCATCGCGCATATACAAATTTATTTTTTATCGTTTATGCGGTGATTTTCAAGGCATACTTTTGCCGCATAAAACAATTAAAACACATACTAGTACAAAAGTGGTTGGTTTATTACCATCACTATCGGACTTAGTTTTTTTTGGTGTCAAGACCTTAAGACAGGTACATTCTGACAAAGAGTTAGTAAAGTCGAACCAAACCAAACGAGGTTTTTGTGCCTACTTAACCAAGTTGAACTAAACTTTAAGAAATGTAAATTCTGACAATGATTAAGTAAGATTGATTTAATTGTGAACCAAACCAACTGATCTGTCTGAAAGAAAACTTTAAAAATGACGTTTGTTTCAAACTTGTTTTATGCCCTTTGCAATAAGACTAAAGAAATGTGATTTGTAACCATTGCGCCAATTCTTGGGAATACAGGGGCATTTGAAACAATCCCTAGGAAAGACCCAGACACGCCGGGTTTGGGGCAGTTGTACATTTGTAACCATTATGTAGAATAAGCAAGGTTTTAAAAGTCGTCAATCGTTTTTAAGGGCAATGTGTGACACAAATTACAATAAAATTTTTTTAATAATTAGGCCAACGAGCTTGTCATTAATATACGTTTTTATTGATGAAAAGTTTGACTAAATCAAGGGTAATAATTCTCTCGTTACTGGAACAATAAAAACTAAAGCAAGTATCAGCTTCCTACACCAATGAATAGAAAACAACTCTGCAGACTCCCATACTATAAACTTTCGAAACGGACGGACATCATCATCACAAACGTCATCACCATCGTTTTCATCAACTATTAGAAATCTGTTTTAAGCTTCATAATAAATGGTTAATTGAATCCTCTTTATGTGGAAAAAAGGCACATTTGCGCCCCATATAAGGCATTTTTGCTTTATGCGTTGAAAAGCACCGCATAAACGAAAAAGGTGATGCTTCTATGCGGCGTTACATAAAAGAACGTTGGCCCGTATAAGTTCGTATAAGCAAACAGACACATTTCAGAAAAGTAATCGGTGATCTTTTGCATGAAAACATTTCACCTTGATATATTGTCTTTTCGCAGCTTTGCGTCTTTTTTTTCTTGGATACATGTCATCGAAATTGCTTTTTTGAAAATCACAGGTGGATTAAGAACAATCTTGCAAAGCAACTATCAGTCAGTCACCGGTAGAACTCTGCAAATAATGATTTGATTTCATTGTTATAACAGAGCTGACTGGTTGGTTCCGAAGAATTTAATGCAAAATGCCAACAGACGGTAATGCCTAGTAGGTTTATGATGTTTCATTCAAGTTTATTTAGAACCGCTATCATCGTGTTGATATCATCATGCACGCGTGAACAGGTTGTTGCATTGAAGACATCGACGTGTAAAGAATATTATATCATAAGTATTTTTGCATTGAATATTAAGGTACATCGTTTGTAAATGCATAATGAGAATACGGCTTCTGAAATTATCTTAAAGTACTTTCGACCTTTTCTTCCACTGTAAGAAATAATGACACAACCATGGAATATTATAAGAATGCTCCAGGACAGCCAAGATCCATCATATTTTTTAAGCGTTTTTTATAATGCATACATAATAGTCAAAAAGAAGAATTAAATTCCGATTATACTGAACAAAAATGAAAACTCACCAGTTTTTAAATTCATACATTGTGTTTAGTGTTGCTATATTTTATCTTTATGGCATAAAAAGAAAATTCACACTATTTAAAGACCATTGGTGCAAAGACATAAAGTAAAAATGAAAGTGCCTCTGGGAGCGAACCCGCACCGTCACGGCGACAGCGCCTAGCCCTGCAATTCCTGCGACGCAACCAATTGAGCTAACCGGGACAACCCCCAAAATGGTTGATCGGATAGCCCTCATATACGTAACAATCACTGCATGACATCGGTAACGGGTTATTTTACTGATAACAGTACTGACTATATGTACGGGGAGACTTTTTACGGCCGCCACACTCCACAAATAGCGCTACTGTGAATTTCATATGATAGTGCCTCTGGCTGTGATCGAACCCGCACCGTCACGGCGACAGCGCCTAGCCCTGCAATTCCTGCGACGCAACCAATTGAGCTAACCGGGACAAACCCAAAAAAGGTTGATCGGATAGCCCTGATATACGTAACAATCACTGCATGACATCGGTAACGGGTTATTTTACTGATAACAGTACTGACTATATGTACGGGGAGACTCTTTACGGCCGCCACACTGCACAAATAGCCTTAATGTGAATTTCAAATGATAGTGCCTCTGGCTGGGAGAGGTATTAAATATGCGTTGTGCAAATTAATTCCCTTTTTATAAAAGAAAGAACAAAATTCAAAGCTGAATTTTCCACAACGGTCAACCACGTATTTTTTTTTTCTTTTTAAACAGACAACTTCCAAGGTGAACATACTGGTGACATAATTCCTCCAGATATTTGCATTCACTGGCATCGTTAATGTTATGGGAGTTTTCCATGTCATTTATGACAAACGGTTATGTCTAGTAGTATGACGACAAACGGTTATTCCTAGTAGTATGATAACAAACGGTTATTCCAAGTAGTATGTCAACAAACGGTAATGTCTAGTAGTATAACGACAAATAG
Organism: Corbicula japonica; assembly: GCA_038501625.1. Taxonomy (NCBI): domain Eukaryota; kingdom Metazoa; phylum Mollusca; class Bivalvia; order Venerida; family Cyrenidae; genus Corbicula; species Corbicula japonica. Next base: position 2,020,476 of record JAZAYU010000083.1, on the reverse strand, counting down.
TAATGTCGAGAAGTATGACCACAAACGGTTATTCCTTGTAGTATCACAACAATCGATTATTCCTAGTAGTATGACTACAAACTGTAATGCCTAGAAGTATGACAACAAACAGGAATGCCAAGTAGTATTACGACAAACGGTAATGTCGAGAAGTATGACGACAAAAGGTAATGTCGAGAAATATGACGACAAACGGTTATTCATTGTAGTATGACAAGAAAGGAAATGTCTAGTAGTATGACGACAAACGGTAATGTTTAGTAGTATGACGACAAACGGTTATGCCTAGTAGTATGGCAATGAACGGTTATGTCTATTAGTATGACGACAAACGGAAATGATTAGAAGTATGACGACAAACGGTAATGCCAAGAAGTATGACACCAAACGGTAATGCCTAGAAGTATGACGACAAACGGTTATGCCTAGAAGTATGACACCAAACGGTAATGCCTAGAAGTATGACAACAAATGGTAGTGCCTAGAAGTATGACACCAAACGGTAATTCCTAGTAATATGTCTGCAAACGGCAATGCCTAATAGTACGACGACAAACGGTAATGCCAAGAAGTATGACGACAAACGGGAATGCCTAGAAGTATGACGACAATCGGTAATGCCTAATAGTATAACGACAAACGATTATGCCTAGTAGTATGACAACAAACGGTTATGCCTAGTAGTATTACGACAAAGAGTTATGCATAGTAGTATGACGACAAACGGTTATGTCTAGTAGTATGACACCAAACAGTAATGCCTAGAAGTAAAACGACAAACGGTAATGCCTAGTTGTATGACGATAAACATTTATGGCTAGTAGAATGACGACAAACGATTATGTCTTGTAGTATTACAACAAACGGTAATGCCTAGAATTATGACGACAAACGGTAAGGTCTAGTTTTATGACGAAAAACGGTTAAGACTAGTAATACTACAAACGGTTATTCCTAGTAGTATGACGACAAAAAGTAATGTTAAGTAGTATGACAACAAACGGTATTGCCCAGAAGTAAGACAACAAACGGTAATGCCTAGTAGTATGACAACAAACGGTAATGCCTATAAGTAAGACAACAAACGGTAATGCCTAGTAGTATGACAACAAACGGTAATGCCTAGAAGTATGACAACAAAACGGTAATGCCTAAAAATAAGACGAAGTACGACAACAAACGCTAATGTTTAGTAGTAAGACGATAAACGATTACGCCTAGAAGTATGACGAAAAACGGTAATGCCTAGAAATATGACGAAGTACGACAACAAACGTTAATGTTTAGTAGTATGACGACAAACGGTTACGCCTAGAAGTATGATGACAAACGGTAATGCCTAGAAATATGACGAAGTACGACAACAAACGTTAATGTTAAGTAGTATGACGATAAACGGTTACGCCTAGAAGTATGACGACAAACGGTAATGCCTAGAAATATGACGACAAACGGTAATGCCTAGAAGAATGACAACAAACGGTTATGAGTAATGACTAGTAGTATGACGACAAACGGTAATCCTAGAATTATGACGACAAACAGTTATGCCTAGAATTATGACGACAAGCGGTTATGCCTAGAAGTATGACAACAAACGGTAATGCATAGAAGTATAACAACAAACGGTTATTCCTAGTACATTTTACAACTCTTCAAAGTATTAACATTCGTACTGGGGCATTACTGTCTTGATAATTGAGCTATTGCTCTCAAACTTTTAATTAAAATGCAATTAATTCTAACTGATTTAATAGAAAAATGATCGAATTTAACAGGCCTATTTGAAAACTAAAAGATAGGCGACTACATTTGCTCAAAAACTGGGTTGGACTATAAACAGTTATAAAACATTTAAATTAGAATGAAATGAATTTAATGTAAGAGAAATAGAAGAATAGTATATTTCTAGGTAACAAATGTTTATTAAGTTGAACATACGATTTACTAACTGATTTTGTGAATTTGTATTCTGTGGGTGTCAGTATTCTAAATTATTTTGAGCAGTCAGTTTTCTGTCATTTTGAATGAAGTTTTACTAATAAATCAGTTAGTATTCTTTGCATGGTTAATATAAAAATTTAGGGCAATAGCCCAAAAATCAAGCCAGTAATGCCCCAGTACGGATGTGTATACTTAGCAAAGTTGTTAAGTGTAGTATGACGACAAACGGTAAGGTCTAGTGGAAAGACGACAATCGGTTATGTGTAGTACTATGACAAGACACGGTTATGCCTAGTAGTATGATGCCAAACGGTTATGCCTGGTAGTATGACGAAAATCGGTTATATCTAGTGGTATGACGACAAACGAACGGTTATACCTAGTAGTATGATGCCAAACGGTAATGCCTGGTAGTATGACGAAAATCGGTTATATCTAGAAGTATGACGACAAACGGTTATGTCCAGTGGTATGACAACACGGTAATGACTAGTAGTATGATGCCAAACGGTTATGCCTAGTAGTATGACAACAAACGGTTATGCCTAGTAGTATGACAACAAACGGTTATGCCTAGTAGTATGATGCCAAACGGTTATGCCTAGTAGTATGACAACAAATGAATATGCCTAGTAGTATGACAAAAAACGGTTTTGTCAAGTATTATGACGACAAACGATAATGCTTAATAGTATGAGGACAAACGGTTATATCTAGTAGTATGAGAAGAAACGGTTATGCCTAGAAGTATGACGACAAACGGTTATGCCTAGTAGTATGACCACAAACGGTTATGTCAAGTAATATGACGACAAACGGTTATGTCTAGTAGTCTGAGAAGAAACGGTTATTCCATGTAGTATGACGACAAACGGTTATGTCTAGTAGTATGACGACAAACGGTTATGTCTAGTAGTATGACGACAAACGGTTATGTCTAGTAGTATGACGACAAACGGTTATGTCTAGTAGTATGACGACAAACGGTTATGTCAAGTAGTATGACAACAGACGGTTATGCCTAGTAGTATGACGACAAACGTTTATGTCTAGTAGTATGACGACAAACGGTTATGTCAAGTAGTATGACAACAGACGGTTATGCCTTGTAGTATGACAACAAACGTTATGTCTAGTAGTATGACGACAAACGGTTATGTCTAGTAGTATGACGACAAACGGTAATGTCTAGTAGTATGAGAAGAAACGGTTATTCCATGAAGTATGACGACAAACGGTTATGTCTCGTAGTATGACAACAAACTGTCATGTCTAGTAGTATGACGACAAACGGTTTTGTCTAGTAGTATGACACAAACGGTTATGTCTTGTAGCATGATGATTAACGGTAATGCTTAGTAGTATAACGACAAACGGTAATGTCTTGTAGTATGAGAAAAAACGGTTTTGTCAAGTATTATGACGACAAACGGTTATGCTTAGTAGTATGACGACAATAGGTTTTGTCTTGTAGTATGAGAAGAAACGGTTATGCCTAGTAGTATAACGACAAACGGTTATGCTTAGTAGTATGACGACCAACGGTTTTGTCAAGTATTATGACGACAAACGGTAATGCTTAATAGTATGTCGACAAACGGTTATGCCTAGTAGTATGACGACAAACGGTTATGCCTAGTAATATGACGACAAACGGTTATGTCCAGTAGTATGAGAAGAAACGGTTATTCCATGTAGTATGATGACAAACGGTTATGTCAAGTAGTATGACGACAAACGGTTATATCTATTAGTATGAGAAGAAACGGTTATTCCATGTAGTATGACGACAAACGGTTATGTCTAGTAGTATGACGACAAACGGTTATGTTTAGTATTATTACGACAAACGGTTATGTCTAGTAGTATGAGAAGAAAGGTTATTCCATGAAGTATGACGACAAACGGTTATGTCAAGTAGTATGACGACAAATGGTTATATCAAGCTGTATGACGACAAACGGTTATGTCTTGTAGCATGACGACAAACGGTAATGCTAAGTAGTATGACGACAAACGGTTATCTCTTGTAGCATGACGACAAACGGTAATGCTTAGTAGTATGACGACAAACGGTTATGTCTTGTAGCATGACGACAAACGGTAATGCTTAGTAGTATGACGACAAACGGTTTTGTCTTGTGGTATGACGATAATCGGTAATTCTTAGTAATATGACGACAAACGGTTATGTCATGCAGTATGAGAAGAAACGGTTATGCCATGTATTATGACGACGAACGATTATAAATGTCTAGTAGTATGAGAAGAAACGGTTATGCCTAGTAGCATGACGACAAACGGTAATGCTTAGTAGTATGACGACAAACGGTAATTCTAAGTAGTATGACGACAAACGGTTATGTCATGTAGTATGAGAAGAAACGGTTATGCCATGTATTATGACGACAAACGATTATGCCTAGAAGATTATCAATCTAATAATTTAACTTATGAAATATGTAAAATGAACAATTGTTCGACACTTGTTTTTTCTTTTCATTGTTTTAGTTTCAAGAGACGTGTCTTCCTCAAGTTCCCTCACATTGTTTTTGAAACACGAACAAAGACAGTAAAAATGTAAAAAAGTTTTACCGCAGAAGTTGCTCGTCTGGCGGATCGCTGAAATCTCGCTGAAGTTCTCGTTCCAGTTCATCTTCGATCTTCTCAACATAACCATGTGTTTTCGCAAGAACCAATGTTTCCGCTACCAACGTCTGTCAAGTTAAACAATAGTTTAAACACTTTTAATTCTTATGCAAATAATATGAAAACAAATCTACTGTTATTTTTTTGGAGAGGAGGGTCGGGATACTTTCAGTAATGGAGTCTTTTTCTAATGTCGTATTTTAAACATGTGTTTATAATGTAATGTGCCTTTCGTGTTAGTGGCTGAAAGTGTTTAGAGTTATATTTCTGTCTTGTTGGTACTTTCCGTCTATCAGAATACAAAACATCATTATATGTAACTGTATATACCACTGCCAAGAAAAAATATTTTCGACAAATGTATAAACATAATTATGATTGGTTCATCACCACATTCGCTTTCTGCAAGTTCCGACTGAAAATTACTTTTGAACCCGCCTGCTTTGTACAGTAAGTATGATGATTACGGTTACAATTGAATTGAACTTGAGTATATTTTATGAAATTAACGTGTTTCTTTATTAACGATCTGATTAAAATCATATCATGTAAACCGCTACGCTATCAGGATCTGATACGAGTCACTAAAACGTGCTTTTATCAACAACCTTACAAACCAATTAGATTGTCGCCTACAAAATCTCAGAAGTACATGATCGAAGTGTCCCCAAGGTTGAATTGTATTGAACCATGTATACATGGTGTTTTAAACCGCGGGGATCAACAAAGAAATATGAAACTAAAGACTGGTGCATACATTACTACTAAAGTGACATCTTCAAATAATTATTCGACTCTTGCCGATAGCGTTATGAATCTTGCTTCTTGAGTTTATTGTTTCTAAAAAATAGTTATCGGAGAAAAACACAATATGTACTATACGGTTTTTGCGGCCGTCATCAGGTCTTAAAATTCTGAGATCTGACTTTAGTGAGATTGTGGCTGTATATTCGATTTTGAATAGAGGGAAACACAACTAAATAAATATGAGGAAAGGGAATAATAATGGTCTGTTGCAAAACACATTTGCCACCGGAAGTTTAAACAACAAGGTCCTACGGTGCTCACACTCCAGACTTTCCAGGTACGGAAAAACAAATAAAACTTGCATTGCTGACTAAACTCGAAACCGTCCACCTACCCGACACAAAAAACAAAGAGAAACTAATGGCACTGTCATGCACATTGAATATGTACTCGGTGACACCGGTTGTAACCCAGAGCACACGTAGTCAACGGAAAATCACAGAACAAGAATACAGGTAAAACAAACTTACAAGCCAAGTTCACGTGTTATATTTCAAGATTTCCACAGAAACCTTCAAAATCTTTATCTCTCACCACCGTCATTGCAAAACAGCGATAAACTAAGCGATCAACTAAAGAATAAATCACCTAGCATGCGCAGCGCTGTAAAAATCCTATTATAAGCATTCCTTTTCGAATTTTAATGGAGATTTTTACGAACAGAGTAGAGAAATTAGCATGAACTTTTTCGATTTGTAATCTAAAGCTACATTGAAGACTTGATGAGAAATACACAGAAGTGTTTAAAACTACAATTAAAATTATGGACTACATCTGGATATCGCTGATAAAACTTAAAATGATAGCTGATTTCAAGAAACCTGACATTTTATTTTGATAGGATATCCATACGTTTCTTTAAACAAAAGAAACGATATACAGGATATTTGTTTTAACCAGTGTAAGATAGAAATTTCTCAGTTACTAGACAGAAAAAAATCTCTTTTTTTAAGCCGTGTGAGATTTCCTTATCCTTCATGGCCTTATCTTTAACTCCGCGTGCTCGCGTACTTTCGTATTATTGCGCACCATATTAATTGAGCACGTTCATTATTTGATTTAGACTACGTCATAATGCTAATTACTACGTCATTTAAATTTATTATGTGACGTAATAAAACGAATGTTTACTTTTCCAATCGGAGCAAGCGTTTGATTTGTTTTATCAGGATTTTGTTCAAAAATGATTTAGAAAGAATACACTCGGAGGTTGCTAAATTGTGAACGCTGGAACTTGGAAGTGTTTATCGTGGCATGAGTATGAAAAATCTACTTTTTAGAGTGTTTCATTCTTATACCGCTGAACATGGCGAGCTTCTTTCAACATCAGGGTCTATGGAGAAAATGAAATAGGAATTATACATAACTGCTTTTTAATCGGGATGTTTTAACTGGTGTGTTCAGTTCAATCTATTTGAATTATGAAGTGAGACGAAATCACGTAGGACGGTCCTTGCTGGTAAGTAACCTTAAACAACGCAGATCCGTTATCTACGGATGAACCCGCTGCAGATTTTCATGCCACGAAATAACCATTCCTTCCTTTCTTAAATTTGTAGATCTAACAATATTGTTGTACATATTAGAGGTATTAAACTTTGACAAGACTGTGTATTCATGTCCGATTGACAGTTTCCTACTAGAAGTTACGCGACAGATATAGTTCTCCAAAATTGTTTTGTTTTAATTTTAAAGAATTTAGTTTGAATCCTGAAGAAGAAAGTAAGAAAAACAATCAATCATTGGTATTCGCCGAAGATCACGCTATCCCAACCTTCGGGCAATGCTTTCCAGACGGAAACGAGGCTGTGCCGAAAGCATTACCTTCGGGTTGAGATACTTTGATCTTCGCTGAATACCAATGATAGATTCTCTTTATATTTCACCGAGTGAGCTCCGGAATTGGTATTTTAACGAGTGCCGAAGCGACGAGTAAAAATACGTAATTCTCAAGCTCAAGAGTGAAACATATTTCTTTCTTTCACTGGTTAAAACAAATTTTCTGCATATTTTATGCTCAAGTGCCAAATTTGTGTGAATTTGAGAAAAAAATGCATGAAACGGCGCCAAAAGCGCTTGTCTATGACGTGACGTCATGACAATATAACCAAACTTTAGCCCGTATTGTAAACGTTCTCAATCGGAATGTTATGTACGTGTATGTACCTACGTGAAAAAACAGTGAAAATAAAAATTGTATTCCACTGTTTGATAACAGTGAAATAACACTTTTATTTCATCGGGAAAATTCTATAATTCACTGGAAGCATAAAATAAAACTTTTATACTGTAAATAACTCAATCCAGTTTTTAAACTTTGAATTGACTTACTTTTGGAACTAAGATAGTAGATGAATAAAAGAAACAAAAAGCTACTGAACACGACAAATATCACAATATTGCAGGCTTGGTTTGATGGAAAATGACTATAAGCAGTAATAGGAATCGCCTTGGCCATGGTTTAGCGCAACTCAATAAGTCTCACGGATCAACGACCTCAACGTTGATAAAAATACTTAGCATAGTCGATATAATTGACACTTATTTCAATACCGTTATATTCTTTATAATAGGAAGATCGACACAAACAAATGAACTTTCTCCAACGGCGTAACGTTTGATCGGGTGATCAAACGATTTTACAGTTCAGCGACATATTTGTAATATTGTTACATTTAAGTTTTTTCATAGTTATATTTCAAAGGAAAAAGCGACTATTAACCAAATAATATTAAGGACCTTTCTCAAAGCCAAAGGCAAAACAAGACTTTGGTGTTTCACAGAACACTTATGTCGCATAACTTAACACAAATATAACTTAAGAAGCAGATGACATATAGAGAATAACAGTTTACTGTCTTGCGATCTAAGTGTTATCAGGCGAGGCTGATATGGGGAGCGAAGGGGCGAGGCTCTGCCGAGCTCCTCTGCCCCCATATCGGCCGAGCCTGATACCACTTATATCGCAAGACAGTTACCTGCTATTCTATTTATCATGCACTGAACTATTATATTTAGTCTTAATGTCAATGTTTGCTCATTCATCTTACAGCGGTTTATCACCGTGATTTTTTTTCGATAATAAACGTAATAAACACTCGAAGTACATCTTACGCGCCGATAAATAGTTCTTCATTTCACGGTCTTTGTATATTATTTTTACATGTGACTTAAAGAGATTAATTTATTTTGATAAGAAACTTGCATTTTGTATATCGAAATTTCACGTTAACACAGTAAAATAAGTTCATACTAACTTTTATTGGTCACGAATATTTTAACTTTCAGTTTCACATGGTCGTGTCGGCCATTTCTTGAGAGCAATATTTATCGTGTTAAGCAGCAAATCTTACCGTGAAATTAATAATTGTTCGTGGATAACTATATCAAGAAACAACAAAAATCGGAATTTATGGGACAAAATAGAATGGCAACGGAAAAGAGAAGTATCGCTATGTTCCAGTACAGCATGTTATTTTGTCGTTTTAATTTTTGATTAATAAAGCTGAAATTCCCAATTTTAGTCAAAATGTTGTAGTATTTCCCCGACCCATTCTCAAAATGGTGCAGAAAAACACTGTAACATCAACTGTTGAAAAAAAGTTTTAAACAAGTATATCAACAGGATATTGTTAATACTATTTTGAGATTTAAAAACCAGACTTCTTCCACGTTTTTTCAATCACAAAAACAAATTCTGGATGAGTAATTTTATTTCACAAAACCTTGTTTATAAGCAAGTTGTGTCACTCTTCTGTATGTCACAATTATTATTGCTTTTGCAGAACCATTTCAAAATATTAAGTCTTTTTGGAGTCAGCCAAAGTTCAATTTTTAAATGAAGTGTTTTTCTCGATTATTTTTTTACAGAGTTTCCCATGAAAAAAATGAATTCACATCTCGCCAACAACACCAAATTTCGTACAGGCCACGAATTTACAGGAGTAACGCCTTTGAAAACAGGCCAAAAAACGACGCATAACCGGAGAAAGTCAAATCAGCAGTGTTTATTAAACGTTTTCTAAGAAAAAAATGACAATGACAACATTATTTGTTTTTAAATTTTATTTTATAAGGAGAAATACGGAAAATTGTTTCATTATCGATATTTGTTTACATTAGTTACAATGGCTACCGGAAATTAGTTCCGTCAGGGGTAAAATTAATGTCATTTAAAAGCGGCAGAATGAAATAGTAAAACCTTAGCTAACATTTTTGTTGTCACAGATTGCTTGGTTAGTTTCTATCCGTAGAATAACTGTTTCTTTAGACAGAAATTAGCACGACTTTATTGATTGAATTGTCCTTGTTGTCCTTGATAAATGAACTTAAGTTTAAGATTTTATTACATTTTAAAATTTTATTACAAAACGGGTTGTATCAAACACTTTTGTAATAACGAGAATTGTAATAAAATGTGAAACTTTGTTTTATTGCCATAAAGAGTCTCTATTTTTAATGACTGTTTTTATGAAGAAAAAAGTACATGTCGTCTTGGCGAAAACACTCAGCTCAACAATGTTTCATTGTAACAAAAGCACAAAAACATATTAACATACGAAGCTAAAAGCATTGCAAAGCAAAAGGGGGGCGGGTACTCAATGACTAGAGGACCAGGAGTCCAATCAGCAAGAACACAATGACAGGAACAAAAGAAACAAATCGAGAATCTAGGTTCTTTTACAAGATTTCCCCATAAACCTTCATAAACTCTTAAACTCCTGCCACCGTCGTGCAAACATTATGATCAAGCATAATGATCAACTTGTAGATGGGTGAATCACCAGGCATGCAGAGCACTGTAAAATATCATTTTGATAACCTTTCCTTTTGAATTTACAGATGGTTTTACCGAATAACGTGGAAAAATTATCACTTTTTTAAGTTTATAAAAAAATCTCCCAAAAAATTGGCTGTTAAATACCTTGTTGCAATAGTGAATTTAAACAGCCCCAGTAATTTTGAATTAAATATATGAAAAGAGAAATTTGAAAGCTACCACACACGACAAATATAAAAAATAATGCATGCTCGGTTCAGTGGTATTGGTGATAAAACATGCAAAAAAGATTTTCCGGTATGCGACGAGTCATTGAAATCTTCAACATCATTACAAGCCAAACTGAAGAAAAGCAAACGAGCTGTGAGATGTAAACCCCGTAAGATGTTGCATGATGAACATCGCCGTCTAAAAACGAAATATTGACTATATTAAAATTAAAATAATCTCTTTTACCGTATATATAGTATTAGTACTTATATAGTAGTCACGTGATTATTTTCAACCGAAATAATAAGACCAAGGAAGTTTGCTTGTTTTTCTGAAGTTTTCTCTTTATGCAGTTTTAGTTCATTAGGATAATTTTTATTAACTATAGATGGAAAATGGTTATTATATATGTTCAATAAATCATCAAGGTACCTCGATATGTTGTTAAATGTTGTAATTATGTCATCTCGATGTTCGGTAGAAAGAGATACCATAGTCCCTTTTATATCAGTATAAAACAGATCAGCAACAAGGGGTCCACAATTAGTACCCATGTGGATCCTTATTACTTGTTTATAAATAGAGATACCAAATCTAACATAAATGTTATCCAGTAAGAAAGTTAGCTACACTATTATATCTTGACAAGTCCATAAAACATAATAAACATAAGAACCATACGCTTCTCTGTATTCAATAAGATACAATTCTCAATTTTATTCTGATTCAAAATAAATTATTAACATATTTTGAAGGTAAGACAGTAAAAATTGAAATACTTACATAAACATTATGTTATAAATAATTATGTTTATAATAATTGATCAAAATAAAGTAAAATAAATTGAATTTATATAATTACAAAATAAAAAAAGTTGCAATTATGTTTTTTAAAAAGAACACATTTCTAAAAAGAACACATTTCTCAAAACGGTAAGCGTTTGAAAATAAAAAAAGGATTTCTCGAGCATATGAATACAATATTTTTCTGAAGGTCAGCTATCTTACCACTGCGCAACCATGGCAAATACAACTGTGTGTATATGTCTTTTAACTTTATACAGTCTCCGGTCAAATTATCTCACAATTACATTGATTTGCCTCTTTGGTAAATCGGTCATCTATTTCATCACTCTCAAGTTATCTATTAACAATACTATATATCTAAATAATAATAAAAATATATCAACAAGTAAACATTACTCTAAATAAATTTGCGGTGATTTATAAAATTTATTTAAAATGTGAGCTTTAAGGAAATGTGAAACGGTTTAGATAAGCATTTACCTAGTACATGTATAGGTTGTTTCGAAACACATGGCTTGTATTATGCATAGGGGTTTTAAACATTTAAACAATAAAAAGAGTGAATTTAGGATATTTTCAACTGTAATAAAGAAAACATGGTGTTTTAAGTTTCAATGTTAATGGTTCGCAAATACTTGTGAAACAAGGAAACCTATAAACACGGATATCAAACACACCATAACATTAGTGCATTTTATCTCATAATTGTCGATTTCATTTGTTTCACATTGTATTAAATATTGTTATCTACGATTATAATGTCTAAATAAAATCTGTCATATTTCTTAACAGAACTATGTGTTTAGTCCCAACTTTTTATTTTTATATGGTCATGAAGATTTGGGTTGTAAAATACCTGATGTTTAAGACAGTTCCTTTCAAGTATAAACTCAAAGATAAATTAATCATTGGTGTTTGCTTTATCAATAGTACGAATATAGATCAAAGACATCAAAACAAAACAAGCGTCGTTGTCTTTAAAACAGATTCTTGTTCTTAAACCACATGACATTTTTGCTGTTATATCAACCTATCGTTTTATGCCCACTTCATGGGAGGGTGAGTTTTCTCAATGCTGAATTGTTTGGTAATTTGTTTGAATTCTGTCGAAGGTCCTTATCGCTCAGATACGATTTCAGAGACAGTTATTTAGTGGTTATGGGCCGTCTACAGTCATCATTGCATGTTCATCGATAAGAAAGAACATTATTAAATTCTCTCTTACAGCAAAATGCCGTCCAAAAACAAAGCGGGAGCAGATATTTCTTTGTCAGAAACTCGCAAATCGTTCTCTCGATTTGTGAATGAGACATTCGTTGATGTTGTTAGCATATTTAAACTGAGTCTTGAAGTGGTGTCTTTTCATGGCCTTTTTCATTAAATAGCATGGGCTTAATTTTAATTAAGGAAATTTTCTCAACATATGTTTATAAATATATTTCCATAGGCAGTTTATTGGCTGATTAATAGAGGCGAAGTTGTTGACTAGTAAACACAAAAAAAACGATTAATGACAATAATCTAAACAGAAAAAAAAAACGATTAATGACAATGATCAGAAGCTAGACAAATCGATCAGCAAGTGTTGTTTTGTAGATTTGTAAAAAGTCTGAGCTCTCTTATCAGCGGAAATACAAGTTCTTGATTGATGATGATGTATGCATTGTAACGCCGCATAAACAATTTTTGTTTTCGTTTATGAATGAAGAAAGTTTCTTTTTTTTCAAACGACTTATCTATTCAACACTTGTCAATCCGTGTTGGTCATATAACGTCTTAACATGCGGTTTGCATGAATTCAGTTTTTATTTCGTTCCTTCTTGTGATGGTAGTTTTCCGTCGATTTGTAAAGAAATGTCTCGGCAGCTTGCCGATAATAGTCGAATAGGAACGATTAGCAAACTAGCGAGGCTAATGCTGTCAGCGTCAGGTAAGCTATTTTATTACATGTATACCTTCATGAGTAACAAATTAAAAATGATAGTGTTTCTAGCTGGGAGCGAACCCGCACCGTCACGGCGAAAGCGGTTAGCCCTGAAATTCCTGCGACGCAACCAACTGAGCTAACCGGGACAACCCCCAAGAAGGTTGATCGGATAGCCCTGATATACGTAATCATCACTGCATGACATCGGTAACGGGTTATTTTACTGATAACAGTACTGACTAAATGTACGGGGAGACTTTTTACGGCCGCCACACTGCACAAATAGCGCTACTGTGAATTTCAAACGAAGTGAAGACCGGAAGCTTTATTCAATGTCCCAGGTCAGCGTTATTCAATGTTCCAGGTCAGCGTTATTCAATGTCTCAGGTCAACGTTATTAAATGTCCCAGTTCAGCGTTATTCAATGTCCCAGGTCAGCGTTATTCAATGTCTCAGGTCAACGTTATTCAATGTCCCAGTTCAGCGTTATTCAATGTCCCAGGTCAGCGTTATCCAATGTCCCAGGTCAGCGTTATTCAACGTCCCAGGTCAACGTTTTTCAATGTCCCAGGTCAGCGTTATTCAATGTCCCAGGTCAGCGTAATTAAATGTCCCAGGTCAGCGTTATTCAATGTCCCAGGTCAGCGGTATTCAATGTCCGAGATCAGCGTTAATCAATGTCCCAGGTCAGCGTTATTCAATGTCCCAGGTCAGCGTTATTCAATGTCCCAGGTCAACGTTATTAAATGCCCCAGGTCATTTACTTATGGAATTACAGCATGATCGATAATGGCCCTGTGATTTTATTTTAAGGTTTTAAATTGTAACCGTGGTTTCATCAGATATCATTTAAATAAGATTGAATTCCGGACAATTTTGAGCCAGCGGTTACGCCGCTGGCTTAAGAGATGACATTCCGAAATCACATACTTTTCAGCAGGTGCGCTAAATGAAAAAGTCGAAGCACAGCTTCCGGTAGACGTCAGAAAAGAGTTCCAAAAGCAATAATAGAAAATCAGTTGTTTACGATCATTTAAATTGATTTCTTTTAAAGAATAATCAGTAAAGCACTTACTCAATAAAAGCAACAAAGTCACACTGATATTATCGATATCAATAAACTGCGTATGTGTAAGACAATCACAATGACGTCAAATGGTTATATTCTGAACGCATATTCTGAACGCAGACGCGGTGCAAAATTTTGAAGTATTTCAGTTTTATGGGGGTTGTTTTTGCTTTATTTAATATATAACGTTTAGATAGTTTTACGTTTTGCTACGTACGGGGTTTAGAACAAACTACACACAACTCTAGTAATCTCCCTTCGAGTGTGTTTACCTAAAATATTGAACACTTTCGAAGATATTGTTTGAACAAATAGAGCGCTTTTGGCAGTCTATCTAATGTTTTGTGCGAATTTAAATTGTGAAAATCATGAAAAGCACGCAACATGTGTTTATTCGGAAGTGGAATTAACATGGGAGATAGTATGTGAAATGCTGAAAGGATTATCGTATACCGTCCAGTTTTCAGTACCGTTCTATTTTCTTTTAAATTATAAGTTGGTTTACTGCTATGCACATTACAGAAACACTCTGGAACACCATAGCTTTCTGTGGTAAGCTGTCATATCTGACATACGGCCAAAACAAGTGCAAATCAGATTAGAAACATTATTTTATGTGAAGTTACGATTGACAATATATTTTTGTAACACTTTTTGGTGATTCAGCAAAAAGTAATGTTTCCGATAGAAAACTAACAGTTTAAAAGAAAACTCAACAGAGGCTTTCCTATTAAGGTCTGCTGCATAAAGTTGCATTATGACATTTAACTTATAATCCTGTACTGTAAATGTTTTTGTGTGTCGTGAACCAGTTAACGGAAATAGGACGTATTTCCAAGATGGCTGACAATATCACTGCATTAGTTTTTTTTCTTTGAGTTTAAAAGAATGAAACAAATGAATAAAATTTGTATTAATATTTAGAAGGATAAACAAATTTAATATAAGTCTTGGTTTTTCCTAAGTTGCTGTTTATTTACATGACGGAAATCAAGCTAGTCACTTACTATACTGAAAGGTCAGGAAGAGTTTTGAAACTGTATCAACTGTATCCCAACAATTGCATGTGTGCAGTCATTGTATGCATAAATTTGCAATGAACTTTACAAAAAAAGTTTGGCATATTTTGCATTTAATGATTGGTATAAAAACAGCTACATGAAAACACATCTGATTATTGTTTAAATTTTCTGGTGAGGATGTAAATATAGACACTTCAACTTCGAGCACTTTAAAAACAAATGTGTCACACCGGCAGGTACACCGTCCAGGTATACAATGTGTCACACCGGCAGTTACACCGTCCAGGTATGCAATGTGTCACACCGGCAGGTACACCGTCCAGGTATATAATGTGTCATACCGGCAGGTACACCGTCCAGGTATACAATGTGTCACACCGGCAGTTACACCGTCCAGGTATACAATGTGTCACACCGGCAGGTACACCGTCAAGGCATACAATGTGTCACACCGGCAGTTACACCGTCCAGGTTTACAATGTGTCACACCGGCAGTTACACCGTCCAGGTATACAATGTGTCACACCGGCAGGTACACCGTCCAGGTATACAATGTGTCACACCGGCAGGTACACCGTCCAGGTATACAATGTGTCACACCGGCAGTTACACCGTCCAGGTATACAATGTGTCACACCGGCAGTTACACCGTCCAGGTATAAAAGGTGTCACACCGGCAGTTACACCGTCCAGGTATACAATGTGTCACACCGGTAGGTACACCGTCCAAGTATACAATGTGTCACACCGGCAGTTACACCGTTCAGGTATACAATGTGTCACACCGGCAGTTACACCGTCCAGGTATACAAGTTTTAACAGGTAAATAACTGATGTTTTTATTTTTTTGCAAGAATAGCTGGAATTAACTTAAAGTCTCACTGATATACACACAATATGTCCAGGTGATTCGGCCCAGATTAATGAACTAAACATGACCTTCATCACAGACACCTGGGTAGCAACCCCAAGCTGTCTCTTAATATGAGCTAGCAATACACCAAGTTTAGAGTCAATAGGCCAAAGCAAACTCAAGTTATTAAGTGGAAACTTTATTTTTTTTTAAGAACAGTGACCTTGACCTTCATCACAGACATTTGGTTGGCAATCCGAAGCTGCATCTTGATATAAGCCACCCAAACACCAAGTTTGTAGTCAATAGACCTAAGTAAACTCAAGTTATTAAGCAGAAACCGAATTCTATTTTTAGCAACAGTGACCTTGACCTTGATCACAGACACCTGGGTAGCAAACCCAAGCTGCCTTTTGATAGAAGCTACCTATACACCAAGTTAGGAGTCAATAGGCCAAAGCAAACTCAAGAAATTGAGCAGAGACTGAATTTCTATTTTTAGCAACAGTGACCTTGGCCTTGACCCTATGGTAATGATTTGAACAACTTTCTAGACATCAGTGCCAGGATGCTTCAGGACAAACTAGGTTAAAATCCATCCAGTGGTTTCAAAGGAGATGTTGTTTAAAGAAATTGTTGACGGACGAAGGACGCCGGACGCCGGACGCCGGACAAAGACCGATCAAAATAGCTCACCATGAGCCTAAGGCTCAAGTGAGCTAAAAATTGAAATCCTGAAAATTTGCTGGTGGCGCCCGTTAGGTCCAGGGCACAGCCCTGGTGGGGGATGGGGGGACAAGGGGGTCGAAGCTCCCCGAAGCTTCTGGAAGAAAGCAATTTATATACCATTGGGAAGCCATTTCTTGAGTTCATTTGAGCTTTTTTGAAACACAAAATTAAGACATCTGGAGGCATGCGTTTATCATTTATTGTCATTTATCTTAATCAACTATGCCTCTCAATTCAGTGAAAATTCTCCATAAACAAAAATTTTAGAACTTCATGAATATTTTCAATAATTATGAAATTGAAGGTAGTTGTTTATTTCTGCTGTTGTTTTTGTTGTTGTTTTTATAATAAATATCTCCAATACAAAGTATGTACACATTTTTGCGCGTTTTAGTTTCCAAAGTACATCAGTGGACGGCATATTCTGATGTAGACCTACTTTCATTTTGTGTATTCCGAGATTAAATTTTCTCGCGGCATTACAATTTAAGAAAACCAAACGTAGGATATATCCGCCTACCGATACAAGGCCATTTCAGTTGCATGATAATTACAAACATATTACTTACTACGCTGTCTCTGCGTAAGAAAAAAAAAGCAATCGAGCATCTTCTGAGTATTTTTTTACAATCTGTTGATACGCACACAGCTACACGAACTTAACCCGGGCACATGTTGTTATTCGTTGAGAGGGATAAGAATAATGACGTCATTTGGTGAGCTAATGCTAACGCCAAGCGCGTGTAAAGCAAAAGTTGTGTATAAAAATAGCGACTTGGGTTTTCACCGGATGTAAACAAAACTGTAAAAGAAGATGACGTCACAAGGTTTTGTTGAATCGTGCTCCCCCTTCTAAAAAATAATAGACTGATCCAAATGAAAAAAAAATGTAATGCAAATCTACTCATGAACGTATGTTAAAAGTTTGAAAACTGGAGAAGTAGTTTGCGTCAGAAGAGTTCGTTAAATAATGCTCCCCTCCAACAAATAATGGACTGATCCATAAAAATATGTCACTTATATACGCACTTCATGCAGAACATATGATTTCAGTTTCAAGTCGATATCTTAAGAACTGTAGAAGTTTGCATAACACGATTTTGTTAAATGATGTCCCCTGCAAAAAATAATGGACTGATCCACACAAAAAATATGTCACGCACATCTACACTTCATGCCGAACATATGTTTAAAGTTTCAAGTCAATATCTAAAAAACTGTAGAAGGAGTTCGTGTCACAAGATTTTGTTGAATCGTGCTCCCCTCCGAAAAATAATGGACAGATCCACATGAGAAAAAAATAGTTTGCGCAAATGTACTCACGAACATATGTTTAAAGTTTCAAGTCGATATCTTGAAAACTGTAGACGTAGTAAGTGTAGAAGTTTTCATAACACGATTTTGTTAAATCATTTCCCCTGCAAAAAATAATGGACTGATCTACACGAAAAATATGTCACGCACATCTACACTTCATGCCGAACATATGTATAAAGTTTAAAAACTGTAGAAGTAGTTCGCGTCACAAGATTTTAATGAATCGTGCTACCCTCCGAAAAATAATGGACTGATCCACATGAGAAAAAATAGTTCGCGCAAATGTACATACGAACATATGTTTAAAGTTTCAAGTCGATATCTTGAAAACTGTTGACGTAGTAAGTGTAAAAGTTTGCATAACATGATTTTGTTAAATCATGTCCCTGCAAAAAATAATGGACAGACCCACACGAAAAATATGTCACGCACATCTACACTTCATGCCGAACATATGTATCAAGTTTCAAGTCAATATCTTAAAAACTGTAGAAGTAGTTCGTGTCACAAGATTTTGTTAAATCGTGCTCCCCTCCAAAAAATAATGGACTGGTCCACATGAGAAAAAAAAAACAGTTGCGCAAATGTAGTCACGAATATATGTTTTAAGTTTCAAATCGATATCTTGAAAACTGTTGACGTAGTAAGTGCCATAGACAGACCACCCAACCAACCGGATGATGACTCCTATATACCCCCAAACTAAAGTTTGCGGGGGTATAATGAAGTTAAAGTACTTTTGTAAGTAGTTAAGTTCAATCAACAAGATATGACTTGCAACTAATCTGACCCCTTAAAAATCTCAACAGAGGTCAAATGATTCCCGGTTTTCAAAAGATATTGAAATCCCTGCACCTTTTAAATGAATCTTTTTAACGAACAAAGAACAGTGGCCGGCTCATTGGATGTGATAAATTTGTGAAGAAAAAAAAACACATTTAAAAGAAAATATATTATACTAAACCAGGGGTTCCTCTATCTGGTAAATCTGAAGGGTCATTTTTATCTCATTTTAGCGGATTCAGCCAAAAAGTAAAGGATTAAAATGCAAAAGTCATGTGCACAATATTAATTCTAAAATCTCCAACATCAAAATGACCCCAAACTCAAAATGGTGGGGGAGGGGTCAAATGTGAAAAATTCAAATATAATTGCATCAGAATCGGCATCTATTGTCCCTGAATGGTTTCTTCTAATAAAATAATTTTTGAGTTAAATGGCATTGAACGTGTTAATATTTCTGACAACAAACTAAGAATATATTATCTGCATTAATTTAGTTATAGTGACTGAAATAGCTTTAGGACATGTTATGATGTAGAGTAATTTCTGAAATAGATTTTAGTTGAAGATGATAATATTCATTAAGAAAGATTGTTCATGTCATTCTTAGGGGCATAACTAAAAATGATTGATCAAGAGCCCCTTTCTGCCATATATATGCCTTTTATCGCATGTGCATATACATGTAATGCAGATCCGGATCAGACTAAACATTTGTTCCATCAGATCAGGATTCACTGGTCACATCTTGATTAGAAATAACCTTATGAATCTAAAACTGAACAGTGCAGATCCTGATCAAACAGCACAGAGATGCAGGGTGATCTAATTCTACACTGTTTGCCCATGCCATTAACTTAAGGTGCATATATGGATTTAAGGGTTAAAGTTAGAAATGGATTTTCTGTGCAAAACACAAGTATTCCATGTTTTATGTCTATTCTTTCCAGGTTAGTAGACATAAATTATACTGCGAATCAGTATAAAGGGGCCTACATGGATACAGCTTTTATTCCATGGTTGACAAGGTAAGACCATATCAACTAACTTGCATATCAGTGGAGCCTGATCAGAGTCTGTTCATGTTTGAATCTTTTAGGTACATCTACTTTCTGATCAAGATTCGAAGCCTGTAGATTCAGATCATATGGATGCCGCACATGCATTAAAAGGGTCTAAACAGATTTGACAGATAAATGTGGGGAAATAGTGTCTGTTAAGGGTTGTGCTTATGAAATAAATAGCCCCTTTATCTGATTTATGAGGTTGGACACTTGCTTAAAATATGATTATATTAACATAATGCTGACTCCCTCCGACGAGCCTACAAGCTCAACTTGATAGTTTACACACTTACTCTATGAAGCGGGGATTAAGTTAATATTAATAAGACAAAAATATGTATTTTTAGCAAGCGAAGAAAAAATGAGACATTTCATTGGTATATTAATAATGAAACTCTAGAAAATGTTTAATCATTTTGCTATCTTGGTATCAAATTTATCAAATTTACAAGTAATGGTTCAATGAAAGAGGCTATTAAAACTCTAACAGAAGAAGCGCTCAGAGCGGTTAATGGTCTATATTCTATTTTTTCGAGAATTAAATTTGATGTTAAATCTAAACTTATGCTGTTTGACCGTATGGTCACTCCTATATTGTTGTATTGTTCTGAAGTTTTTGGTGTATACGATACAAACATAATTGATCAAGTACTTATGAAATTTTGCAAAAAGATACTTGGTGTTAAAATGCAAACTCCAAACATGGCAGTTCTTGGGGAAATTGGTCGGTATCCGTTAACTCTTATCTGTAAAAAAAGAGTTATCAAATACTGGCTTAAAATCTTATCAAATTCAAATTCAATAATGTACGGTATTTTTCAATCTCAGTGTAACGGTATAGATAATCCGCGATATAATTTCTGGGCAAAGAAAGTAAAAACTATCATAGATTAGTTTTTTAACTGATATATTGATAAGAAATCAAAGGTTGTATGTGAATTTTCCAAAATAAGTTAATGGTAAAAAGGCATGTCTGGCAAATAGGTCCTTTATATTGTAAACTTTATTCGACGGTGTTCAATAAAATGTGAAACAAAAGGTTTCAATTGCCAAATAAAACCTTTTCTCCGAAAACAAACTGATCACATGAGACACATACACCTATGTTATCAATTAAAAGATGTTTGTATAATTACAGTAACATTTCTTAGACATATTTTTGCTAACACTAAATGGAATAGTTACATCCATATCATTTGCCAAGGAACGGTGACAAGAATTAACCATACATTTTATTAACTATTCACTGTTAATTTTTACACAGAAAATCGGATAATTTGATCTCCATTAGTGTAAACAGATTAGCTACAGTTAATTGAATACCCTAACATGAACTTTGTATGACCGCAGCGTAGCCTGAAATCCTGCTACACTCAAACCGAATCGCCACCTGCCCCTATGTTCTGGGAGATAAGGGAAGTAAAATGCATATCAGTAAGAGTAATCCCGTGACAAAAACATGGCCGCCAACCACAAA
Organism: Corbicula japonica; assembly: GCA_038501625.1. Lineage (NCBI taxonomy): Eukaryota > Metazoa > Mollusca > Bivalvia > Venerida > Cyrenidae > Corbicula > Corbicula japonica. Next base: position 1,999,038 of record JAZAYU010000083.1, on the reverse strand, counting down.
AAATCCCTGGGTTCGAGGTAAGTTTTTACTCGTTTCTCGCTTATCCCTGGACCATTTTAAATGAAATAAAGTAGCCCATAAACAAATACAGATTGCATGGTATATTCCAAATTTTGCCAGCTTTTGTAGTTTATGCGCTATTTCGTGTACAGTATTTGTCAGCTTGCATTGCTCGGGGATAGGGTACACTTGGATCTTGATAAAAATCGTTCTTGTGGCAAGTTTTCGCATGTGAGCCGATTGTTGCATGATAAAATTGTTATATCCCGACAGACTGAATGTTACTGGTGCAAAAATATCCAGTTTCTGTATGCAACTGATGTAAAAAAACGCAAAAATGGAAAGGATAGGGAACACTGGCCGCGACGTTGAGAATAGGGAATTTTGAGAAGCAAACTGTTTGCCAATCCGAGCGATCAGTTTGCGAAACGGAGCGAGGTCGTTGTATTTTCTTTTCAATAAAACATGGATATTTTGTTTCCTTTGTTTAATTCTTATAATGAGCTACAAAGTTGTTAGAAAGAAGTATTATTTAATACAAGTAAGTTTTGCTTCGCTAGAAATGTAAATCTTTGAAACGTTTGCATTTATGAAACAAAGCACTACAAAAAATACCCGAAAGAATTATGATGATGTGCCAGATAAATAATAAGCACGAAAGCGTGATTACAGTAAGAACTTTTATATACTAAGTACATTTAAAAACACAGATATTTTAATGTCATGTATTTTGAAGATTTTTCCATTTTTACAAGATTTGATGCCTCAAATACTCAAGCAGAGTAAAGTCTTGAAAACCAGACTTACGAAATTTAATGTGTCGACGTCATGATGCATGTGACTTATTAAATCCACACTTTGCACGTGAAGTAAAAGTGTATTTAAATTTCGCAATTTTATTGCTATGTACGCATGAGCATTCGACCGACAGTAAAACATGTTTAAAAGCCTTTGTGCCAATCTGTATGAATGTCACGGCTTATTGTTTAGAATCGTATGCGTAATCTACAGCATGAAGGGCACGGAAACATACAGCTGTTTTCACACAAATTTTCTTAAAACAACATCAATATGTTAGACTAGCTATCCTTGTCTTCAGACATGTCGCCGATCAAACACATTAGGGATTATGTGAAGAAACGCATTTATTCAGGTGTTCCGCAACGATAAAATCTTGCTGAGCTTCGAGAAGCACTGATGAATGAAATAAAATGCCACAAGAACAAAGTCGTGTAGCTTATCTTCCGTGATGAAGGCCATTGGCTGGGAAGACGCTTCTTGGGACATTTACAAACAAGTATTTTCTGAAAAGTCCCCCCCCCCGATTCATTTTACATTTTTTGCACTCTGGGACATATTGGAGTTATGGAGGTTTTATTATATTACCCCTGAAATTTTGTTCCTGTCATCCTATCCCGAAAAACATGCTTATATAAAACTAAAATAATTGTCAAAGCATTTGTCTTGTTTGTTGAGTAGATATTCTAAGAACCGCACCGATATTTATTGCTGACTGCAGCAAAATAATTTTTTATTTAAACAATGTCTATAATTCACCACGTTTCAAATATAAAATATAATATTAAACTAAAAGTTCGTGTTGTGTATATAAACGTTCTAACAGTAGTCATGATTTCGCACATATGTTGTTTTCTGGCGCATCATTATAATTCATAATGATCTCTATTTCATTGACAATCTTCAGAAAATCTGCTTTATACAAATTATGATATCTTTTCCAGTGTTTCGTTTCATAAATGCAAACGTTTCAGATTTACAATTCTAGCTAAGCAAGACTCAGTTTTGTTTAATAACTGCATTTATGTTGTCCTTCAAACAAATAAATGCCGTTAATTTTTGCGAGTGCATTTCACTGTGTCAAGGTCTGCTGTAAGCCACTAAACAATAGCATGTGAAGACGACTACGATATTTTACACAATATCTCACTTTGTAAACCCCAACACGTGGTCGTTCATTTTCTTGCTTGATTTCGTGGAGTCAACATCGAGAGAAAACTTGTCATCTTCCCTCCCTCCCACCCATATTTATAAGGAAAACAATAACAGCATACCAACGCGCACCATGACCTGTACGATAATATTCAAGTAATGTAAATATGTAAAGTTCTGTAGTCGTGATCCACATGTTCTGCTGCTAGAATTTATCTTTCAGGCATATATATATGCAGTAACAAGCCACGTACAGGAACCAGACAATCCGCGTTAACGTGGACATGATTCACCGATCCTCAGATGAAATGAAAACAGACAACTGCAACACTGGGGGCATGATTTGCCAGGGTGAAGTCAAACCCCAGTCGATACCAACAATGTGCAATACCATGGACAGTATCTGCTTGCGTGAAGCCAGACCCAACTGATGAAACTTGATTAAACAAACACAAACATTAGATATTAAATGACGTGCAACACAAAACGTAATGCTCAAGCATTCCAAAAATTTGCTGTTAGACTAGAAACGTTTAACAGACAGACATTTATATTGATCAACAATTACATCCAATGTCGCGATATTCGTTGCACAAACTGTGTGAAACATGTACCTATAATCTATTACCAAACAGCATAAGGATACACAATATCTCATTCATTGTGCACATATATCCGCAAAATTATTTCTTTCATTAAAATCTAGATATTGCAAAACAAAAACAAAAATTAAATAAACCAATGTAATGCTGTAAACTATAACTGATTTTGGTTAAGAAGACAGTCAGGTGATATGTCGTTTTATAACAAAGAATGAATTAATGGCAAATGCGGGAAAATAAAATATTTGTTCGATTATCAAGATTTATAAAAAAATAACAAGGTTGATCAACTTTTTCTGGTTAAAATTCTGCTGAAAACAACATTTAACGTACTTTTCGTCACATGACTGTCTAGTTTTTCGATAATGTACTATAGATATAAGGCTAAAATAAATACATAAGGAAGTATATTGTGTATCATTATCCTCATATTAATATAAAATGTAATGTTCATCCAAGGTGGAAGAATCTGATTTCTTTGCACTTTAGCTGGTACTCGGTTCCTCTACCTTCTGTATCGCTTTGCATCTCCGCTGGGATACAGCCGATGCTGGACATAACAAAATAACAGCGGAGATCAATTTAAAGGGAGGTTACTCGTTGGCGAACTCCCTTCGTAATTTGCATTTCTTCTTTGATCAAGAATACTTAATTTTGATTAGCAAAGATTGTGTAACCTTAGCCTTACACAGTAAGAAAAGAAAGTGATGCTCACCCAAGGGGGAGGAATTGGATTACTCTGCATTTTGGCTGGTTTCTGGTTTCTCTTTCTTCTGTATCACTTTGCATCTTAGCTGGGATACAGCAGACGTTGAACATTGCAAAAAACAAAAGCAAAAACAACAACAACAACACCTATATTTTATAGAGAGGTAACTCGTTGGCGAACTCCCTACGTTGTATACAGTTTCGTGCCCTTCAACACACAGAATGTGCATTTTAGGCATGGCACATTATTTGAAAACAGACAAATTACACGAAATACAATCTTTGTGGGATTCAGTTTCCCCTTATATTTATATAAAATCATATATAAAATCATTATCATATGGGTGTTTATAAGTGCCATGTTTAACTTTCTATTTTGAAATAAAATATCGCGGCCTTTTCCCATCATATAATTGTTTGTCATTAATCAGTTGTGCGTATAAGTAAGGTGGGTAAATAGGGCTGCTGTATTTCTGCGAAGAAGTCCTTGTCTCAATAGTCTGGGGTTCGAACCTCCAGTATTAAAGCATGTCGACATCCACTTAACCATTACATGCTATAAAAGCAAGTTACTTAAGTCTTGATTCGAACCCGTCAGGTTTATTTACAACTCTCAAGAAAGAACATCCAGCCGTAACTTAGACCAGCACTCGCATAAAATAATACTTTTTTCTAACAACTTCATAGCTGATCATAAGAATTTAAACAAAGGAAACAAAATATTCATGTTTTATTGGAAAAAACAACAACAACGGAATCGCTGCATTATTCGCAAAGTGATCGCTCGGATTGGCAAACTGTTTGCTTCTCAAAAATACAAGTGTTCCCTATCCTCAACGTCGCGGCCAGTGTTCCCTATCCTTTTCCATTTTTGCGTTTTTCACATCAGTTGCATACAGAAACTGGATATTTTTCACCAGTAACATTCAGTCTGTCGGGATATAACAATTTTTTCATGCAACAATCGGCCCTCTTGCGAAAACTTGCCACAAGAACGATTTCATCAAGATCTTAGTGTACATAGGCCTATCCCCGAGCAATGCAAGCTGACAAATACTGTACACGAAATACCGCATAAACTACAAAAGCTGGCAAAATTTGGAATACACCGTGCAATCTGTCTTCGTGCATAGGGTACTTTAGTGTTTATTTCAATTAAAATGGTCTAGAAATAAGCGAGAAACTAACTTACCTCGAACCGAGAGATTTTTTTTGGTTGGCGGTCATGTTTTTATCTCTTGATTGCCTACCCTGAGTAAGGTACCTGCAGGACTTGCGTCTCTTGGGGGTATTGATGATTTTTGTATAAGTGACATGAGACTATATATCAGAACATAGGAACGGGAGCCAGTCTATCCATTAGGATAATTTGATTGAATAAACCACTAATTTCGTATATTAGTTAGAAGTTATTTTTATTTGTGGACATATATGAGGAGAGCGGCATATGATATAGCAATATTAAGAGCACACAGTCGTTTCGTTTGGAAAATGCTGTTAAAGTAACTCACTACCTAACAATTGTACAGGCTAAGAAGGTTATGTCCATTCATTTATGTCTCTTCATAATGGAGCACTATAATAAGTATGACAAGAAAATCTAACCCTTATGTCGCAGCACCTTTGAAATTTGATCATTTTCTCTACTTAAAAAGGCTTATTTTTGGTAAGATTTTGTGCAAAGGAAATTCTGTCTGAGTTTTTCAAACTGATCACAAGTAAATGTGCGAAGACATAATAAATCCGGAAAAATCAGATGGCAAAAAGAATTTAAACAAAAGTGTAGCTGCTGACAGTGTGAAACAAATTTAGGATTATTTATTTCAGAATGAACAATTCACTGGCACATAACTCATTCATTTTATGAATTCTCTTCATTTGATCTGTAGTTCTGTCATTAACATTTTAATGTGTTTGACTATCTTAATTAAAAAAATTATTGTTCATGGTAAAAGGTCTTATATGTCATATGAAACCTTTTACAAATATTTTATGGTTAAATATTGCACAAAAATCGTTTCGTTTGCAAAATGCGCTTATACCAGAACATTTAGCCGGAAAAATACTAAAAAAATCACAGCATGAGGACCTATTTGTCACATAGAACCCTTTCGTTGTATAATTTGATAGAAAATGTGTTACGGGTAAAAGGGCATATCTGCATTATTTATTATATAAATTGATCTATTGGTAGATTTAGAAATATTTAATCACAAAAAAATGTTTGATCATAATAAATACATGGACAAAAGTTTGCTTTTGTATACTTCATTCCCGATTTTTAAAACAAGTTCAAACATTCAAAGTCGATTTTCCCAAAACTATAAAAAAAATGTCAGATAGAACCTTTTCATCTTTGGTGACGTTCTGAAACATGTGGCATATAATCACGGGGAAAACTCACAAAATCGTCAGTTTCGCTTATATTATTCTTTCACGAAAATTCATTTCTCCTTATTTACGGTACGTGGATACGTTGCTCACACAATAAATATTGTCAAAATCTAATGAAATTTGGTCAGAATAATGTACGAGGAACGCCTTACTGAAATATGCAAATTATTTCTTGTTTTTCCTTTTTTTCCGTAAATTGAGAGATTATACTAATTTGCTTTGATCATGCACCGCAAGTACAATATAATTTTAGTTTAATCTTATAATAGAGACGTTGTATGTATTTGAAATATCGTATTTACAAAGTAAATACATAGCTCGAGCAAATTTGCACTGTTTTAAGCGTAATATAAGCGCGAATGCTTATAAACCAGTAAGTACAATTTCGATCCATCCAAACGATGGTATGCATATGATAAAAAATATGTATTTCCACTACTACCCAGGAACAGGCAAAATAAAAAAGAGTCTGTAATATTTTCATAGGTGTCGTGTTCGGTGGCCCTCATAGTTCTCTTTTCTTCTATTTCAAAAATATCATAACCTAATAACTCTTTAGATTTTTCCGCACCAGTTTAAGTCGAATCTGGAAATCGTAAAAAAGTCTTTGAACGTCAGTACGAAACGGGCGTCATCCGCCTGAACGTCAGAACGAAACGGGCATTATCCGTCTGAACGTCAGTACGAAACGGGCGTTATCCGTCTGAACGTCAGTACGAAACGGGTGTTATTCGTCTGAACGTCAGTACGGTACGAAACGGGCGTTATCCGTCTGAACGTCAGTACGAAACGGGCGTTATCCGTCTGAACGTCAGTACGAAACGGGCGTTATCCGTCTGAACGTCAGAACGAAACGGGCGTTATCCGTCTGGACGTCAGTGCGAAACGGGCGTTATCCGTCTGAACGTCAGTACGAAACGGGCGTTATCCGTCTGGACGTCAGTGCGAAACGGGCTTTATCCGCCTGAAAGTCAGTACGAAACGGGCGTTATCCGTCCGAAGAAAGCTACTATATGAGGTATCTTACCATTTTATATTATTTTGTCGTGTATCGACGTTAAATCAAAGACGAACTATCTAGCAATCATATTAAATTTTAACTCGTTTGGAGATTATAAATTAAGATTTTAATTTCATTGAGGACAAATATAACGCGAAATCATGATGCGAGAACGCGAAACATCGATGCGAGGTTGCAAAAGTACGATGCGATGGCGCGATATTAATATCACGTTCTCGCTTCGAACTTTCGCGATCTCGCATCGTGTTTTCGCGTTTTCGTGGCCTTTCTGTCCCGACGGCGAAAACGCGAAAACACGATGCGAGAACGCGAAACAACGATGTGAGGTCGCCAAAGTACGATGCAGGGGCGCGATATTAATATCGCGTTCCCAAATTGTACTTCTGCGACCTCGCAACGTGTTTTCGCGATCTCGCATCGTTGTTTCGCGATCTCGCATCGTTGTTTCGCGATCTCGCATCGTGTTTTCGCGTTTTCGTGTTCTCGCCCATGAGGTCGACAGGGCGAGACAACGATGGCCTCAACGGAACACCGTACAATAAAACGTTCATCATGTACTTTTTGCTATTTTGTAGGCAACAATTTGACTGGTTTATAAGGTTGTTGATAAAAGCAAGTTTAGTGACTCGTCGTCAGATCCTGATAGTTTAGCGGTTTTCAGGAGACAGATTGTGGAAAACATGGTGATGTACATGAACTATCATATGGTGAAGATAACGTGTCATGATAGAACATTTATACGGAAGACCATTGAGGTCTTTTTAAGTGAGAAGTTAGAAGGCCACTATTCTGTTAGATGCAAGATCTAAAATTTTAGGTCTTTGATCTTAGAACTCAAAACTTAAATGCTCGGGACGGGGGGCGAGGTGGGCCTTGGAAAAGGTTTTTTTCACTCTTCCCTATATATTTTCTATTATTCTATTGGCTGACCTAGCAACAGTAAATCTCTAAAGAACGAAATATTAAAGTAGAATGTGTCCTCGGACACCGATGCCCATACTGCTCCAACAACATTTGTATTAAAAACAAAGGGCCAAAGCTCTGTAAAAATGGTCGTGTCTTTACGATCATCAACACATACTGCTGGATCATCTGTGCATGTTTGAAAGAAATCCGCCTGATACTTTAGGAAGAGTTGATGCCACAAGATTTGGGGGACGGACGTACATACGGACGGACGTACATACGAACGGGCGAGTGCAATCCAGAGAAACTGACAGATCTAACTCTTTAGTTCGAATTGTTGCCTTCTAACTTCTGACTCGTAACGGCATCAATAGGCGTGTTACGCCTTCACGGAACATATAATGTCCAAATTCTAAGAGCAAAGACCTAAGTCCTAGGTCTAAGATCTCACATCTAAGTTCGAATTGTTGCATTCTAATTTCCATCTTCCTTGATATTCTGTTGCTATGGCAAATAAGAAATTACCACAAAAAAAAGAAAATTGAGAAAAAGAGTTCTACAATTCCTTTTATGAACATCTAATTTCTAAGTTCTAATATCTAAGACCTAAGTTCTAAGACATTATATATAAGACCTGAGTTCTAAGATCTAATATCTAAGTTCGATTTGTTGCCTTCTTACTTTTAACTTTAACGGCTTCATTGGGCTTCCGTACTTTGGAGAATTATTCTGTATTATTCAGACTTTTAAGTGTTTTCAAAATATATTATGATGAGTTACGAGTATATTTGAAAATATTTTGCTCGTTTTTATGTGTTTGTAAATAATTAAGGCTCTAATGCAATTACTTTATTTCTTAATGAGGCATGTCACGGGAAAATGTGACTTCGGTTATATTTGTGACACTTTTTGCTGAGACTTAATTTTGACAATACTTCACCTTGTTTGGAACGCTAAAGATTTTTTTAATTTTTTTCTCAAATATTGGTTATTTTGACTAAGTAATGTTAGATATACTTTAAAATTCATAATAAAGATGCGTACAACTTAATGACGTCATTTCAAGAGTTGACGTCAATGGTTCGAAGAATCTTTTCCCGTGATAGTCTAGTCAATCTACCCCAAAAATAGGCCAAACCTGGAAAAAATTAGAACACAAACGAAATCTGGAAATTCATATTATTAACTATTCTAGTGTCCAAAAATAAAAAGTTCCCAAAAGTTCCATTGGTGGAAAATGTCTTTTTCCAAAGTCAAGGTCACTCACCCATATTTTTGGTTCTTTGTTTTGTTTCGCATACACACATGTACCTGTTTTATATAAAATAGATTTAAATTGTGTTTTGTCTGATTGAAAGAAAAGTCATGACATTATTGTTTCTGGAAAGTTTGATACTTTTTCAGGTAAATACATTTTTATTTCATTGTTTTCTGTCATAGCGATACTTAGTCTTTATAGAATTTAAGTTAATATGTAAACAATTCTACCTTTACCTGTATTAATTATCGTAAAGTTCTACATCAATGATTTCTATCATCTTGCGTACGGGTTATGTTTGTTTACGTATTTTGACATGTGTCAACTGTCAAATAGAAACTTCAATATTTGTAATCGCTGTATCTATATCATAACTTAATATATTGTATTATTGTTTTTCAGATAAGACATGACACTCATGATACATGATACATTATTGTAATTCAAACACCTATGAAAATTACCTCCCCAAAACATTATAATTTAATATTACTCCTAAAGTTTCTGACAGCGCACTCCACATAATACTCTGTATAGAGGGTTTGGAGTATATGGCAGATACAGATATAGATACATGTTTAAATGTTTAAATGAAATATATGGGAATAAACTTCTATATTGTTCGGAGTTTAAAGAACACATAAAAATAACTGTAACCCTATGACATTTACCCCTATTTCCATCACATCCTACCATCTTATCCTTCTTGAATAAAAACCTACTAACAATAGACTGCATGTACTTTGACATCATATAAACAAGTATACTCAGTAAGTTTCTGAGAACGTATCATCTAATGAGTGGGTAAAATTCTTCCACGTGACCCGGTATCTGACTTCTGGACGTATAGTCGATGTCCCGGTATCTGACTTATGGACGTATAGTCGATGTCCCGGTATCTGACTTATGGACGTATAGTCGATGTCCCGGTATCTGACTTATGGACGTATAGTCGATGTATCGGTATCTGACTTATGGACGTATAGTCGATGTCCCGGTATCTGACTTATGGACGTATAGTCGATGTCCCGGTATCTGACTTATGGACGTATAGTCGATGTCCCGGTATCTGACTTATGGACGTATAGTCGATGTCCCGGTGTCTGACTTATGGACGTATAGTCGATGTCCCGGTGTCTGACTTATGGACGTATAGTCGATGTCCCGGTATCTGACTTATGGACGTATAGTCGATGTCCCGGTATCTGACTTATGGACGTATAGTCGATGTCCCGGTATCTGACTTATGGGGACGTATAGTCGATGTCCCGGTATCTGACTTATGGACGTATAGTCGATGTCCCGGTATCTGACTTATGGACGTATAGTCGATGTCCCGGTATTTGACTTATGGACGTATAGTCGATGTCCCGGTATTTGACTTATGGACGTATAGTCGATGTCCCGGTATCTGGCTTATGGACGTATAGTCGATGTCCCGGTATCTGACTGATGGACGTATAGTCGAGTTGACCTCCTTATTATTTAATTTTACATCTGCGAGATGCTCACTTTCAAAAGCAATATTATTTATTATTTTGCTTTTACGAAATTATAATTCTTAAATACAAAATAATATTTGGTAAATATGTAATAATATTTTAATATTAATAAATATTATTTCGTAAATATATTATATCTTATTTGTAAATATGAACTTACCTTTCATTAAAACGAATTACCCCCCCCCCCCCCCCCCCGAAACACACACACTTGTAAGACTCTATATTTAACTGCAAGTTTATAAGATTTTATTTGTGCATTAAGCTTTTACTTTTTTGCATTCTTATTTAATTCATGTTTTTTTCATTATATGATATATAGTGCATCACAAGTTTCTAATAAAACTGGAGGTAAACAATTTAAATAATGTAAATGTCTATACATATTTACATATTTTGGATAGAAATTTATACAAAAGCATTTGTAACTTGTTAGAGGAAGTTAAATGATAGAACAAAAATGAATATAAAACGATATACCATACAAAAGTAATGAAATTATCTTTATCCAGTTTTGATTTATAGCGAAATTCCAAAAAAATACTAATTAAATTATCGAAAAATCATGAAACACCAAATTTTGGGGTTTTACTATGGTATTAATGCATCTTTTATTATAAAATGATAGAAAAATATAATATGATATATCATACACAAAAATAATGATATTATCTTTATGCTTTATCGGTTTATAGCGAAATTCCAGAAATTACTACATCAATTATCGAAAAATCATGAAAACTCTAAATTTTGGGGTTTTACTATGGTATTTATGCAACTTTTATTTTTAATTGATAGAACAATATTAAATGATATACCATACACAGAAATAATGAAATTATCTTTATCATGTATTGGTTTATTATAATAGCAAAATTCCAGAAATTACTACATAAATTATTGAAAAGACCTAATTTTGGGTATTTCTACGGTATTTATGCATCTTTTATTTTAAAATGATAGAACAATATAAAATGATATATCATACACAAAAATAATGAAATTATCTTTATCCTTTGTTGGCTTATTACGAAATTCCAGAAATTACTACATAAATTATCGAAAAACCATGAAAACTCCAAATTTTGGGCTTTCACTATGGTATTGATGCAACTTTTATTTTTAAATGATAGAACAATATTAAATTATATACCATACACAGAAATAATGAAATTATCTTTATCCTTTATTGGTTTATAGCGAAATTCCAGAAATTACTACATAAGTTATTGAAAAATCATGAAAACATCCAATTTTGGGGGTATTTATGCAAATTTTATTTTAAAATGTTAGAACAATATAAAATGATATATCATACACAAAATAATAAAATTACTTTGTCCTTTATTGCTTACTAGCGAAATTCCAGAAATTACTACATAAATTACCGAAAAATCATGAAAATACCAAATATTGGGGATTGCTATGGTATTTATTAGACTTTTATATTTAAATGATAGAAAAATATAAAATGATGGACCATACATAAAAATAATGAACTTATCTTTATCCTGTATTTATTTACTAACCCTAACCCCTATTGATTTACAGGGAAATTCCAGAAATTCCTACTTAAATTATAAAAAAAAACGGAGAAAAAGCCCAAAAATCACATTCCCACCACAGGAATCAAGGGTAACTTTTTATTTCCTTTAAAGATGATATATTTCCAAAGAGATTGTGTATGAATCGTTTGTGTTCGAATTTTTTCCCGGTCTAACTACAGATTGACCAGGCTATGACGTGTCTCTTATATGACGTACCCTGATGGCACTTGAACGCCTCTTTCCCCATCTTCCGTTACAGGCCGACGCCACTGTCTGTCGCTTGATCATGAGTTTTTCCCAGACTTCCGCTAGAAACATATAGTCCTCTTAGTCTTGCGTCGGAGAAGGTGGGGTCAAACATGACAGGGAAAACAGCAATCAAATGGTAGATCAAATTAATGCGTTGGTCGAACTGTTTGAATGCCTGAAATAAGAAGATGTTTTGAATTATTTACCAACACATGCATCTGTTCTGTAGATATACAAATGTACACATGTAATTTATCTACAAGTGGTGTTGCCCGGACAAAGAATCATCGCTAAGGACCACATCGAATCAGCAGTTTAACAGTTCCTGCACGGAAGCTCATAGCAAGAAAAAGCAATAATCGACCGGGTCAATAACTTCATATAAAATGTGAGGAAGTGTTAAAATATTTTTAACGGCTCTTCGAACAGATGTTACTTAAATCTTTTGCGTGGGTAAATTCTTATTTCAACGAAAAAAAAGGACAATTTGTTACTTTTATCACATTTTCGTTGTAAACGCTCTGATTATTGTCAGAATTTCCGGTCGCCTACTTTACGCTTCATTAAAAGGATCGGTAGAAGCGGAGAAGCGTCACAATGAATAACCGATAGACTATTTATAGTAGACGCCCGCTCTAATTCGCTTCGATAAGGTCAAAACGGTCAGGTCATTTTGCTTCTATTGATCCATAAACTCATACCGAGTCGTTTCGATTGCATTCCGTTTACAACTCGATTTCACTCGTATTTCTGTCCTACCCAGATCGATCTGCGTTCCGCTTCAGCACCTATCCCCGACGTTTGTCCGTTTAATGATTTTCAGTTCTTCAGATCTTAAAATGCCTTTTTCATAATCCTTCTTGATAAACAATTATTTTGAAATTATTGTAGAACGTGACTTTGTACTTTGCATACTTTTGAATTATTGTAGTAGTATCATTTTAAAAAATCTACGATAGGCAAAAATTATAGTTGATGAAACGCGCATTTTCTTATTTTAATGGAAAACCCTCCAACGATTTTAGAACACAATGTCTGAACAATGCAATATCATAATCACTATTGTTTATAGTGTATTACATCGTATGCTGTAATAATAATTGTCTGCGTTCCGCAATTTGATCAATACATGAAATAAATAATAGGAGAGTTTTCGAAATCCGAGAAAACAATTAGGAAATAAATCTTTTGATGGCCGACACAAAATTTCGACAGTATTTTCGGCGTGTTTCTTTCAAATTAATTGTACTGTACACTAGGGTTTTGTTAATGAATTGTCCAACATTTTAATAAACTGTCGAAAATAAGGATTCAATAAACAGTTGAGGCATACCGTACATATATATTAAAATATTAAATTTGAATATCAGGAATTGCAACATCAGAAGACACATCCTTCACACAAAGTCAAGAAGAAGAAGAAGAGAGAGAGAGAGAGAAAGAGAGAGAGAGAGAGCGAGAGAGAGAGTGACACGATGACAAGGATAGCGGATATAATGTTGATACGTTTTAAGCACTTAAAGACTTATTCCAAAATACAGTTTGTGAAGGCAATCTGAATTTAAAAGAAATCCAAACCAACCCCAAAATTTTCTATCTACGTATCTTCAATCTGTCCAATAATTGATCCGAACAGTTCTTTCTTGTGTAATTCCCGTTTTTGAATATTATTAAGAAAAAAGAGAACCATATGGGGTTACATTTTTAGCAAATTACAGATTTGTAAATATTTTTTCTCCAAAGTAAAAAAGGGAAAACTAAAAGCTTTATGAAACTAATATTTTGAATATTCTTGCATCGAGATCACATAAATAGGGCTTTTATACAATTATTGCATTTCAGTGAGGTCGCTATGGTAGCCCTTGGTCGATATTGCTTCGACAGGTCGATAATATAATGTTATTAATCAATTGAATTCGTATTGGCCTTGTTATTGGGCCGAGGGTATTCATGTTAGCCAGAGGCTGAAGGCCGAGGGCTAATGTGTCTGCCTGAGGCCCAATATAATTTGACCTTGACCTTTCACGGACCAACCCCATCAGCAGTCCCAAGCGAGCATTCCACAACTTCTTACTATACACCAAGTTTCATGTCAATGCGATGAAATATACATAATTTCTATTTTATGTAACGGTATCCTTGACGTTTTATGGACCGACCCCATCAGCAATCCGAAGCCAGCTCTACACATGTTCTTACTATATACCAAGTTTTATGTCAGTACGATTAACCGTACTCAAGTTAATCGCCGGATACCAAATTTCTATTTTTAGTAACGGTGACCTTGATCTTGACGGACCGACCTCAAAAGCAATCCCAAGAGAGCCCTCCACTTGTTCTTACTATACACCAAGTTTCATGTCAATACCATGAGCCAAACTCAAATTTCTATTTTTAGCAACGGTGACATTGACCTTTGACGACCATGTCAATAAGATGAACCAAACTATAATTTCAATTTTAAGTAACGGTGACCTTGATCTTGACGGACCGCCCCAAAAGCAATCCCAAGCGAGCCCTCCACCTGCACTTACTGTACAACAAGTTTCATGTCAATAAGATGAACCAAACTGTAATTTCAATTTTTAGTAATGGTGACCTTGACCTTTAACGAACCTACTGCAAAAGCAATCCCAAGCGAGCCCTTCACCTGTTACTACAACTATACACCAAATTTCATGTCAATACCATATCATGAACGGAACTCAAGTTAATCGCCTGAAACAAAATTTCTATTTTTAGTAACGGTGACCTTGACCTTTGACGGATCGACCCCAAAAGCAATCCCAATTGAGCTCTTTACTTGTTCAAACTATTCACCAAGTTTCATGTCAATACCATGAACGGAACTCAAGTTGATCGCCGGAAACCAAATTTGTATTTTTAGTAACGGTGACCTTTATGGGGACATAAAGTGGTATTAAAACAAATTTGACCTTTGACGGACCGACCGCGAAAGCAATCCCAAGCGAGCCCTTCACCTGTTCTTACTATACACCAAGTTTCATGTCAATACCATGAACGGAATTCAAGTTAATCGCCGGAAACCAAATTTCTATTTTTAGTAACGGTGACATTGACCTTTGACGGATCGTCTCCAAAAGCAATCCCAATCGAGCTCTCTACCTGTTCTAACTAAACATCAAGTTTCATGTCAAAACCATGAACAAAACTAAAGTTAATCGCCGGAAACCAAATTTCTATTTTTAATAACGGTGACCTTGACCTTTGGCGGATCGACCCCAAAAGCAACCCCAAGCGAGCTCTTCACCTGTTCTTACTATACACCAATTTTCATGTCAATATCATGAACGGAACTCAAGTTAATCGCCGGAAACCAAAAGTTGACGCCCGTCCGCCCGCTCGAACGCCGACTTCAGCATTACAATAACCAGTTTTCGTTGAAAACCTGGTTAATGAAATGAGATCAATATATAAATGTAATTGTTGATTGAAAAATTCCTTACGATTGTTATTAACAGGGGTTACTAATGATTGTGTCTTAATCAACCTGTCGCTCTATAATATTTATCAGAAACAACACATTGCAAGCTTCATAAATCTGTATACATTTTATCAGTTCTTATCTTATTTGTTCAGATAAAAATGAGTTTCGGTAATAAAATGTATTTTCAATTCCCTGTTCATATCTCAGACGCTAGGACTACAACTGTGCTCACGTCTGTGATATGAATAGAGAAAGCGGTGGTTAAACGTGAAACGACGATGATACTTACATGAACGTGTTTATTATATATCGGTTTAATTAATTAATGCAATTGCTAAGTAAAATAATAAAGCAGCAATATATCACGACGGAATTACTTATTTGAATAAAAACATTAGAGTTGTTTCACGACCTAACAACGTTGTAAATATTAACTTAAATTCTCAATTAGTTTTAGTTGAAAGAAGTTGTTGCACGCTTTATCGAACGCCCTAATTAGCTAGACAAGAACCTAATAATTGTATACGAAACAAAATCTTACCACAGCAAAGATCATCGGCTAAAACAGTTCATGCGCAATTGTTTAACAACCTGAGAATTGAAAACAGTCGCAGATTTCAAGACTCCTATTGATCAGTTCCGAGGATGGTCTCATTCTTAACAATCTGATTGCTTGGATCTCAGATTAGTCTTCTTTTTTAACTTTTAATCTTGGAAAATGGTGTTACACAGAGTTTAGAAATAATTTATTGAAGAATTATACCGGCTCTTGGTTTGATTTCTTCAATAAGGTTAACCTGTTTTGATAATTTTGCAACAATATCAGATTTCTCAGCATCGGAACATGTTTGCGTTGAATGTAATTGTTGTAACAAGTTGTTAATTATACAGCGTATTCTCTTCCAAGTAGTCAACAAACTTTTGGGTAAATGTGAATTTGGCTGTTGAACAGTATTTTCACCGAGATAATGTTTATGTTGTTCTTGTTAAGTGCTCTCTAGAAACCTATCTGTAATATTTGCTAATTGGAATAAAAACTGTATGAAGATGATAAAAACTAACAAAAATGCTTTAGTCCAAATCAATAATTAGAACAACGGCTCATTTTCCTACAACATTGCTATGAAAATACAAATTATAATCCAAAAGTTAAGAAAGTGTGTTTTATTGAAATATTTTAAGAGGCCTGAATGAAAATGCTACACATTATACAAAATTTCACGATGATTGCTTACCCGGCTTAACAATTTGTGTTGATAGAATGCTGACAAATCAGTGTTCCGTCGAGACTTTCTGATCTAAATGTTCAAGTTAAAGCTATGGAAGCACTTGACCACCTTAAGACTGAATTCAACGACTGTTATCGTAAATGTAAATCATAGCTTATCATACACACCGACCAAGTAGTAAAGTATCAGATTTAGATCATATTATAATGCTGTTCATGGGGAGATGTTAGATTGCAATCTTCACAGCCTTCCAAGTCGAATAATTTTACCTCTTAGATGTAACAGCCATTCAGCTTACGTGAGTAACCGCCATTTAGCCTCCGTGAGTGGATATATTAGAAACGTAAACATTACACATCTAAACTGATACTTTTGGTACATTTTATTAGTCAACAGGTGAGTTCTTATGACAGTGGTTGTAAACACAAATCTAAGTTCGTTGTTGATCGCCATGAAGCACAACATAAATGAGATTCTTAATGACAAGGTCATGACTCAAAAAGGGAGGGGGGGGGGGGGTAGAGTTAAATAAGTCGCTTGACAGTTGACATCAGTCAGTACGTCAGTCAGTCAGCATTACATTTGGTTGACAACATATAATTGATGGACTTATTTTTGTCTAGAGAGGCCAAATAAATCAAATAAATTTCACAATTATATATAATCGTACTTAATTTTAACTTATATGTACAAAGGGGATTTAAATACATTACAAATGTTATAGTTTTAAGTAATCGTATGTGTAATATTTTTAGATATGCCAAACAGCTTCTTAAAGTAAAGAAACGTTCACCATTCATATCACGAAAGGCCACAAAAAGAAAAAAATAAAAATTAGAGAAAAATGTAATATGTTTTAAAAAACACAAAAAAACAAAAACGAGAACCAAATGTCTTGCTTGGTCAGTGACAAAACATATTAAATTTCTTCCTTTCTAACCATTCCGTTGTTAACTAAACTTAAAAGAAGAGGTTCACACAAGAGATTTGAAAAATTAAAGAAAAATGTTCTGTCTAGTCATTCAAACTGCTGGAAACTACGCTTGTTGTCGTGTATATACAACAATAATAACAATATTTTCAGGGATTCATTAAAAGATCTAGACATCAGCTTATATGTTGATAACATTTACACACAATTGTCCAGTTTTGTTGTCAAAACACACTATCAAGTTCAAGTTTATATAAAAACGCGTTAAATTGCATAAACACTAATCTGTTTTTAACCGTTTCTAATGCACAGATTTGATAAATAATCTTATTATAATTAATTATTAAATCGATTTTTGAAGGTGCTTCTTTGAATATACGTTGGTTGTTTAAAGTATGCGAAACCCGAATTTCTTCACCATTTATTAATCTAAATGCGTTTCATAGCCAGATGAACGTATTCAGTTATTATATTAACACGAATGAATACTCTCATTTTAACGAAATTATGAGTGATATTACATTAATGAGAAAGCGAATGACGGTGCTCTTTTTCGCGGTAATTCGGGCAAAACTTGCGTGTACGTTGACGATACAAGTCAAAACGTTGTGCAAAGTCCAATAAATTGTGAGCGGCTTAGTAAAGTAATACATATGAAGCCTTCTTTTCTGGTCCCCAATACAGTCTGTAGCAGCACGAGGGTGTGGAAGGGGAATGAATGATAAGTGTTTAATAAGATGGCGCACAATCGATTGCTAAATAACAGATATTATGTTTGTATGCCCCCGAAGGCAAATAGTAGTCGAACCGACCGTCCGTCCGTCCGTCCGTCCGTCTGTCCGTTATTCATGTCCGCTCAATAACGTCGTCATTTCTGCATAGATTTTTGAAATAATTTGACAGAAATATCAAACTCATAAAGACGACGTGTTGCGCACAATTCCTAGATTGGGTTCTCGAAGGTCAAGGTTACACTAACAGGTCAAAGCCATAATCCCTGGTGGTCGTGTAAGCTATGTAACTCATTTTTAAGGGATTTTGAAACAACCTAGCATAAATATCAAACACATCAAGACGACGTGTAGCTAACAAGCTAGAACCAGGTCGGTTACTCGAAGGCCAAGTTCATACAGGTCAAAGTCATAATCCCTTATAATGCAATGGGGGTCGTGTCTGCTCAGTACTTCTGTCATTTCTTGAGGGATTTTATAATATCCTGGCAGAAATGCCAAACACACCAAGACGATGTGTCGCGCACAAGGACCCGGTAGGTTACTCAAAGGTCAAGGTCACACTTACAGTTCAGTCATAATCCGAAGTAGTGCGCAGGTGGCTGTGTCCGCATAGTAACTCTGTCATTTCTTGGGAGATTTTATATAACATGGCCGAAATGTCAAACCCAAGAAGACGAAGTGCCGCGTACAAGACCCAGGTCCGTTTCTCCAAGGTCAAGGTTACACTAACAGGTAATCAACTTTTAACAGGTAATCAACTTTTTCTTTAAACGACATCTGGTCCTGAACCGTTTGACAGGAACCTTCACGGGATGATCCTTGGGTGACACTCTATCAAAGTTGTTCAAAAGGTTTTGGTCGATTGCATATTTAGATCACGAGCTAAAAATAGATTTTCAAAAGTAAACACTAAAAATAGTACTCTACCAATATTGTTAAATCTATGGTCACAATATGCCCCCTCCCCAGGATTCAAACGTTTAAACAAAGAGATATGTAGGGAAACTTCAAACGATATCTCTTCCTTCACCTCTTGATGGATTTTGAACAAACATTACAGGAATGATTCTTGAGTGATCATCTTTCAAAATTGTTCAGACGGTTCAAGTCCATTGCATAATTACATCAAAGGATCTAAATAGATTTTCAAAATGAAAAAAAAAAAATTGAATGCAACCACAATGTCTAGAGTTTTGATAGTTGGTGTAAAGCATTAACTGGTGGTTTCTTACACTTCATACTGCCCCGAAGGTCAAACACTAGTCCATTGTACGGGTATACTGAAGGCTCAGGTTATCAACCTAGGACCCTTAGGTTCTTTTGTCTGATGTGTTTTTGCCTATTGAAAACAAATGATGGGAGTAAAAAAAAGTAATATGGTTATGTTCATAATTCTAATGCTTTCGTCTTTTTTACAAACTCAAATACCTGTGTGACATTTTCAAATTTGTTTTACTTGACTTCGGTGGCATGTGTCTGTTTACAACAAATGCTCTTGTTATAGAAATATATGCTGCAGGGTTGAAGTCGTTTTTTTCGCGCATGTGTAACAGCGACATATTTTGAATGTACCCAGCCAGCGAAAGAAGAACAAGAATCTTTAAAAAAATAAACGGCGATGATTTTAACGATTGTTCGCGATTCAGCTTCTTCATGATAAACTTACTGAGTTAACTTGTAACCTTTGTCTAGTATCTGCTTTAACTTATTTAACGACTGCTCGCTGGACATTTTTGTTTTGAAATGATAATTTTAGATTTTGTGATCTTTAAACGTTTCGATACTTTATGTCGATTTTTTCAATATAATTGAGAAAATGAATCATTAAATTTGCACTTCGTTTTTGACCGCATGAGTCCTTCGTCATAATTAAATGACTAATGACTAATTAAATGACTAATACATATATTCTGACATGCATTTTCGTAGCTCTCAGCGCTGTTGTTCTTTTGTTCGATAACGTTTCTTGCCTGAAACCTCCAATCAACACACCATACCATACCGCACCATACCAAAAAGCGCTCATCATTCGTCTATGGGCGCAATGATACATCGAAGAAATAATTAATGTGTTGCCGAAAGAGGCTTGCTTTTGATGTTGCTTGCTCTTAACATTTTCGGCTTCGCCAAATGAAAATAAAGAATACAAATGAATTATGAGAGGAAGACATTTGCATGCGAAATCCTCTTTTTTATTGTCATACGATACTTATTCACCAAGCTAATAAACCAAGACAAAGTGTACTTGTTTTTTCATATGGAAACTTGTTTGGCCAAGTTTGAAATTGGTGCACCCTAGAACCTAACTCTCAATGACATTGGAAAAAGCTAAAAATAAGTACTGAAGAACCCATTTGCTAAAAATAGAAATGCTACAAATAGATTCTGTTTATTTTAATCGGACGATTACAGATTAGTCTCAGTTGCATTAAAAACGACTTACTTACCCTATCTGGTTCTTTAACAACACAAACGACTGACAAAAAGTGGTTTGTTTTGGAGGGTAGTCAAAATACTGACGTTAAAAACGACTTACTTACACTATCTGGTTCTTTAACAATATTGTATGATAAGAGTGTGTGGAGGGGGATGGGAAGGTGGGGGAGGGGTTCTCGTGCATTTAACTACAGGCATGACTTTTTATAGTTAATACATGTAGGTAAATTCTCTAAGTCCGCACTTGCGCGGGTCCCATCTAGTCTGTTATATAATTATTTTGTTGTCATCATCATTTACTTGTGTGACAGGTCTTGTCTCTATTGTTACAATCCTATTAATTCATAACAATCCCTAGTCAATCAAAATACGATATTGTTAAATGTCCGGTGTTCCTTTCGTCAAACAAGAGAGTTTACTCTATTAACTAATACGGCAACTTGACCCATCGAATGTCCAATGTGAACATTATTTATTGATATACAGAACGAAAGGAAATTGAATCTAATGAAATAATATATAATTGATTTGCCTCTATCACAGTAATGGAACACCTGCACAGTCAACCTAAAATATAAATTGAGTATAAAACACACATCAAAATTTAATAGGAATAAAGGTTTGTTGACGAGTACTTCAACTTTTAATTTGAAAAAGTGAAATATGTATATCAGGAAAAGCCACATTCAGAAAATGCTGCCTTTCCACCCTGCCAAAATGTAGAGAGAGAAAAGAGATCAAGTAATTACAATTAGATCAAATTTAAATAATACAAGCATAAACAGAAATGAGAACCTGAGTAGTTTCGGCCCTGGAATGGTTATTACTAAAAACAACAGAAAGAAACAGCACAAACACCAAAACATAACTAATCGACTGTCGAACAAAGGAAGTAGGTATGGAGATAGCCTTACATGTATGTGTGTTTAATCGGCAAGAACACGTCGAAAGGATTAAATAGAAACTAATCGAGCTTTCACGTTCTTTTTGTCGGAGTTTGGTCCGTTTTCTACTTGATTTCGGCGGTTTAATGATTGACAAGTAATTTATTTTTATTATGAGTTTCATTTCAGTGCAAACATGTGAAAGGCAAACTAGCTTGTTCATGTAAAAGTATCACTACTGGATATCGTTTCGTTTCGTTTCGTTTATTTGGCAACTCGGCATAAACAATGCCTATGACCATTTACAATTAGGAAAAAAATATGACCATGGCATACATTGAAAATACAGAAATGAGCAAAATACATATAAATTTTACATAAAGAGAGACATGGTATAATGCATACAAAGCATACGTTACGTCATTTAAAATTATTCAAAATAATTTATAAGGAAGCAGCATTTTCTTCCAGGGTTCATATCAAATTTACATAGCAAAAGACATGTATTTAATACATACAAAGCATACAGCATTACATACATACATGCATACACACACAAAACAGTTAGGAGGAATTTTCTTCAAGGGTTTCATTCCTCAATTTATTATTTGCTAAATTTAAAACTCTTTTCTTACAAGTAGACGTCATTATTGAAGTAAATTTATTAAGGGACGGCCATGATATAATTCCAAAGTACCTTTCACGAATTTCTCTGTACAACGGACAGCATAATAGAAAAAATGATATTCTGTTTCTATCATATTGGTAGAACATAATTTACATAAACGATTTTCTCTTTGAGTTCCAATAAGCCTACCAAACTCTATTTCAAGATTATGCGAACACAGTCTAAAACGGGCGAGTTGTTTACGTAATTTATTATTTTTTAAACCACGAATATTCCCCAAGGTTTTTGTACTAATGCATTAATCAGAGACAAATCTCCTGATGAAAAAACAATGGCGCTTGAGGTTGAGAACAAATAAGGAATCAATTATAATGTCGAAAACATTGTTGTTATGTTTTCTGCAAGTGTAATAATTGGTTTGACATCACTCTCGATGAAATCAGTGATTAGAAATATAAAATAAGCGTTTGATCTTTATCTGTTACGCCCAGGAAAAGTTGACGTAAAAGCATTTATGCTAGCCATATTAATAGATAAACTTCTCGACAAAATTATGTTATTCTTCTGTAAATATTGTAAAAAACCGTTTTGCCATACATGGAAATTAAACATTCTAAACATTGAAAGCACATCTAAGTTGCCAGATATAAGTAAAAGTAAAGGAGACAAACTGTACTTTTTACCAACAATGATGCAATAACTTAAAGAACTATAACAAATACACGCTCATTTAGAATTATGTACAGCCAATAACTTTTAAAAATCAATTTTGAAAATGTTTAAACCAACAAAGAAGCCAGTAAAAAGTGCTGCATGAAAATTAAGTAAAAATGGACGTCCTTCTTCTATTAGTTAATAGTGGGGATTACATCCGTTGTCTACATTAAAAATTTCAGTCGTGTTATTGTGTTTAATTATTCTTAGCTTGTTCATTTTATAATGAAATACCATTTCGAGTTTTAATTCAACTATAGAATTGCAGAATGACTTTGAAGTATTGGTTTGGGATTCTTCTCTTAAATAATTCTGTTTTGTTTTATTCTCTTTAAGTGTACATCTTGGGACCATACAACGCTGATCAAAGGATAATCGCTTAGGTTTTCGTAAAACAGCCTTCATCTAGTATTCCAACAGAACACTGTATCAGGTTGTATTACTCCATGGTCTATTCGAATGAAGTCCGTTTTAATAAATGATAATATGTTCTCTTCGGCTAGGGGCCTCTCTACCCTAAGAAATTACATGTCAGAAAGAGAAACGAAAGCCATGTTATGCCTTTTTTCTTGTTTGAAAGATGCGGACTAAGGTGCCGGAACAGCGGATGTTTATTTGTAACACCGTATGTTCGATAGGGCCTGCTCGGTAAGAGACCGGTAATTTTCTTACAATCTAGTTGACACCCAATTCACTGTGTGTTATTGAATAGATGACATGTAAATATTTACACCAATATATGGTTGTCTAGGATTTAAGATGATAGAAATCATGTATAACGTACATTGAATATTGGGAGTTTAACACTGTCCTATGGGCATTGGATTCACTTTGGTTTAACCAACAATCTACTTAGCTCTATATGACTATTGTCGAAAAAGGCATACTTAACAAAACAATGTAACCAATCTCAAAAACGATTTCATTACAAACTTACACTACAGGCTACGTTTATTTTAAAATTTTACCCAACTTTCTAAGAAAAACTTCAAAGTTCGTGCATTACTCCATACAATGTGCACGATAGCCTGACCACATCAAGGGTACGTCATTGTTAGAATGTCGAGCACACACAAATCAGGTAGGTTTCTGCTTCTTTGATATTGATCATATAAAGAGCACCCTATTCCTGTTAAAAAGCATTTTTATCGACATTTAACCTCCAATATCAATCGATTGCCGTTTGCTCAAACATTTCATGACATATTTTGTTTGAAAGTGTAACTTTGTCTTTTCATGTTGAGAAAACGGCAGTCGATTGATATTGGGCGTATATATATATATATAATATAAAGAGACCGCGGAATAGTTCAACTGCAAATGAAGATTTCTGGTAAATCATTGCGATCGGTTTTGTGAGTCATGACTCCAAGTACTGTCAGATATTAAATTGGGATAAAAAGATAATAACGTCGAACATTTTATTGACATGGACAAACATTTAAATGTATATATACTCAGCAAAAATAGAAAGTACCCACTTTTTATGCTTATATTCTCATTCACATGTTTTCATTTAATTACGAACACCTCAAAAGGTGTTTTATTAATTAATCTCAGTTGTTTTTAAGTTTAATTGTTCGTGAACATAATCTTCCACACCAAAACCTGAGCAAATGCCCATCAGATAACAATGAATGATGGATTAAACACCCCTATATATTCAATTCAAAGGGAGGTAATAGGAAATGTTTGGGATTTCTAGCGTTTTTTTTATAGAGGACGAGTTGTTTTATTAATGATTTTTTGTGATTTTATTGACATGAAGAACTGGAAAAATTGATTTAATTCCAACAAATGTGAATATTGTTTAGAATCACTTACTTCTTCCTAAAACCCCAATAATAGCAAAGGGAAAGATAACTTAGTCGTGACTGCAGATTTTTAAGAACATTTTATTTCTTTGTAATGATTACAGCAATGCAGATCTGTTCAAAGAAGATATTTTCTATTTTATTTTTCTAGTTTTACAAAATCACAGGTAGAAAAGTGGGTACTTTTTATTTTTGCTGAGTATATATTAAGTTATAGCTGTAGAAATCATGCTCATTAAGTTTATAATATGATTGTTCATTTTAAAGAGTATGCAACTGTAGCATCGTATAAGTCTGAAAGTGGAATAAGAACTTTCATAAGATATTCACCGAGATGGAAGAACTATATTGTATGCAATTTTATATAAAAGAAAGATATTGGATGAACAACAGAATTTAGAAACGCCCGAACAATTTCTGAGGATGATTAATGTTTCTTTCGTACAATGAATACAATATATACGAGGGTTGTTCAAATTTAAATAGGACTGCGAGTCATGCTTTTTCATATTTCATTAGATCTGAAATATTTTCATATATACGGCACTCGTGAAATGTTGTCTACAAGTCGAGCACGATTTTATGACATATTTTTGCTAAATCCAAGTTTCCTATGTTATTTAATAACCATGGTAACGCAAACCCGGCGCTGCGCGTAAAACGTTATTGAAGATTAGATTTACTTCTAGTTTATTTTCATAATTCGGCGTCCGTATTTCCTAATATTCCGCCAACCTGGTTCGTTATATTCAGGCGGCGTACTTTCCAAATTTGATGTCATTTGGACGTTTTCTTGCTAAACAAATATAATTTAAAAAGCAGTAGTCATAACGTAAAAAGTAGAATTTTGACGTCCATTTAAAAGATAAAAATTTGCGCGATCGTTTAAATTTGTCAACATATGGGCGATATTTGTTAATTTTCATGTGAGAATGTTAGATTAATAAAGGGCAATGAATCGGCGAGCAGGTCAAGCGTTTTCAGCTGGCACAGGCGATTCAAAGATGGCAAAGACGAGATCACAGACAGAAAAGGCCAATGAGAAAGCGGGATATTGACGGAACGTTAGTGACGTCAGTTGCATAAGAGCTACAGAAGGATCGCTGGTATGGTCGCGAGCCGTCGGTATGTTTATTGTTAGCATCGGGTCAATTTTTTCGAGAATTGAATATAAGAGGGATTTTTGTTAATACTATTTTATTGTGTTTACCTTGATCTATGAGTATTTCAAAAAGTTAATGACATAAGGATACGCAGTAATTATTAGAGATATTTTCCCCGATTTTGTTTCATAAATGCTAGCCTGTGTTTAGTAGAATGGAATATTTTTCGATTAATGAATATTTATATTTCACTGTACATGTTCATATGATTTTTAGATCAGATGATGGTGTTTTGCATTAAAACGAAACACTAATTTCATTCACATACTTAAATTATAGGTCCGTGCCCGTTGGTGAAGAGATGGTGATCAAAGATCACGATTAAGAGCGAAGAACGGTCGATTCCCGGGCCTTTCCCATGAGAGTGGAGTAAAAATGTGGCCTATTTCTTTCCGCATGATCACCACAGACAAAAAATTGGTTATGGAAGAAAGAATGACGCTATTTACATTTTGTATTTATTTTGCGACGTCATAAACGTCATTTGCTGTAATTTTAGCGCGCGCCGGGTTGCGTACCCCTTGTTATTTGTAAATTTCATAGATTTGTTATTTGTTAAAATTTTGTATCAATTTTTTCACTGTATGTAGAGGACATGTTCCGATATTCGTTGCTTACAAAATCGTGCAATTAATTAAAAGGCTTGATGAGTAGAGCCGCAGTCCTATTAATTTTTGAACAACCCTCGTAGTTTTTACTCTTTTTCAGATATGTGAAATTGAAAAAAGTGATATATAAATATCTTCATTTCCATTTAAAATATCGTCCATGTATAGCATTTATGTATGCATGTTACATTTTTCTTGTTCAATCACGCCCAAAAAATATACTTCCCGCTTTTTTAATTTTTGCGTATGACATTCTCTGTGTTACACTAGACTTATATTCTAAGATCCCCCGGCAAAATTATATTTTGTTCAGTTCCGCCGGTTGTTTCTCGTGTAACAAAAACACATGATTTTATCTGATGACCTTACGTCGCTAAGCACTGAATAGTACTAATACGATAATATCGTGTTAAAGGTTCCATGTTCACTGTCGTCTGCTCACTATTATTAAGGATTGAATCGATATTTGATTGTTTTCATTTGGATATGGAAAACTGTTGGATTGTTTAAAGTGTGCGGAGCCTGAAGAGCACGTACTTTAAACAATCCAACTGTTTTTCATACCCAAATGAAAACCATCAAATATCGACTCAATCCTATTTACACTTTTAAAAACTCTAATTAATACACAAATTATTAGAAGAATTCGTGATAATTCGGCTTTTCCGAATGGCAGTTGGAACTGCCAAGTTGACGACAAAGTGAATGACAGCACGTTTTTCCGCAGCAACTCGTGGCAAAACGTGCGTGCTCGGCGACGTCACACGTCAAAACATTGAGCAACGTCCAATAAATTGTGAACGTCTCTACTGTAGCCACTCCCTTAAAAGTAATACGTCACACTGTTTACCATCAGAAATTATGATTCGTTAGATGAATAAGATTTCATCGAAGAGGACGAAGATGAAGTGTAAATATTATGGGATGGATCAATACTGGCGGTGTTTTGTATTTACTTGTATACATTTACAAGATGTAAAATTGTTTTATGTATTTTTTATTGATGATCTTAGTATCAAGATAACAACTCATGACACGTCTTCCTTACCATTTCGAAATGAGAGTGTTAACATTAAATGTATAGGTTATACGTCTAAGTGTATAAATTATACAATAATTGCGTTTTACTTCAGAGCCTTAAAGTCATTATACTATATATAATTATACTGTTGCTTTGGATTCCAGAGTATAAACAGTTCAGCGTATTAACATTATAATATACTTTGGATTTCGCAGTGCAAATTTCTTCTTATTGCTTTGTTGTAAACAGTATAACATTGATTTTTTTCATCAGTGTGCAAGCATTATAATGTTTCTTTTGACTTCAAAAGATTTCATCCGGTAGTGAAACTGTTATACCTGTTAAACAGGACGGGGTAATGACATTTCACAGCTTTAGGACACGTGGAATCAGACTTTTTAAACTTCATACTAAGAGTTTACATTTTGCTGAAATATATGTTATATAACAACAGTAACTGTTGTAAATAGATTGACAGTTCATTTGCTTTTTTTTATATAAACGCACGGTGCTAGCCTGCAGACTCGGATTTCAAGAAAGTTTACTTCCTTTGCAGGAATGTAAATATTACATGACGAGTATCCCTAAATCTTTTGTAACGCTTGAATATGTTGCTGACAAATTAACGAGAGACCAAAGATAAGGAAATCGGCGATCATAACTCGTTAGAATATAATTATGAGAACAATGATGATAATGCCATAAGTACGTGGGCGATGCTCATTAACCTGCTGAAGTCAAATCGTTTCATAATACTTAGGTGATTGGCATGTTTGATTATTAATGAGATAATTCGCCAGTATAATAAAACTCAATAATCTGCAGGAACTGTCTGAAACAGTAACAACACAGATTTCTTAATATAGAGTCATCTCAAATGACAGCAGCAATACCAATCTACAAGTTACTGAGTATAATTTTCTACAGCCTCTATCCGCAGTACTTCAAATAGATGAAAAGGGAACTTTGATGGCCACCGAACACAAAAAATATTAAAATACTGTCAGCTTGGTTGGCATGTACATAGGCAGTAGTGGAAATGCATATTACTGCCCACGCCGCCTAGCCCGGATTGAGCGCAACTCAATTTTTAGAGTCAAGATACCTATGCTCGGCCAGTATAATGCTCGGCCACTTTTGTTAACATATGTTGTATATCGAAATACAGTTTGAAATCGGAAGTAAATTGTTTGTTTTTGTTTAACCCAACATGACATTGTAGAAAAACAGCCAGGTCATTATCATCAAAGCGCATGAATGCCAACAACAGACGATAGCTTTCAACAAATAAAAGTTGCTGGTTTATCGAAAACTCTAAACCAAAACGTATTTCTTAAAAACACAAAACATAATGTACATATAATCGGGTGTGAATCGTTGTGGAAAAATGTAACCTTAAATATCCACTTGAAAAATTATGAAATGATAACACATTTTTTTCTTAAAATGCCATCTAAATCAACATCCCACCCACCAAATAAACAATTGAGTAAAACTACAACCGCACCAGGATAGTACTAGGATAAAATTGTTATGACTCAAAAGTTTATTTAAGACCTTTTTATGTTTAAATTCACTTATTACTTGTTAAACTGGTTATATTGAAAATGTTTGCAACTTCTATATAATTGTTCAATCAGAAGTGCTAAAATTAGAAAACAACAGCATCAAGAAAGGTATGTATAAATCTGAAGAACATAATAAACGCTTAGTTGATGTAAGTTCTCAATGATTTCCATTATTTAAGCTATTTAATTATTATTCTAATATTTTATAACCTTAAATTTCAAAATTTACTTTAAACTGGTTGTTAAACTGATTGTTGGCCGAGCATTGGACCAAATTTACTGAAATTTAGAAGTGTTGAACCTGTTAAAAACCGCGTTACCCAGTAACTGACGTCATCCAGGCGCTTGCAAGTATGACCTAATTTTGTAAATACATGCTGAATACATAACAACATTGAACATTTAAGGACTGTCGGTAAATAAAATATTTGTAGAGAATAAGTTACGAAAGTGGCCGAGCATTACTAACCTGACTCTAACCAATACACAGTACGATTTCGGTTTATTCCAAACGATGGTATGCATATGGCGGAAAACATGGAACCGTCAATGTATTATTTTCATATTAATACTTTGAAGTTTCAGCGGTATGGTTCCCAGATAAAAGAATGTGTTTGCCCTAAACGAGAAAACAGTGGGCGTCCTTTTCTTGTTTTGAGACTTTCTTGTTTGATTTTGTATGTTACATTTAATCTTGAGATAATCTGAGTACGCCAAGCTTTTCCGCCGGATGGTATTCTGAATATGATAGTCATCGATATTTCATGTTTAAGTGGTACATATTTTTTATGATACAGCTGTATTAAAATACATTAGAAAGCGATAACATATTTCAGTCTAACATCAAGTATTAGAATGATATAAATTTTAAGCCCAGCCTACCTTGACGGAATATTTTCTAGTGAAGCAAATATTTTCTTAAACTCGCTTAACAATGCTATGTACAGTCACAGGTCAGTTTCATAACTTAATATTGATCATGCCCATTTGAAGGTTGCCAAAAAGAGAAGAAGAAACCATAATCATTGTAATGTAATGTGTTATGCATTTAACTATTAATAATTTCAAAACAAAATTTCAAACTCTTAAACACTGACTTAATCATGTTAATTTAAATATTAAATTTCGAGCCTCAGTGATATGCAGAAAGCTCGGAACAAGTAAAATATCATACATTTTTTTTTTTAAATTGAAAATGCCTTGGTTGTGTGAAGACCTAAGAACAGTACGTTCAGAGCAAATTACTTTTGAAACGCCGTCCTAAATTTATTGTAAAACATAAAATGAACAACAGGTTTTATTGTGTGTTTGCATTAATTTTTATGTAGTAAATAATTTTAAATAATTTTAAAAGTATTATCTTAATTTATGATAAGCAACACCAATGCATAAAAAACATAAATTGTAAATAATTATAATAGTATCTGTAAGCAACTATCTCACATCTATGAACTTGCATTTATACAAACTCGTACAAATGCATGAAACACAATCGAAATGCTATTGCCACTAGCTAAAATAATATTGGTACATATATTCTACACTAGGTATTAAGAGACATACGTTAATAATATCATATAATGATTACTAGAAAAATCACGACTGTTAAATATAAAAATAACAGATAATCATACTATTTCATTTTGTTATTAACTACCGTTACACCCGGATATAATCTAAGAAACAGACTTAACAAAGATCGTTCCTATTAAATTCTTGATATCAACTTAATTGTGATCCTTAATACCACATGTTTCTAACATCAGCCTAGGGTTAAAAAATATAAAGTATTCTTAAATCTTCACCCAGTATTTTACATAGCTAGATGTATAATTAAATTATAAATTTGAACATATCAGAAATACACTTAACTTATGTTTTAACTTCACCGTCATAATTTTACTGTAATTTCAGAGCCTGGGATCGGATTATTATTTTCAAACTTCACAAACAAGAAGATACATTATTTTCGTTTCTTTTTATGAAATTACTATTAAATTTCCTACATTCCTTTGGTATATGTAACCACTGACATTTGATCAAGGAGGGGTTATGACAAAAACCACAAAGTTGCCAGAAGCGGATATGTTCTTTGACGCAAAACGCTATATCGTTATTAAAATAAAGATCCTTAAATAGGTTTGAACAATTTTTTTTGTTTATGCAATGATGTTATGGCTAAGCAGTTAGATAAAAGATGTTGCAGCATTTTAGACTGGTTTCGGTATATCACAAAAGCTACTTAATTTTGTGACTTTTGGTTCATATTATTTGTCATTGGTTTATAAACGCACAAGGGATTTGTAATTAATCAGCAGTAACTTGCTCTCCTCATTGTCTACGATTGAATATTAACATCATCTTCTTCTTCATAAACATCATTAACAAAAGCAACACTATCATCATCATCATCATCATCATCATCATCATCATCATCATCATCATCATCATCTTAATCATCATCATCATCTTCTTCTTCTTCTTCTAGCCTCATCTAACCCAGCAAACACAAAAAACCCCTAAATGTGATTTTATCATCATGTCGCGCGCACGTCTTAGTATCTTGCTCTTATAACACCATTAGTCTATAACAACAACAACAACTACTACTACTACTACTATTACCACTACTACCACTACTACTACTTCTTCTACTACTACTACTACTACTACTACTACTACTACTACTACTACTACTACTACTACTACAACTACTACTACTACTACTACTAATACTACTACTTCTACTACTACTACTACTACTACTTCTACTACTACTACTACTACTACTACTACTACTACTACTACTACTACTACTACTACTACTACTACTTCTAATACAACTAAACTACTAACTAAGGTTAATTGTGTTTTTAGTTGTTTTCTTTTTAGATAAACGGAATTCTTTTAACTTAAATAAAATACATATGTATCATATACGTTTCACTTTTATGCGCATTTTTGGCCAGTGACAAATACGTTTTGCTGAGCGTAAAAAACAAATTCAACCGAATATGGCACATTTTTGTCCATCTTTCGGCTGAAAAGTGTGCCGTGTCACATGTGTGACATATACGTTCCGTGACATATACGGTCCGACAGAGCATTCATTATTTTAGTTTGACATAGTTTTATTAAAAATATTAAAACACTCCTAGCTGGGTTTTTTCATTCATTTTATTTTTAAAAAAATTATAACGCTAAATGAAGTCTACATAATCTAAGCAAAAAGTTGACGAGGACAGATTATGTAAAAATCGTATTAACCGAATAAGCATAAACTATTGAAAGCGAATATACATATGCAATGTGGAAGTTTAATACAATCGGCAAAATCACACAAAATCTATGTTACTCGGCTATAGATAAAAATTATAGTTATATTCAATGATTTTGTTACTTTAATCATATCTGGAACTTTAAATTTCATTTGAAAGATGCAATATGTTATTAAAGACTAACTTCATGAACACATATACTTGAGAGGAATACATTATATATTACAGCTGACCCTTAATTGTTGAGACTTATTACCTCTTATGCCAGACAGTGCTAAATGGTTAAACATTTTTATTAACCGTTAAATACTAGACATTAAAATGCTGATTTTGAATGTTACAAATAATTGTCAGCATACTAGTCGTACAATTCTTTCCAGTTTCCAACAACACGAACATATTATTACTTGTTTTTATCATGATGAAAATACAGTGATTATGATTAAAATTGTCTTTTAAAGCATGTTTCCTTGTTGATATAATGTAGACGTAATGCCCAAATGTATCCCTTACCACAATTACATAATAACGTAATCGTTGTTTTACACTAATATAGTTTATGAAATAAATAATACTCGAATCTACCAACACCAATTATTAGCGAAAATAAATTAATGTAGATACAAACGAAATGTTAATCTACATTTCCTCTATCATCAACATCATTTAATACTTCAAAAATATCTTTACCTTGCAGTTGTCTAGAAAAGGCACATTTGTTTCCAAACTTTGAATATTGGCATAAATACATTCTTATAACAGCTAACCAAAGCGTATAGTACACTTTTACGAGTTCTTAGAGCAAAGTGTTATGTAGAAGACTTAACAAAATGAAGAATGTATCAAAATAATTTCTACCGATTACCATGTCACCTTTTAATTAATTCTCAGTTTATTGAATTAGTTCTGTTATTCGGCAATTTTTAAAATGTTAAACAGAGATAACATTGTAATAAAATACCTGCAAATCAAAATAAATCCGAAAAAAATGCTATAATTCCGATCTCACAGGAAACCTGCGTTCGCTAGCACAAAGCGATACTCTCTACAAATACTTCTCTTGGAAACTAGCGCTTCGTTTGATTGAATTGCTTGCACTGTGGAAAGTAATAGCCATAAATCATAGGGCATCAGTGTAATTAGACTGAACAGTTTGTCAACATAGTTCACTTGTACCGTTGCTTAATTATAAATGAAGTGTTCTGCAAGAATCATCAGAAACAGAAATTACTTTTGTCTAAAAATAAGGTTTATTTTGAGGATTTCGTACCAGTTGTTCATGAAGCGGCAAGTGTGAGTTTGTGTACCATAATACCTGGTTAAAACCGGCTGTGGCAAAATGATTTTTCCACTGACCGTTCCAAGGCGGACAAACTTAGTTTCTAATTTTCGTTTTTTGTAAGTGGTGTTGTTTTTGAAACTTATTATTTTCTTAGACGTCAAGTTCATTAAAATTATAGGCATCCAACCTTGGCTGTCTTTTCCTCTGCTTTTTGGATGTATAGGGAGGCTGTTTTTTTTCCAAATGTGACTATTCCTGATATGCATACTTCACTTTTGTATAATAATGCCCATAATTTTCTACATGGGATTTAAATATAAATAATTATTAGTTGTTACTGTTAATATTTTACAATAATTCAATGTCAAGAAATCGTTAACGAAAAAAACAACAACTATGAAACAGTTTAATATGGAACACATCAAAGGAAATGTTGTCTTTAAACAGCTGACGTCAATCCTTGAAATGACGTCATAAACATCATCTGGCGAAACTTATTAAGAGTTTATTGGTTAAAAATAAGATTTTAGTAAAACAATGTACAGCAGACTTAATTATTAATTATAAAATTATCGATAATTTAAATTTCTTCCCAAATATAATCTCTAAAAAGCCACTTCCTTCTCCTTGGGTCTGTCATAATTCAACAGGGTTTCTACTGAGCATCGTTCAGCAACAACACACAAATAGATGTAGACGAAGATCGTAATCGACATAAAAAGTATGTTGCACAAATATTTCGCGATTGCAAATGACACAATGAAATTTAATGCCCCCTGCACTCCTCCAAATTTCTTCTACCGGAATTTTCTTGCCGACTTTTTCCCATAAGTTTACAATGAAAATGATAGCTAAGCAACGTACGTTATATGTATATTTCATGTGTACGAGGCTCGGATGGTAAAGAAATGACCGAAAAAATAACTGTTTCGAGGGGTTTGAGGCTTTGTTGATTTACCTCCCCAGAAATTCACGATTCACTAGTGTCAGGCATTCGTACTACTACATATAAATTTTTTCTTGCACACATTATATCCGTAACACTACTATTTTATAATTACTTTTAAGAACTCATTTAATTGTAATGGAATAATTTCTCACTCATACACGATCAAATGCGTCACAGCGCGCCGTATGATTCAATAGTTGGAACACGAATTTGTGCATGAATCTGATCTTACACGGGGGCGTACGATGAGTGCTTATGGAACCAGTTACACGGAAAATACCGGGATAATATCACTTTGCGGCATAGTGTGTTTATGCATGTTGGCAAATTGACAACAACTGTCATACTATTACTGTCCCTGGCACACGAAGAATGAGGAACTTATCTGGGTTTACCTCTATTGTGTATTGCTTTATTGTATTAGTTCTGGCATTCCTTGGTAAGAAATAGAATCAACAAATTAATATGCTTACAAAAACACTACAATATCTTGGAAGTTAATAAGTTCCATGACTTATAGGGAACAAATATTGTTTTGTGAAAAATATAGATGTATTACTTCTACGTATTTCATTAAGAAAATGCGTTCGCCGACAAATAACTTTCCTTTTTATTCTAAATTAATCGTATGTCTTGTGTTATATAATTATTATATCATTACCTTTTTATATATTCGTGTGCATTTTCTTGCGACATTTTCGTTTAGATGCATTGGCTGAACTTAACTCATCATTTTAACCCTGTTTGCTTATATGAGAACCTGTAGGGGCAAGTTGCACTATAGAAGTTACATTTATAGATTATTTCTTGGTAAAAACAATCCCATTCATTTTGTAACAATTACTTACTAAAAATTAAAGTTAATCTGAAATGTAACTTAAACCAAGGTTTCTGTGTCTAAGTCAGATTTAATATAATTTGTTCGCCGCTATATTCTTTTTATGATAAGATGTACGCCAACGTTTGCATAAGGGACAGAGGTAAAGGTAAGCGTAATAATGCAAAATCGAAGTCGGTGACCCCCCTTTTTATTTGTCGGATATTTTCAAAATAAAATTTATGAACGAATTATGTAAAAAATCAAAATTTTATTGAGCAGATATTGTGTAAGTCCGAAATAAGCGACGTCATTTTTCAGGTCGAAACACCGCTTATTAGCGACGTCAAACGTAAATCTTGGGTGAAAACTCACGAAAGTTACATCAGTGGAAAGAGAATTTAATTCTGTTCAACATTAAAAAACGGAAAACGGAACAAGGGAAGACATCAAAGATACAACAGAAAACATTAAGTTACGGTTCTTTTGTCGTCATGTCCAAAAACTGCCGTTAGTGGCCATCTTTGAAGACCTGTATCTTTGAGACAAATCAAAATAAAATTGGCGGGATATTCCGTTCCATATCGGAAATATGATCAATTTACTGAATGCAAATGTTCATTGAAAACCTCGAACGTTGAAAATTCGGCGCATTCCACCTTAATGCCGGAAAATTTCGATAAAAAAGAAGTTTCCTTCAACAATTCCTTAACATTTTCTAAGTGCGAAGCTTTGGCTGAAACTAATGACAATTCCCTACTGGGGAGCGAACCAGTACGGTGACAGCAGGGGAGCGAACCAGTACGGTGACAGCAGGGAAGCGAACCAGTACGGTGACAGCAGGGGAGCGAACCAGTACGGTGACAGCAGGGGAGCGAACCAGTACGGTGACAGCAGGGGAGCGAACCAGTACGGTGACAGCACGTAACTATGCAATTCCAATTACGCTACCGATCAAGATAGCCGGGGCAACCCAAGAAAGGTTGAACGGACAACCCTTATAAACGTAATTGTTCCCGAATGACAACGGCAACCAATTAATGATAATAGTTTGACGACATGTACGGGGAGACTTTTTTAAGGTCGCCACACTACAAACAGTTGAGTATCAAATGATAATGTCCCTACTGGCTTAATCGTACGCGAAAGCACCAAGCCATGCAATTCCTATTATTCTACTTTTTATGCTAGCTGGGTCATCCCCCAACTCCCCCCCCCCCCCCCCTCCCCCTAAAATATATATAATGGATATATCTGATAAACGTAATTGTCAACACATGACACCGGTAACTAACTGTTTACTGATAACAGTAATAGCTGAATAGCTGTTAGTACGGGAAAACTTTTTACGGCCGCCATACTGCCCCCCCCCCCCCCCTTAAGAAAGGAATTAGCATGCATTCATTAACTATAATTCCGAAAAGATGGTGAACTAGTTAGCCAAACTTAAAAGCTGTAGCTTCAGTAGTTTTTAAATTAAAGAAGGTTGCAAGCAAACTTTATCCAAAGCGGGACAGCGACGGCGACGCCGACGACTAAGTGAGTACAGTAGTTCGACAAATTCTTTCAATAGTTGAGCTAATGAAACACATCTATCTCCGGTAATATATGTCATACGCCATACGCCGGCTGTCAACTCTTTCCGTAGTTTATACCCAGTGAATACATGGATACAATATACAATATAAAGTTCAGAACGCTTTGACAATTATTACCGCCATCACTCGTCGTCTGATCCTAATAGCGTAGTGGTTTCAGGAGATTATTTAAATCATATTATAAATAAATAAGCGTATTATATACAATACTTCATGGGTTGAAAAACTATGTCATAGTCAACGCCGACAAAAATATGCGAATATTGAAAAGACAACATGTTTAAAAAAAACTTTAGTCGCCGGTATAATGGATACAACTTAGAAATATAATTCAAACGGTGAACGATGAGGCTCTGGCAAAGAGAATAAACACGTATTATAGTTAAAAAAACAGCATTAGTTTGTTGGTTTTTTGGACATTTTCGCAATTACCTTATATTTTAAATTTATTAAACTCCTTTTACGTCTGTAAAATATATGCGAAACACATATTTCTAGTTCTATAGCCAAACTTTAGTGAGAACAGAAGTAGATTATTATTACCTAAGCTCCTATGAGTTAAAACAAATGATGTTATCATGGATAGAGTGATGATAATAGGGCTAGCTTGTAAGACTGTTTACACAATTCGTTCACTGTCGTTACAAGGAAAATCGTTTAGAAAACAAAACAACTAACTTTATATTAATATCTTTGAAATATACTGGAAGTTAGCTGGTTTGAATGGACCATTTTATGTTTTAAAAGACTTGCTTACTATGCATCGAGGCAATTACACAATTATTGATTCAACAATATCCTTGAAAGCAGTTAAAAGATGAAAGAAAAATGTTTGACATGAAAGATCATTCTTGCACGCTATATACGAGTAATCAATCGATTATTAGATTCTTGCTTAGAAGCATTTCTGGACTGGAATATTGGAAATTAATGACGCATGTTATGAACGAACAACGTACTTTTGAGAAAATATTGAAACAAAGCAGAATTATGAAATTCAGTTGGACTTCTCTAGACTATTAATCGTGTATAAATTGCAACTAATATAGAGTTATATTTTTTGTCGTGTGAGGTCACCAAAGTTCAATGTATTTGTTCTCATTCAGTCTAATTCAATGATCGACATTCAACGGTAGACAAGATAAATGACTGGCAAATACTGGAGAGAGAGAGAGAGTGTGTGTGTAATCGTTGGTCTCTTACAAACACTGATAAGACGAAATTAATTCGTTGATATTAAGTGTCAAACGGTTTCGGACTAATTTTATGCCGATATCATAGCTTAAATCATCGGGATGATAGATGTAGCTTAAAATATACTGCTCGGAGTTTTTTTTTGAACCAAGTTAACCAATTATCAATGTGAAGTCTACATTATATTACATTTACATCATAAAGCATTAAATAATTATCGAGAAGGTACCCAGTGTACAAATTGTCTTGAATAACTGTCGTACAAACGAGGTTACCCCGTATTTTAATACTCTTTAAATTAAGCTATATATATGTACATGTAGCAGACATTTCTTTGGTACTCAATAATTACGTTAACTTAAGAGAGTGAATGTTTATGATGAATTATGGCAAATGTGAAGTTTAAAAGGAATTTATCCTATGCAAACATCTAGAGATGTTTCGGCAAATAATGTTGTTGTTTTTTCACCATTATCAACATAACCCCTGGAATCTTGAACAACATCCGATATAAGTTCTCAGAAAAACACTGCCGTGGTCAAAACATGCGTCTATAATGGTTTATAAATCATTTATCAGGTAAGAAAAACAATAAAGCTAATAAATGGCATTTATCAAATGAATAGCAAACTGGGTAGTGTTCTGAAATTCTTTAAAAAACAACAACAAAGAAAAGATGTTCTATTATCAGTAATATGGTTTATTTCAAGTCAACTTCTTTAACCACTCTGTTTTTGGTGTTCTTACAGTTTATATTCTAATAAAACCCACTATTTCCAAATCACGTTTATATCCCGTCTTACCAGTACAGATCGTATTTCGATCACGAGTTTCGCATGACAGTAAATGTGTTGCGCATTAAGGTAATGTTATGTTGGTAAACGTTAGAAATAACCAATCAAAATCTTTTTCATTTAACATGAGCGTTTGAACTTAATTACTTTTCGTTGGTTTTTGGTCTTAAGTTTGTGACTATTTTAGACCATTTGACACTGTTAAGAATGATAGTGCCTCTAGCTGGGAGCGAACCCGCACCGTCACGGCGACAGCGCCTAGCCCTGCAATTCCTGCGACGCAACCAATTGAGCTAACCGGGACAACCCCAAAAAAGGTTGATAGGATAGCCCTGATATACGTAACAATCACTGCATGACATCGGTAACAGGTAATTTTTACTGATAACAGTACTGACTATATGTACGGGGAGACTTTTTACGGCCGCCACACTGCACAAATAGCGCTACTGTGAATTTCAAATGATAGTGCCTCTAGCTAGGAGCGAACCCGCACCGTCACGGCGACAGCGCCTAGCCCTGCAATTCCTGCGACGCAACCAATTGAGCTAACCGGGACAACCCCAAAAAAGGTTGATCGGATAGCCCTGATATACGTAACAATCACTGCATGACATCGGTTACGGGTAATTTTACTAAGAGCTTTACTTATTGTTAAGAGCCAGAAAACTGGTAACTCTGTTTCTTCCCACCGAAACAATTTCCACAAAATTTTGATCACTTTTAAAATAATTGTGCGTAAATGTAGATTGAATAAAAATGCCATTGAGTTGTATCAGACGAATAGCTTATAGATAAAACTAGCTGAAATTTTTACCTGAATAGGCGAAGTTTTATCAGAATTTATCAAAAGTGATAATTTACAATTAATGGGTTGTACAAAGAATAAATTTATAAGAGTTTTTTATTAAATAAAATTGTCTTTATAGGTACATGACAACTTATATACGAGTGTGATGAAACGGCTTCAAAAATATTTCTACTTTTGATGCTTACTGGAGAAGCTAAAACAATGTTTGCTACGCACTAATATTTTTTGTGCTATTTTTGTCAGCTATTTATTTCATTTCTTTGTACGCACCTGACTAGAGATCAATTTTGCCAAAAAAACTATTCATGTCTGCATCCGATTAATGCATTCTTAAATTCGCATTTACAATAATTTAGCAAAAAACTCATCCAGTCTTTCAAGTGAGAGTAACGAATGCGTACCCTTCAAACGTCATCGTCAACTCGTCTGCACGACTGCCATTCAATGCTGTTTTTACACTGGGGACACATCACAAAACGATTCACAATGCAAATATAAAAAATATGCAGACTTCATAATGATCTGTTGTTTACTTGGTACTTAGCATATTTTGAGTTGTATATAATTCCCCTATGTCTCGCATGAATCATCCTAACATATGTACACTTAGCCCATTGATAGATTT
Organism: Corbicula japonica; assembly: GCA_038501625.1. NCBI lineage: Eukaryota > Metazoa > Mollusca > Bivalvia > Venerida > Cyrenidae > Corbicula > Corbicula japonica. Next base: position 1,958,375 of record JAZAYU010000083.1, on the reverse strand, counting down.
TGCCACGGGCAGCCATTTCTTATCTTAAAAAGGACTACACCATATAACCATTGAATAATATTTTTCTCTTTTCGAAATTGATCGCATCAATCTGATATCGATACAACTTTGATAGATCACTTTTCTGACAATACATCATAATAAGAAAAATTATTCATCAAGTTATACAACTAACCGATAGACGTATAGCAATACCTATTAAATAACGGGAAGAGCTACATGTAACATATTAGAACATTGAAGAGTGGGATGAGTGTAAATACATGTTCCCATAACATACCTGTTCTTATCGGCACTTTCATACAAAGAAATATTATCAAATGATTTGTTTAGTATTATAACGTTTACTCAACTGGTATTCCATTAGCGACAAATAAGTATACAGAACTTGACCAAGCTGCACTGAATATTTACTTGTCGCCCATGATATATAAGCTGCATGCATGAAATAAATGGTTACTGCATAAGCTGCATCCAGTTAATCACACGAAAACCACCTTATTCTGTATACATGTAAGAAGCTTTTGGTACAGTTAAGTATTCTGATTTAAAAACGTTTGAACGCCGAAAATAAAGCAATCTCATTTTAATTTCGTGTACACAGTAATTGAAATGCAAATTACTTGCCTCTGGTTGAGAAAAGAAAAGAATACAAAATTTAAGTAGGCGTATCTTAGAAACTTAATGCGGAAACAAACTGCCTGATCTCTAAGGCTGAACAAACAGAATCACTTAACATTTTACTAGAGAACTCCACGCGTTTTCGATAAATAATTTGAAAACAAATTGTATATTATTCCTTTTTTACTAGTTTGTAATTGATTTTATACAAAACTGTTGTTTTTATCCATTTTATGAAATCTCTCTTTTTAAATTGTTCGTTCATAGTTAAATTTCGTTCGTAGGGTTGTCTGTACAAATCCCCCTTATATTCTACCAATGATGCTATCAAGGTCCCCTGTCAAACGTGTTTTCTGTTTTTGTTTCGTCCATTATTTTCTCGTTTTAATGCAAACCATTTTATTTAACCATTAGCCGTTGAACTCGGATCAAAACTGTACATTTCATTTATGTAAAGTCTGAGATTTGCACTACTTTGGCTTGGCGTTATGGGCAGTAATACGCATTCGCACTACAGCCTATAAACATGCTTAATCAAAAAGAGAATGCATACTTTCATATTTGTCCTGTTCGATAGCTTTAAAAGTTCCCATTCAATCTATTTAATAATATTTTCCGCATTTTTTTTTTAAACTTGCAAACACTATTTCGCCCAATGCACATATAGGTAAACTCAAACTATCAATACTGAATTTTAAATACTACATGCAGTTTTCTACTGATGACTATATGGTATCAAAGACATGAACAGAATAAAATTAGCTGTTCGTTTCTGTGTTGGTTTGATGGCCCGCAAGTCCACACCGTTCATCCAGACATGGTGAATGCCGTGGGTATGCCAACGACAGTTGCGTATGTACATGTACGTTTTTCTATAAAATTGAATATTGGTCTGATTTTTACATTTTGGTCATTTCTGTGAAACAATTTTAAAATCCGATTTCAAATTTAAAAAAGTTATGGGCCTGACATTATTTTGCTACAAGCTGTGACCTTGACCTTGAAGTTAGCGACCCAAATGTTGCGCGCGACACGTCATCTCATTATGGTGATCATTTCCTTGAGATAATTTAATATCCGTTTTCAAATATAAAAAAAGTTATGGGCCGGATAGGAATGCGGGACGTACGGACTGACTGACAGACGGACGGACAACCCGGCGACAATATGCTACCCCGAATTTCTTTGAGGAGCATTACAACTAAAAAAACAACATACAATTACATATAAGAAATTAAACGCTTTTATATTTTCAAAGAGTCTTTTATTCATATTTTGTCCATTGTTTGATCTTAATATAGCAATACACGAGCATTGGGCAAACCGCATATAAAATTTGACAATCTTTTCTAACCTCATATCCAGTGGACTTCACTTTTCCTTGTAATTATGTTATAGATGGAAAATTAACTTGAAAAGCCAACGGACACGAAAAAATATCAAATTATTGCAGAATCGCTTTGATTTTGCCTATTCATTGCCAGTAATGAAAATGCATATTTATGTTCATAATAAAATATATGCCGAAAAGCCGTTAACTGAGCTCGTTACTTATTCTTTACACAGATATGTATTGTGCTCAACGATCTTCAAAGTGCGGAATAGATACATTTTGTAATAGGACTGATTGAATGAAGGGGAGAAAAGAAATAGATACGGCGAAGGTTTAACATAACACAGAAGTCATACAGATGAGTAAAGACACATGGGCTCCCTGAAATCAAATCGGTTAGATTACACAACATTGTAAGGAGACCATTAACATGAAATATTTATAAACTCCAATATTATTATACTTAATTATAAACTATCACCAACAACCAATTTACGTTCAACCAACTTGTCACAAAATCAATTACAGACAGATGTTATTGGGAAGTTGCCACAACAAATCGGTAATGTTTAGAGAATTATTTCAAAATGGGCTCAAACTTATCAATAATAAAGACCTTCGAAGGTCGTTGAGCACTGTGTATATATTGAATTACGCTCATCTCGGGGCTAGGCGGCCTGAACAGTAATATGAACATCCACTACTGCTCATCTCGCGGCTAGACGGCGTGAATAGTAATACGAACATCCACTAGCCAGATCGGAAAAATAAAAAAAAAAAACAAGTCTCTTCGTTTTGATAAGGTCTGTAAAATGTGTGCACGGTTCTTTCTAAAGAGTTGAAAACGGCGGTTATGCTAAACGTTTAAGCTAAAGATCATTTAAAAAAACATTCGGTCATTTTTTTAAATCTATCTACGAGTGCCTTTTATCTTGTGTGCATTACAAGTTGCAAGTTTTAATCGATGTGAGTTGTGTCACCCAAAGAATATTGGCATCCTGATGACGGGTCGTAACTTGATGTCTACCTGGACGCTGACGGTCCCAAACGTTCCTTGTCAATTGATATCGGTCCACCAAACGTAAAACAGTTGGTGTTCCGTTCTTTACGGCTATCGTTGTTTCGCCCTTTCAACCTGTTGGGCGACACCAAGAAAACGCGAAAACACGATGCAAGATCGCGAAACCACAATGCGAAATCTCGAATACACGATGCGAGGTCGCGAAAGTGTTGTGCGATGACGCAAAATTAATATCGCGCCATCGCATCGTACTATCGCGACCTCGCATCGTTGTTTCGCGTTCTCAGGACAGAGAGACAACGAAAACCCGAAATTATTATTTATCTCCTTATATTTGCTGGGATAAACATGCCACATGGCAGATATCACACTCTGATTCGGAAATAACTGTTAATAAAGTCCGATCGCGATGTCTCAAAATGCGATTACTTCATTTCTCTGACTCGACATGAAACGCCGGCCCCGTCTTCTTATAAATTCTATGTAAAAAAGATGAGATGACTCGAAATGCGTCGGGTCGATAAATGCGCTTACTCGAAATATTTATCATGTCCCGTAGTGTGTTAGTTGGTTTACATTGATCGCGATGTCTCGATATGTGTCCGGCAATATTTTTCACAACCTTGGTTGAACCAACAAATATGCCACTGTCCGCGTGTCAATTATATTTAATTTAAAAGAAATTGGTACCCCGTGAACCCGTTATTATACCGTTTATTTGCTCATTAAAGGCAGGATGATTATTATTTGCTCAATATAATGGTTTGTCGAATATATACCCTAATATCAGAGGCAGGATCAGTCTTAGAACACATGAATTTGATAAATATTCATCTAACCATTTCAATACAAAATCTTCATTAAACTGGTTTTAAACTAGCTACATACTTATTATCCCTCCATGTATAATTTAAAGGATAAATATTCATCTCACCATTATCAATTTGTACTGTTATTAGCGCTCCGCAGCTTATTTGCAAATTAAATACATTTTGCTACATTTAACTGAGTGCGTTTAGAGATTGAGGACATTAAGGATTCAAATTTACCAATAGTTGCCCACTGACAGTAGTACGATTTAAAATATTTTCGTCTTAAATTTCGATACATAGAAACTGATACTCTGTTTCCAAAACGTTCATATTACAATCGCGACATATTCTGTTGTTTCTATATATATTTTTTTCATGTCGTATAAGTGCATATCTGAATTTTGCTTCAAGTATAAAATCTAAATAATATTCAAATTGTAAAGAAAATTTAAACAAGCTATACGCTTCAATACGTCGTGAATTATTAATTTCCGAGAACCACGATTGGCGGTGCATAAAATAATCCTTCATTTTGACCCCTTACTTCCGATTAATAATTGAGAACAATGAAATTATGAAATCAAATGATTTACATTCCTCTGTGACATTAAATTCGTAATAATCAAAAACGAAAAATAACCGGTGCATGACTTTTGAAGCGTGTTCAGCTATGCATTTTTGTGTTTTGTGCCAGTTTCAAATAAAAAAATTAACACCAAAGTATGCAAAGAAGTCTACAATTTCAAGTTTTTCATTATTTTAAGTGTGCATGTTTTGAATTTTTTAAACTATTGAAACCTTTGTTTTCTCTTAATGTGTTTTTAATTGCAATGTAGAGCGAAAACAAGATCAATAATCCTCGCTCAACACCAACCAATCGCCAGTTGCGTGAATCAAAACAATGAAGTTATGGACAAAAACAAACATCAAAGTTTAGAGAATGTGAATAAAACTATGTTTTGAATTCAGATATAGCACAACTTCAAATGAGCAAACAATCAATGCAAGCAAATTCTTAAGGATCAACTACCATGGCAACCAATAGCCTCAAGCGAGAGAAGTACTATAAAATACCCAGCCCCAAACACTGATATATAAACATCGAATAAACAACAAGTTCAAGTTCAAGTTCAATATTTTATTAGGCATAAACAATATTGTTTCTTGCCCTTAACAATTGCAGATGTATAGACGAAAATACAAAAGTGAATACAGACAAACAAATAAAAGAACATACATGAAAACATACATTATATTTTACAACAAAGCTGGACTAATATGGATATAGGAGAACAAGCATGACAAAGCACAATAAAGTTTTGGTATAGCAAGATACACTGAGAGAATCAAATGGTACTGATTTTATTTATTGTACATAGTATAATTAATACACCAACTACTCTTAAAGTTCACTAACCCAAGACGACATACCGGATTCCGAATCCCGGATATCTAACTGCATATTAATTAGGCGTGTAGTCACATGTCATTGTTTATTTCCCTTTTTACATACCATAACTACCGTTTTATCAGTATTAACAGTAACACCCCATTCATTGCAGTAAATATATAGATTATCTAATAAGTTTTGCAATCCTTCTTTTGTACATGTTCATCATACAAGCAATTATACATGTCATTTATGAAAAATGAATAAAAAAGGCGATAGACGCTCACCCTGTTTAACACCAATGAGACTATTAAAATATTCACTTTGTTGCATTTAATTTAACACAAGATTTCACTTGACTGTACATAGATTGCAGCATGTTTATAATTTTAGAGGAGCAGCCACTTTTTAAAAGCTTTAACCAAATACCATCTCTATACACTAAATCAAAAGCTTTACGAAAATCAACAAATGAGCAATAAAGTGTTTTTTCTCATTACATATAACATGATTAATTATTAAAGTCAAAACAAATATGCAATCTATTGTACCTTTTTCTTTACGAAAACTAAATTGATAGTCATATAGTAGTCTGTTAATTTCCGCCCATTTCCTTAATCTGTTGTCAATCATAATAGAGAATATTTTAGAAAATATGCTAGTCAAAGTTATCCCTCTGTAATTATTTATGTCATATAAATCACCTTTTTTTGGGTACAGGAATAATATTTCCTTTGGACCAAGACTCTGGGTTAGTTTGGTTAGCAAGCATAAAATTAAACAATTTACATAAAGCTGGCGACAATAAATCTTTACATTCTTTAAAGATATCAGATATAAGCATATCTTCTCCACCACTCTTGCCTGCTGATAAAGAAGAAATAGCTGTCAATACATCTTCTAAAGTAAAATCTTTATCTAATTCTTCAACAATGTTTTGGTTTAGATTATTTGATAATTCTTCTTCAACCTGCTTATTTAAAAATACATCATTTGTTGAATATAGGTCTTTAAAATGTTCATAAAATTCATCAATAGTTATATTCCCAATATCACGTTTCTTCTTTTTCATTTTTTTTATTTCTTTCCAGAACTTTTGAGGTTGAGTTTTAGCAAAATTATGTAATTTATTTTTTTCTTGTCGTTCAAAATTTGCCTCTGATTTTCTTTTCACAGATCTATATTTTCTTCTGGAAGCAAGTAGTATTTTTCTATTGTTTAGACTTCTATCATTTTTAAATGTGCGCGTAGCAGAGTTAAATTCCCTTCTTGCATTTTCACATTCATGATTTTACCACAAACTTGTGTATTTCTTATTAGGTATTTATTATAAAGTGTTGTTTTACCAAAAGTATCAAAAGCTCTATCATAAAGTAGGGTGGATAGCATATCAACACCTTCATCGACATTAGCAACGTTTGACACAATTTCATCTATTAACTTATCAAAATTTTCTAATTCTGATTGAATTTTAACCTTAACTTTGCTTGTACAATGATTGAAATCATTAAGATGTGTATATTACGCCTTAAAGCAAATCTCAATGGGGACATGGGTAGAACATGTTTGGGAGTCATGTACTCTAAAATTACTAAAAAATGGGAATAGATCATGTGAGCAGATCACATAATCAATTAAATATTACCATAAGCTGACATATTTGTATAATTACCAATTCCAGCATCTTCCCCAAAACGACCATTTACTATTTTAATATTACTACATATACATAAGTCAAATAATTTTCTACCAGAATTATTTTAAAACACTTTTGTCCATTGTATATCTTTTTGGTAATTCAAAAATAATATTACATGAATTATCAATGTCCACAACATCAATATAGGGTTCATACTCTTCACTACCTAAAAGAACATCAGAATGCTCACCGCATCTAGCATTTAAATCACCTATCACTGAGACAAAACCAAGATCTGAATGCTTTCTGAATGCTGATCAATGTACTCAAAGAATCAATTTTAGGAAAGTTGTAGTAAGGGGAGTTGCTTGGTGGAATGTATGCAAAACATGTATAAATATCTTTTTCAAATATAAAAACTAATTTTGATAGTTTTACACAAATAAAACCATTTTCATGAATTTGAATAATATCTAATCCATTTTTAGAGAGGTCTGATAAAACAAGCTAATACCTCCATGGCCTCGTTTGGACTTAAGGCTAGCTTTTCTTGGTACTGAACATTTAACATACCCTTCTAAAGAAAAAATATAATTTTCACGTTCCCATGTTTCACTAAAAAACTAAAGATCAAAATTGGTTATATAGTTTACAAAGTCATGATCATCTAAACACCTTTTTAATCCTTCTACATTCCAGGATAGCATTGACAGTTCACAGACCCCTAGTCAGATGTACCTCTGAGTGGATATCTGTTCTCCTGGATAATAAGCTTATCCCGTTTCAAGAACACTGCTTTACCTGCAGCTCTAGCCTCAATCAGTTCTGGTATCAAAGTTTTTCGCTTCTCATTGACCTCCTGTAGATATTGTTGAGAGACATTGTAGTCTGTATCCTTAAGTTTAACTGTTTTTGAAACACTTTTGATAGTCATTTTTAGTCAGATTCATATCTGGCTACAATTGGCCTTATTTTGCCAGGAACGGGCCTACCAATCCTATGTGCTACAATGATATTTATGCACTTTTCAGGTTCGTGCATCTTGAGCACTTTATTGCAGAATTCATACACTAAATTTACAGTTTTCCTCTCCTGATGCTACACTATTGCAGCTTGGCACAGGTTCACAATTTGCATGCTCAATGCCATCACGTTGCTGACTTTGTGTGTCCTGAGTTTCCTGTGAAAATAGTTTATCTCCATTTTAGATGACACTAAATCACCACTTTGAACTGTATTTTTTTAAGGCCAGGGGGACACACCTATCACTAGGGATCTGGACAAGCCCAAAGAATTGTAAGTTGTCCTTCATTGATCTGCATTTCATATCTGTCAAATCATCTGTCAGAGATTTACTTTTAGCTTTCATCGCTGAATTTTCAGTTCTCAGGTAGTGCATATCAGCTTGTAACTTTTCTATTTTAACCTTACTTGATTCTGAAACGGAGTTAACAGTGTCATATTGCTCACAAGTTTTGACTTTTCTCAATCTCAGAGATTTTCAGGTCCATGGAATTTAGCCTCTGGTTTATAGCATCAAGTTCATTTTCTTCCTTGCTTTGAATGGTACCTAACTGTCCTAATTTATTATCAATTTTATCAAGTCTATCTTGCACTGTTTGCAGTAACTCACTTGACTGAATGTTAGCCCAGGGCGTCTGAATCATATTCGACGACTGTGACACTTGAACAGGTGAAGCCATGGAATTCATATTCATAAGTTGATTATAAAGTGGGGCGAGATTCCATACTGTCTAGATTGCATAACATTCGGGTAGAACAATGGCGGAGGCTGTTGTGATTTCTCACAACAATTTTTACCAAAGTTATGACCAATGATATAATTGTCAACAGCAACGGCAGCAAAATCATGTGTACATGCATAGTAATAGTGTAGGCAAAACTAACTTCAAACAAGAAGGATTCGGTTATCCATCTTGTTGAATAACAGATCAATACATACACTTAATATGCAACAGCAATCCCCCACTAGAGGATAAAGCAATATGCCGAATATCAGGCTGCTGCATCATATTTGCTTAGAAAACTGCGATGGTAATTGTGCATGTATGTAAACTATGTGTTAAAATCTAAGTATTTGGTAAACAGGAAGTAGATAAGCAATGAGCATAAAATCGCTTTACACCATATGGGACTATAGGATAAAGCAATATGTTCCTGCTTATAATAGTTGCTTAGAAAACTGCGACAGAAATTGTGCATGTGGGTCAACTATGTATAAAAATCTAAGTATTAGGTAAACAGGAAGTAGATAAGCAAGAAGCATAAAATCACTTTACACCATATGGGACTACAGAATAAAGCAAAAAGCAAAACTTCACGCTGCTGCATGCTATAGTTGCTTAAAAAAACTGAGACAGAAAGTGTGCATGTGTGTCAACAATGTAAACAATCTAAGTATTCGGTAAACAGGAAGTAGATAAACAAGATGCATAAAATCGCTTTACACCATATGGGACTGTAGGATAAAGCAATATGCAAATTATAAGGCTGCTGCATGTTATAGTTATTTTAAAAAACTGCGACGGAAAATAAAGTTTCCCTTTGGTTGATGTAATGCACCTCTAAAGTAACAAAATCTAAAAATACGCGGCAAACAGGAAGTAGGTGAGCAAGGAGCACAAAATCGCTTTACATAATATGGGACTATAGGATAAAGCAATGTGCAAAATATCAGGCTGCTGCATGTTATGGTTGCTTAGAAAACTGCGACGGAAATTTTGTTACGGACGGACGTTCTTACGAACGTCATTTATGTGGCTACTCTATTGTCCTCTCTATTGTTCTTTTAGCCACATAAAAGAAAAAAAAGCCACGTAACAGAACGGAATGAATAGAATTTACCGTTACCATTGTTCTCATAGCCACATAAATGGCGTGGCGTAAGCACGGAATCACGGACGGACGGACAAGGGTAAAACAGTATACCCCCTCTTCTTCGAAGCGGCGGTATAATAAAGTAAAAATGGTTGGAATGCATATAAGCCGCTATCCAAAACAACGGTTTCAAAATATTTGGGATCAGCACATTTTTTTGTTCGAACTTGTCTTCGAAAGACTTGTGAAGAAATCTTATCTTAAAACGTCAAATGAACAACTGAAAACTTCTTCCAGCAGCATCACATTAAGAAATATAAAACACGATTTACGAATAAAAATATATTTTAAAAAATATTCCCAAATTATCAATGTAGAATCTTGACTGCCTTTAGAACCAGAAACCACCGTCTAACAATTGAAGGTAGCTGTCACAATATCCCAATAAATGAGAGAAAATGCCCTATGTCACTCAAGTATAGTACCTGAATATCACTTTATCCTCGAATGCACTTTGAAGATTTAAGGAAGATATACATAATATGAAAGATATAACATGCATCCAAATATACTTAAATTTAACCTATGACTCAATCGTTATGACCTTTGCAAATGATATTGCCTCTACTTGGGAGCTATCCAGTGCCTAACCATGCAATTCCGATCACGCTTGTGGCGAAGATTTAAAGGGGTTTTTTTTATTTCAAAGTTAATGTTCAAGTGACTGTATTCAATTTTTAAAGTTATGCCACACTGGATTTTCTATTTCTTAAGTAAAATAACTAAAACAATTTCACGATTTAACAGACGTTTACTGCCATACAAAGTATACCCAAAATATATTTCAACGTGTTTTAATATCCAATTAAGTTGTTACATATCCAAAATAAAATAAATACTGCCCAAAGAGAAAGAATACTGGGCGTTTATATAACCTAAGATCAAACCTTTAACGGCCAAAAATACAATCATTTGAACCCATAACGGCACATAAACAATACAATATAACCCATAACGGTGTTACCACAACGTCGGTAACACCATATATTAACATAAACATTTTATCAAGCAGCAGTGTTACAATTCGCGTTCTTCGCGACATTCCCCACAAAGACAAAAATGCAAACCAGAAATATACTTTAAATCTTCAATCTTCCAATATCATGAGACTGTTCTAATTCAAAATTTTGCTATCAACCTGCCGGTCACATCGATACAGGGGATCTAAATGTTATCAAAGACTTTAGAATCCGCAATTTAATTTCAAAAGGTCCAAAAAATTGAATTCCATCGGACATCGACTTTAATACCTGTCGTGCGGAAATTGCAGAGTCTTTAAACTCTTTTTGTAATAAATGGTGTAAACGAGAACATGCTAAGCATAAATGCTCTTTCAAACTGGAAAAAAACAAATATTCAAAATAATTGACACTCGTATATCCTTCTATAAAAGAAAAATAGCCTTATTACCACCTCGACCTCGTTTTAACTTTCGTCATTTGAAAAAGGCTATTCAAGATTTTCACAACAGATTTGTTTTAACACCTGCTGATAAGGCTTCAAATAATGTAATTATAGTGTGACGTATACACTATATAAATGTTCAAAATGAAGAGCTCATAGCACTAATGCTTTTACACTGACTTCTTCATCTGGGAGTGATATAGTTACTGCAAACACTCTACAAATTACAAAATTTAGAATCAGTGTTGAGCCGAAACAAGACAAATGTATTGGTTGCCTAAAATGCACAAAACACCGTACAAAGCTAGATTTATCACAAACTTTCGTTCTTGTACAACAATAAAATTATCCGCGCTCTTAACATCTTGTCTTACAGCTATAAAAGAACATGTAATTAGGTATTGCGAAACAGTTTTTGAAACTACTGGCAAAAATTTATTTTGGTCTATAAAAAGTTCAAATGACGTTTTGAAGAAACTTAAATCAAATAATTTTCAGGCGTTCTGTTTGTCCACATATGATTTTTCTACTTTGTATACTTCTCTCCCTCATAATTTAATAAGAGACAAGCGAACCAGTCTCAATGAAAAAACTTTTGCTAGAGAAAATAAAATATTTATCGCTTGTAATGAACATAGGGCATTCTTTACAGATGGTTCTTATGATAATTATACTTCATGGACCTGTCAAGACCTTATTCAGGCGCTCACATTTTTATTTATAAACAAGTAATAGGCATTCCAATGGGTTATAATTGTGCACCCCTTGTTGCAGATCTGTTTTTATACTGTTATGAAAGAGACTTTATGTAAACTCTTTTTACCGAACATCAAGATGATATTATTACAGCTTTTAACATCACCTCGAGGTACCTTGATGATTTATTAAATATAGATAATAACCATTTTCCATCACTGGTTAATTAAGAAATAATCAATAGCTTCCGGTGAATTATAGCAGGATAATTCACGGGGCGGAGTTCAGATGCGTAAGGATATATCACGAGGGGCGTATTGATTATTTCAATTCTAGCACGACACATCTGACTGAATAAGCGAAATAATCATAACTTATTTTAGCGCGTTGTAATAAACGCAAATGGGTTTTAAGGTCGGCAGTTAGTGTTTACTCTCTAAACATCTCCATAATTCAAAAACTGATAATAATTAAAAGATTAAATAACAAACTTGAATACATGTCCATCCAACCGCGCATCCAGCACTCTCCAGTCGTCGTTCGATCCGTATTTGTCATTCCAACGGTTTAATACTGCACTAGGAAATAACATGTAAACAACGGAAATGACGTGACGTCGTTAAAATGGCGCGTTAACGCCACCTTAACGTCGCCGCAAAATAGCGGAAAATATTTATAGTATTTTATCTAAATATATAAAATAAACATTATTCTATTACTGTGGTATCATCATCTTACGCGCGTGTAAAAATTTCGCGTATTATTTGCTTTCTTAAATGCGCGAAGTCAAATCCCAGCGAAAAATACAATTGTCACGTGATAAGTTATTACCGACAGGTATTTAGTAATAGCCGTGCCCACGCGCGATGAATTATCGTGTAATAATTCACAGCAAATTCAATGGGAATCACGTCAAGTCGTGTTAGAATAAGATTTATCCTAAAGAACTACAGCTAAATAAAGCGAACACTTCAGAAAAGCAAGCAAACATACTTGATTTAAATATGTCCATTGAAAATGGTTACGTCACTACTAAAATATATGATAAAAGAGATGATTTTAATTTTAATATAGTAAATTTTCCGTTTTTAGACGGCGATGTTCCTCGTGCAACATCTTACGGAGTTTATATCTCACAGCTTGTTCGCTTTTCAAGAGCTTGCAACGATGTGAATGATTTCAATGAATGTAATTTTTGCATTACAGAAAAACCTTTAAAACAAGATTATCATAATCACAAATTAAGGAAAACCTTTTGCAAGTTTAATCGCCGATACCCAGATCTAATTCATAAATACAGGTGCAGTTTAAAATCATTATTGCAACAAGGTATTTCACAGCCAGTTTTTTTATGGAGATTTAATTTATAAACTTAAGAAGACGGTGGCAGGGGTTTAAGAGTTTATGGGGAAATCTTTTCTTATAAGAACCTAGAAGCTCGATTTGTTTCTTTTATCCCTGTCATCGTGTTCTTGCTGATTTTACTCCAGGTGCTCTGGTCTCGGTACCAGAGTATTCGCCCTTTGGCTTTGCAATGCTATAAGCTTCTTATGTTTTATATGTTTGTGTGCTTTTGCATGCAACATTGTTGAGCCGATGGGTGGGTTGGAGTTATTTCACCAAGACAATTTGTACTTGTTTTGTGATATGAGAACCTGTTTGGGCAAGTGTGAGGTTTGTGCACCCTAGAACCTGGTTTAAACACCCGGTGGCAATTTGTTTTGGTAACCCCTCTGGTTCTCACTTTCGTTTTTTGTTTGTGGCGTCCATTTTGAAACTGATTATTGTAATACCATGCTCTCTTTTTCTCTCTACTTTTTGGCTGTGTGGGGAGGCTGTGTATGCTGGATTTGGCCATTCCTGATATGCATATTTCATTTTTTCAGTATATTTACCTCAACATGTTATTAAACTAGTACATATGACAATGTAAAGGTCCAACAATATATCAAGATATATTCGCCTAATTATTACGTAAGATCATTGAGTACCCGCCCCGTCGGCTTTGCAATGCTCTTAGCTTCTTATGTATTATATGTTTGTGTGCTTTTGCATGCAACATTGTTAAGCAGATAAGTGGGTTGGAGTTTTTTCACCAAGACAACTTGTACTTGTTTTGTGATATGAGAACCTGTTGGGGCACCCTAGAACCTGGTTTAAACCCCTAGTGGCACTTTGATTTGCCACTGACCGTTCCAAGGCGGTAACCCCTCGGGTTCTCATTTTTGTTTATTGTTAGTGGTGTCTTTTTTGAAACTGATCATTTTATTAACCATGCTCTCTCCCTCTCTCTTCTTCTTGACTGTTTGGGGAGGCTGTTTTTTTTTCTGAATGTGGCGATTCCTGATATGCATATTTCACCCTTTTTTTTAAACAAATAACATCAATAATGAAATAATTAAAACTACAGTAATTATTGATAAATTCAACATTCGTTATCCACATTATTGCAAATGTTACACTTAATACTGGAGAATTTCAAACACGCATCGTAGTGTATTTTGTTTCATGGTAAATCCGAAAATTCATTCTGAACGTAGTTGAACATTTTTTGAAGATTTGATTTAATATATTGTTCTCCATGTCCTTCAGAATATCCAATTGAAGCTGACCGGCTTACAGATTGTACAACTACGTTTTTTTATTTTGTCCGTCTTAGTTAAAGTTAAATTAATGGATGTTATAACGGTAGTCTCCGGCTCAGAAACGCTGCCAATAACAACGGGTGTCGGCGAATCTTCGCCAAGCGTTCCGGCTTCAACGGTTCCTGAAGGTTCGTGGGCAACTGTGTGGTCGTCGGCATCAAGTAAACCCTCGCATTCATCCAACAAATCATGAAGACTAGGGACGTCTCCAACGCCCCCCCCCCCCCCCACCCTCCAAAAAAACGGGTAGATTCTTCACTTCGTTTTCGACATCAACTAAATTTTGTAAATAGCTATCATCGTTATTACCATGAACCGGCGAACACAAGAACGAATCAATAACGTGGAAAAAATCGTCATCGTCACTAATATCCTCAACTATTGGCGTATACAATGACGTTGAAGATGTAGATTTATTAGTCGGTGGCGTAGTGGTCAAAACTGGTGTTTCGGTAGCTGTAGCACCGGACAATGGTATCGTGTTTAAGAAATCTTCATTGTCACTTATTTCTTCATACGTACTCGTCGTACTTGTCGCAGACGGTCCAAAATTTTGAGCAGCATTACGAGCTATAGACGCCGCTCGACTAACTGAATTAACTTTTTGTAGATGTATCCCCAGATAGGATCGACGATTGAACTTCGACTTGCACCTATCGACGGAACATGAATAATGATTATTTTCAGTATGCCGTTCACAAACAAGGCGAATAGGCTTCTTCTAGTGCAGTATTCCCGTTTGCAGTACCAACATACAAACACCATGTTTAACTTTACACTAACTTTCTTCTATAAAGCCGCAAAAACTTAATAAATAAACTTTGGCTGTCTTGTCCATATATATATATATATATATATATATATATATATATATATATATATATATATATATATATATATATATATATATATATATATACAGAAATATCGTCAGATATGGGGTCTCTGTAATAAACCTTAATCAGGGGTTGTATATATATACTAAGAAATGTGGTAAGTTACGGGTCTTACTTCGATATTATACCTATATGTGTGGTTCTATAAAAGTTACGGGGTATATATGGTACCCCGCTAATTAAATGTCATTTCTATGCACTATCTGACCTTGTAAGTACTATAAGCTGTAATATAAAAATTTGGTTTATGATAAAAAAAAATTTCGGGTTTTTTTTATAGACCGAAAATAAATTTCGATAATAAACCGTGTTACGGGAATAAAGTTTATCGTACTTAAGAAGTCCGAATATGCATAGAAATGGCATTGAAAATTACGGGGTACCATATATACCCCATTACTTTATAGCACCTCACATAAAGGTGTAATATCGAAATTAGACCCGTAACTTACCACATTTCTTAGTATATATATATATATATATATATATATATATATATACATGTATATGTAGTTATAGTGGAGCCGTTGCTCGTGGAATTTATTCACCATGTTTTCTTTACAGCACCGTTGCACGACATTTATGTGCTAGATTGGTCACCGTTGTAGAGTAGAGCACATTGTCTGTACATAGTTCCTTCCCTTGAAAGAGTTAGGGTTAGGTATTATATACCTCCCTTTAACACTTTTGTCAATTTTATGCAAAGCGTCTATAAATGCTTGTCTTCTAGGCCTTTTAGCAATATTGTCATCGTTTTGACTTTCACACTGTCTTTCTTGGATGTCACTTGATATTAAATCTTGGCCAAACACTTCAAGGGGGAACAGTAGGTGTAATGGTCGTCCTATCTCTTTACCTGATGGAATAAAAACCTTGGCGGATCGGCATAAACCGTCCCTGCTTTTAAAAAGTTCGGTAACCTTACCAAACTTCCAGTTTCCTCTTGGGCAATCATCCTTTATAAGCACAACGTCATTTAGCCATGGATGAAAGATAGACTGCACACGTCCAGTTTTCAAACATGATTGAGTTCGCTCCCGAAGACTGATGAGATACTCATTTTTTCCACATTTCCCAGAATCTTTCTAATAATCTCTGACCCTTTTTCAAGATTTCTAAGAGTTTGTTGGAATTACTCAGAACCGGCTAAAAATCATTGTCTTTACTAATTTCAATTTCCGGAATTCCAGTTTTCGGGTTCAACGATAAGAAATCCGCTGGACAAATGGACATAGTGGAATTAATGTCGTCTCCAACATACACCAACGGTCTTGAATTCAAAACCGCCGCAACTTCTTCCAAGGAGCTAACTCTACGTTGTAGATCCACTGAATTCCTGAAGTGGGCACGTAAGTCATGACGTTATCACTTTAATGTAACGTTCGCCAGATATCTCTAAGAACAGTGTCTGCTGAGCGGAACTGCAATGAATTGTCACTAATTATTTCCTTTGGCGTGCCATGTTGTGCTATAAACCTTCGAAAGCACAGCAAAAACTCTGCTGTTAACATGTCTGTCACAACCTCAAGGTGCAGAGCACGTGTCACCAGGAAGGTGAACAAGCAAATCTAAGTCTTTTTTACGCCATCAACGGATAGTGTGTTTACAGGGCCTAAATACTCCAAACGAACGCGGGAAAAAGGACAAGATTCTGTTACCCTCGACATCGGAAATGGGCTCATTGGTGGCATTTTGTAAGGACCACCTTCGAATCTGCGACATATCGTACACTCTTTAATCACTTTCTTCACCGTTGCCCTTCCATGAGGAATCCAGTATTTCATTCGAATAGCTGATAGGGTCTGCGATACTCTACAGTGTAAAAGTTCTTTGTGGGTCTTTGCTACCAAAAGGTGCGTCAAAGGATCTGCCTTCGGCAACAGAATCGGATTCCTAGCACACTCACTCAGATTTGCATTCTCTAGTCTCCCTTTGCAGCGCACGAGTCCATTCTTGTCAAGAAACAAGCCTAGTTGACGACATAGGTTAGTAACTTTGTTTGCTTGAATAGCTGATAAGTCATCTCCGTAGTGCTTCATCTTAGCCACAGTTGCTCTTAGTTTTCAAGTTCTCCGATTGTTATATGTCCATTGTAGTTGTATTTTCTTTGTAACTTTCTCACAAAACGAACAACATACGATGTAACACGCATCAACTTGCTGACAGATGAGAAGTTTTCAGCTTTCAACCCACATGGTCCAGTATCTTCTTCGCAGGTTGTAGTACCAGCAGGTTACACCAGACTTGCTTCAAATTCTTTCTGCAGTTTTCGTAACTCAGATTCGTATTTGCACTTTATCGCATCATCTAGTTGATAATCAAACACCGGCCAACTGTCATAAGGTTTGCTGAGCCATGCTGGTCCATTCCACCACATATTATTTGTCATCAATTGTTCAACAGACGTTCCATGAGTGGCAATATCGGCAAGATTTTCAGTAGTTGGTATGTACGACATTTTGACACTTGATGATTCGTTTATCTCTTTAACACGGTTTCTGACGAAGACGGACAGCTGTTTCTCTGCGACCAGCCACTTAAGCACACATTGCGAATCAGTCCATAAATGCGATTCTACAATATGTTCCTTTATTACTCCCTTTACAAATTTCAGACACCTGAGGCCGATGAGCACAGCTAACAACTCGAGTAGTGGTATCGACAGCTTCTTCACTGGGGCTAAAAGTGTTTTTGCAAACAGAAGGGGTGTTTCTAAAAGATGTTCTGAAGATTTGTTAAGCATATAGCAGTTGCATACGCTTTCTCTGAAGCGTCACAGAAAGAAAGCAGTCGCTTCTGTACAATGTCCTGACATTTTTTTTACAACACATCTTGGAACGTGGTACTTGTAAATGTCTTCCAGATTCTGTACAATCGACGTCCATTTAACGACATCTGTTCTGTCTAGCATAACGTCCCATTGCAGCTTTTTACCCCACAGATCTTGAAGGAATATTTTTCCAGGTAGTGTAACAGGACATATGAGACCTAGAGGATCGAAGACAGAATGCAACCTTCTTCAGTACCACACGTTTGGTCATATCCTCATAATCCTGACTTTGAGTTTTGCCAATAAAGTATCGGCATCGGTATCCCGTTCGTGTACTAGTACCTTGATACACTGATTCTGAGTCTTGTCACAGTCGTTAAACGATGCATTGACTTCACAATCATTGCTGATCATTTCACGAAGATTCATTGCGCCCTCGTTGAACATTCGCTTTGCTTCCTTGTTCAGCTGTTTTACTTCAGACATACTTTTTGTACCAGTAATCAAATTATCCACATATATGTCATGTTTTAATTTGTCTGCAAGTGGTGATTCATATGTATCTAGATGGTACTCAATTGAGGCTCCAAGAAGAAATGGACTGGAAATAACCCCAAACGGCACTCTGCAAAAACGGTATTCTTGAATCTCGTCTGCACTCACTGAAGGTGGTTTCAGACTTTTCAACCACAGGAACCTAGTCACGTCTCACTGATTTTCTTGTAAGCCGATCTGTAAGAACGCCTTTTCAATATCTGCTACAATAGCGACTGTGTGCATTCTGAATCTTATGAGCATCCCGCACAAATCATGTAACATGACAGGGCCCCGGTAGAGCCATTTAGACTTTTGTTAGTCTTCTTCGTTTTTGCTGATGCATCATACACCACGCGTAGCATAGTAGTAGTTTTCTCTGGCGTTTTCACATCGTGATGAGGTAAGTAATGAACCTTTCCATCGAAACGATCACGGTCTACACATTCAACCACCCCCTTTTGCTGTTGGTCCTTTATAACATCATCATATTTCTGTAAAAGTTCTGGTTTGTATATCATCCGATTGACAGAGGTCTTTAATCTGCCTTATGCAAATGATAGTGCCTATAGCTGGGAGCGAACCCGCACCCGCGAGTTCCTTGTTCGTAGGTAATTCTGGCTCTGATTCTTTCCAAGGCCACGTGACATAATATCTTCCATTTTCGAACTTCAAGGTGTTTCGAAATTGCTCCATTGCAACATCGTCATCAGATTTCACTTTTCTGTCTTCAAGCCCTATAGATTCAATCTTCCACAGATACTCTGACTGCAGTGAAGCGTCAATAGACGAAAACGCATTAGAACCCTGCATTTTAGTCCCACATGTAAGAATCATCTCACATTGTTCGTCCGCATACTCTTCTTCTTCATCTATAAATCGTCCACTTATAATCCAGCCAAGTCGTGACGCCAGTAAGTTAAGACCAGGTTGAACTCGAAGTCTCTAACGGTGTACGAAGTCTGAATAGTAATCATTTCCTATCAGCACCTCTATCGGCGACTTTGACCTTTCATTTGGGATGACATCCGCAAGATCCACACTGTTCACTGTATCTAGCACAGTGGCTGTTAACAAAGTCTTCATAGGTCGTCGCTTAAGTTCTCCGCTAATGCCCGGCTCGATGTTCACAGATATAGTGCACACGTTTCCGTTTTTCAATTGTACATCCATGTTTGCACACTTTATGGTGACCTTTTTTCGCTGATTTCTTACCAAAAGTAATCAAATAAATGTCATGTTCACCGTTCTCTGCCAAATGTAATCGTTTGACTAATGATGTTGTTGCATAACTTCTGTGCGATCCGGTGTCGAAAAGAATACGGACTTCTTGCGTGTCACTGGTTTCTGGATTCTTCACTTTGGTCAGAGCTGTTTGCCTGACATGACATGATATGGCATGACATGATATGATATGACATGATATGACATGATATGAACTGATATGTCATGACATGATATGACATGATATGAACTGATATGACATGACATGATATGACGTGATTAGACAAGTTATGATATGACATGAAATTAAATGATATGATAAGACATGAATTGACATGATATGACATGACAAGACAAGACATGATATGACATAACATGACATTACATAACATAATTAACACCGGTATCCGAACGTTTTAAGGCATACATGCTAAGTTCTATTACTTGATAAGACAAGTTCTTTTAATTTCCTTTTGATTATAAACATTAATTTTTAAACACAATATTTTCTCAAAATTTCAGTTTTAACAAACACATATTTTATTTGTTGTCTTTTATAACGAGTAGATTTGAATTGTAACACATGTGTGCGGCCATGTAGTGTCAAGTATTTATCCCGAGAGATACGTTTGCAAAAAATTTAATACAACATCAAAATTCATTGTGCATTTTATATGGGTTTCATTTCTGTACAATAAATCCTTTAACTATGAAATATTAAATATAAAGTAATTTGTAAAAACATTGCACCTTTTCAAAGTGTTTTCTCCCATTTCACAACTACGAACATCATTAAAAGCATTTTAGCTCTTAACACTCCAAGAAATAATGCGTTATTTATTAACAAAAGGTTTCGCAGCATATCTAAAGCTAAAACTATGATAAAAAGTGCTTTATAATTTTCATGTTACTAAATGTAATTAAGTACTTTGGAATAATTTCTCTGATTTCTTCTTCAGGCGATTATTTATAGGAAAGTTATCGATTATGTCTCATCAGATTGAACCGATAACCGCTTGAGGCAAATTTCATCCGATTTTCATCAGAAGTTCGAAAACTGTATATGTAAGGGAAATTAAAAGCCCGCTGTAACTATGGATCAACAAAAGTATACATCACGCAATATTTTTCGGCGATAGCCGTCTAAGCTCACTTTTGACCAAGTTTTTCGACCAATGAAATGTTCTATATAAAGCTTATTATGCAGCGAAAAAAATCAAATACATTATTTCCATCGGTAATTAGTTGGTGCTGTTTGCAATTACCGTAACGATTTTTATATTGTGCGTAAGTATTTACGTGGCACTTACATGTTTAGGCATTTTCGTTTTTCAAAGCGATAATTATATCGGAGAAAAACATGTTTACGGTATAAATAACCAGTTAAGACAATTGATGGCTTAAATACGATTTTATATGGAACATTCATGGGTGTCAGGTAACACTTGCGTACGATACAAAGTGTAAAACGACAGAGAAGTGCAGATATTTCTAGTTACTGGTTCCTTTCTAGTTCCTTTGGTTCTGATTGCTAATTTCAAGTCAAGAATCAATAATGGTTTGGTGCAGTGGTTATCACACTTTCGTTACAATCGGAAAATCCGGATTCAATACTCGAGGGGGGCACTTTTAAAGTTAAATTACGTAAAAGTTGGTAAATTTAGCTTTTGTATTATTTATATTTATTATACATGTATTTCAATGACATTTATTCATCATGTGTTCTAACTCTACAAGAGATGTTATATTGAAACTGAATAAATATAGATCAATATTTAGTGTAAGACATTGCTTCTTTAATCGACGTATTATCACCAGACAAAATTGTTGCAACAGCTTCAATATTTTTTGGACAGACACTTAATAAATTTATGGGGTTTCCATGACTCGGTCGCTTAATCCTAGGCCATACTAAGAAGGCAGGGATGGTTCGTCAACGGCTTTAACAAGTAAAATAACTATGTCTGCTTCGCCGCTCTATATTTCTCTCTTTCTTATATATTAAAATCTTTTCCGTCCACGCCGTTTATCTTTTTTAAAGATATTTCTTGTTAAAGGTATGATGTTTTATCGTTGACCATATGTCCTAAACTTTACTGTATAGATTTTGACAACAAAAAATAAAAGAAGACTTTTATTTCTCTGTTTGATCGTATATAAATACAATTTCATAGTCGTGGGTGAATAACTCTGATTCTAAGGACACATAAACATATTTGGTGCATGTCACATAAAATTTGGTGTTTTCGATTATATTTTATTATATTTCAGTTTTTTCTATATTTTTTTTTTTCATAACTTATAGAGCATTTTATTTCTCAGTTGACAACAGAATTATATTTTTCTCGACATGTATAATAAGTAATGTAACCTGCTCAGTTTTTTGACGTCATTTCAAGGATTGCAGTCAATTTCCCGAATACATCTTTTTACCGTGACACTCGTCATTTGATAATTGAAATCGAATATAATTGTCTCGGCATTCAGACAATAAATAGACATTTTAATTGGCAACTCAGAGTTCTTTAAAACAGATATTCAACGATGATTGATGCAACATGAAGACAATTTAACATTTTGCGACAATTTTAAACAAAATGTTAATGCTAATTTCAAATTCATGGAAAGGAAAATGTGCATCAGCGCACGCTATAAAATGCATTAGTCTTTAGCCATTTAATTTCAGATACTAAAGACTGACTGCAGAATAGCTTTTTTTGCCGTTTACATTGATAGTTATTGTAGTTCGGCATGTTATACTTGCAACATCGGTTGACGATCGTGTTATCTTCGTAAAACTTAACTAATGCAGGCAATAGGAAATGTTTAATTGTTAACATTCATTTACACGCTGGAAAATTAAATCCCAATTAGCTAATGACAAAATAAGCATAACAAGAAATTTGTTGCTGGGTCCGAGTGATTTCACTAAGAAAAGCTGTGTTGTTTCTTTATAGGGGGATATGTGAGTTTAATGCATCTTATAACGTAGAAGAAACCCGAAGTTGGAGAAACTTTTACCAATGACCGTTCTCAAGCGGTAACGCCTGTAGTTAGTTCTCATTTTTAAACTTTCTGTGGTGTCTTTATGAAATTGTCATATTAAAAGCATTTGCTCTTTTCCTCTTTATTGTTTATTACTGTATGGAGGCTTCATTTCTGAGATTAGCTGTTCCTGATGTGCTTAATTCACTGTTTTTGAAAAATGTACAAAAGGCAAAGTTACTGTAAGAAAACACAACATCCACGCACAGAAATTGTTGACAGATCACGTAAAGTTCATACAAAACGTACCTTAGAAATAAGCTACTCCATTGCTCCATTGCTTAAACACTTAAAGTACATTAATCAATATACTAGTACCGTTATTTTCATAAAAATGATAAAAACTACGACACAATATTTAATTTTTCTACTTTAAGATAATTTATCAAGGATATACATACTGTATTTGAGTTTAGTTTTAAGTCGAATTAGAAAGCTCTTAAAACATTGTTGACATGACATTTTCCTTTTAATGCAAACCACATTGTACTTCACGAGATAAACAGTAAATTGTACTTCTTTCAGTTTCAACGAATTGAATGACATATATAAAACGTGTATGAAGTACTAACTAAGTTAAATGTTATAAATAATACGCGTTAGTTAATATTTCAATTGTTGCCTATTTTTAACTAGAGAGGTGCAAGCCTAAATTGGCTTTATTCGGGAAAGCCAATGGTCACTTACCTAAATAGAACCCATGTGGGTCCCACTGTGAATATTTTGCCTATATGGGGCAAACATGGGACTTATTCTTTGTTTATAAAACCATGTACATTCGCAACACAGCACCAAGCACTGAGAATAAACAGAAACTAGAAACAATTGATCTTATCTTTGCATGTTAAAGAAAAACATGTGTAGTCAAAATGATGTTTTACTATTTAAACATTTGTTGTCAAAATGATATTTTAGTATTCAAACGTTATTACCAAAACAAAATAAAGGAAACATATCTTTGGCAGAGTTTACCAAGTTTCGGTTCAATGTATTTCGCTGATTAGCTGGTTTCGTAAAGCAGTTGGTGTTAAGGCAAATTTAACAATTCTAAAAATAAGATATTATTTACTTCAAACAAAACCAAAACAAATCGGTGAATAATCTTTGAATTATAATAATAATAATAATAATAATAATAATAATAATAATAATCGTTAATGTTTTAAAAATGTATCCCCGCTTCACGTGTTTTCGACTTAATAGCGCTAAAATTTATAAGGTGCTAGAAAAACAAATTAGTTTGAAAAAAATTGACACAAAACTCTTTCATTCAAAGTATTTCTTACTTTTAATTACCGTGAAATCATTCTAAAACTGCATGCTGATCTCAGTCTAAGCACCCTGACTGTGTTTCAAAATGACAAGTGCACCCAACCCTTGCACTGGTCACAGTCCCCATTTTACTATTGTGAGAAACGGCATACGGCTCTTGTCCTTGGGGTAAAACTCCCTACAAACAATACACTTTTCAGAGTCTTCAATGTCACTGCTGTCGGACTCTGAATTCTGGGAGTCCTCGTGTATAAGGTCAGAGACCACTAAATAGTTTCCCATAGACTTACATTATAAGATTTGGTCCTCCTGTGATTTTATTTACACGACTTGTTCCAAAACTACCCCAGATTTGCATAGTGGCACTCTTGGGAAATGCAAAAATGACCAAGAATTGGTGCCTTCACCAACTCATTCTCTCAGCATTTTAAACCGAAAGTAACCACCCCCAGAATGTAAACAAATCTCTAACCCAAAATAAGGAAAGTACCAACTTCTTTAAAGTGACACAAATCACCTTTCAAACAGTGTTTTAAATAATCATTTTTATTTTAAATATATAATTAAAGTCATTTTACAGTTTTGAAAACTAAAAATTATTTCTATTCCCTATAGTTTTGGCCAATGAATCTTTGAAAATAAATTAAGCCCGAATCGTCCGTAGACAAAATTGTCCAATCCGCGACAGGCTTTTCTATTTACTGTCCTCTGACCTTAAGGGGATTTTCAAATTAAAGAATTTCATTTTCTTTTAGTTTTAATTCATACTTAGTCATAACAGCACACAATTACAATGTTTACTTTTATGTTGGTTTAAATACATGGGCACTATGACCAGACAAGTAATGCCTATCACACTTGTTCTTTAAAAAATTGCATGATTTTCAGTTTTAGAAATGCCTAACCAGAAATATTCTTTCACCACATGTAATTTGCATATAAAGTAATAAATGTATTCACTACATGATGTGTTTTTTGTTGCTTTTGAAGAAAAACGCAGTTTTCCACCAATTTTATATTATTAAAACACTTATTTATGGGTTTCAATTACCCCACCCCCTTAAAATACAACATTTCCACCAATTTTAACACATTAAAATGTTTTACAAGATATATAATTTAATAAATCAAGTTATTTTACCATATATTTCATAAAAAACATAGTATGCATTGAAAGGAATGATCAACATGAGCCTGTTTTTCACATTTCATGACAGATAGAGGCTAGATCTGGTACAGGAGAACTTAATTTTGGAACCTTTTTGACATAACATGCCATCTTTTAGCCTTATTTTCTGGAATTTCTTAGTGATTATGCTCATGATTTGACACAAATCATGTAAAGAGTGTTTCATTCTGTGATATAAACCTATGTCTTGAAATATAATTGATGACTCACAGAGAAATACATGTATAACAATTTATATGAAAATATGCCATATTTTGACTAAATTGAAGAAAATAAAATATATAAAAATAATAATAAGGCTGAAATACCCCCAAAATATGCATTTTATTGATAAAACAAACTTCAAGAAGCTCATTCCAATCAAAATCCACATTACCATCACTACTTTCAGTGAATAAAGGGACCAAATGTTAGAATTTAATCAATTTTGCATATTCAAGGGAGGTAATCCCAATAATGGAAAGACAGTTATCTGTTGTTTATCAATTCATTGTGGTTCATAACCTTGCTAATTTGAATGTTTTTAAACATTACAACTGAAATACAACTTAAATTAGATTTAGTTCACTATATTTGAAGAAAGAGATACAAATCTAAACACTAGTGGGGTGACAAATGCATTATAAAAATACTACACCCCTGCATTCTTTCAAGTTGCATCATTTTAAAAGAGCTCAGAGACCACTAAAACTAATCAAAATAAAGCTGGAAGCAGTCTGTTTGTTTTAAACTATTATGAAAGATGTTTTTGGGCCAAAATGCTGCAAAATTTACAAAAATGTTGCCTCAGATATTCAATGTGACTTGTTGGGAAAAAAATTTTGAAAAGCATCTTATCGCGACATAATATTTATCGCAAAAAGTAATAAAATCATTTCGACAAAATCTTTTCGTGCAAAATGCATTCCAAAACATTCGCGAAGAATGCCGGAAACATTTTTACATGCAGAATCCTTGAACACATAGGAAACTATATAACCACATGTGATGTAGACCACTATTATTTGTTTGCCACCAAAATTCCTACCCACATGATACTAATATAACTCAATGTGCATTTGTATGAAATCTTTATATAATACATGAGCCATTTTCCCTTAATTATGGTACATGTTCTATTAATCTACAAGTTTTAAGCAATAAAATATGCAGAAACCCTTACTAGTGCTTCTTCTAGTACTAATCAAGCATTGTTTACATCCAGGCTTTAGGTCAGAGACCACTAAATAGTTTCCCATAGACTTACATTACAAGATTTGGTCCTCCTGTGATTTTATTTACACGACTTGTTCCAAAACTACCCCAGATTTGCATAGTGGCACTCTTGGGAAATGCAAAAATGACCAAGAATTGGTGCCTTCACCAACTCATTCTCTCAGCATTTTAAACCGAAAGTAACCACCTCCAGAAAGTAAACAAATCTCTAACCCAAAATAAGGAAAGTACCAACTTCTTTAAAGTGACACAAATCACCTTTCAAACAGTGTTTTAAATAATCATTTTTTTTAAGTATATAATTAAAGTCATTTTACAGTTTTGAAAACAAAAAATTATTTCTATTCTCTATAGTTTTGGCCAATGAATCTTTGAAAATAAATTAAGCCCGAATCGTCCCTAGACAAAATTGTCCAATCCGCGACAGGCTTTTCTATTTACTGTCCTCTGACCTAACTGTGGGAAGCTTGCGTTTGGTGGCCTTGGTCTTCACACCAGATGGTCCAGCTACTGCTTGATCTCTGGGTTTCTCAACTGGCTTCTTGGTGTTTTGAGTCCCCACATGCTGTCTGATAGCCTCTAAAATGGACGGCTCTGTTACTGCCTTGTCACCAACAACTTTACTTAGGGTTTTCCTCACCTTGGCAGACTTGACATTTTTTAGAATCTGGCCACCTCTGTTCTTAAGGAAAGTCACTGCTTGTTGACACTGGTCTTCCTTGCCACCATCAGATGACTGATTAGCTTCTGCAGGTTTTGAAAACGCAGTTGAAGGAGCTAAAGATTCTGGTCTGATGACAGATGGATTAAAAGGGAAAATGTACGTTTAACGTACGGTAACGAAAAACGTACATTTAGGTTTGTATGCATTTCGTACGAATTTTTTTTACAAACGTAAAACATACATTAAACGTAAAGTACTAAGTACGTTTTACATTCGGGGCTATTTTTGCTGTGTACCAGCTATGTTCGTATCGCTTTAGATTAAAAATAGTCAAATGTTCTTTAAATGAATATTTAAATCTTTATTTTACAATTTTTTAAACTCATTTTCTGAAACAAAACAGAGAAAATGCACATAGTTCATAGCTACATTAAAGTGCACAATGTCATGGTGCATTGCTACATTAAAGTGCACATCGTGCATAGCTACATTTAGAAATCACAGCTTCCCATACATTGAAAAAATGACAGAGGAAAACATAGTAGCTATATGTTTTATAATTTAATCAATTTCAAAGACAATAATCAGCGATTAAAAGGGAATCTGAGGAAATATGATACCAAGTGTGTGAGTGTCAGTTGGTTTGCACCGACTTCACACAACTGCAGTAATAAGATTTTTAATGCATATCATAAACTCTGATTGAGTTTGTGGACAGAATAAATGTTCATGAATCTGTTAGACATTTGTGCATTAAGCTTTGCTTAACTCTGCTTTTAGGCTTTGAGGGGGTAACGTTAACATTATAGACTTACTTGCAAAAAAGTGCATCTCCTAGCCTTATCGACTCCTAAAGCAAGTATTTAAGACATTTGTACAAGAAGTCCAGAAACAATCAATCATTCGTTGACAAACCAGTCAATAAAATATATGTAAAGGAAATGTACAAGCCACAGTACACGACAGAAGTGAATATCGGCACAAGCAAATATTACGAATTGTGATTCAAATTTAGAAACAAAGATGTGTAATTACCAAACTTCTTATGTTTTATATGTTTGTGTGCTTTTGAATGCAACATTGTTGAGCCGCGTGGGGAGGCTGTGTGTTTTGAGTGTGGCGATTCCTGATATGCATATATAACTTTTTTAATGTACAAGGACGTAAGCAACTCTAAACCCCAAGCAACTAAAAATGCTTAATTTTGACACGAACAAGGAAGGTAATAAACTTTACAGGCGATTTTATAATAAATTATCTAAGTGTCAGCCTTCTAACAGATAAATAGAGGATATTTCTTTGTTTCAGTGAAATTTAAATTTTATTTCACTATTGAACTCCAGAAACTGATATTTTCACGAGTGGCGTAAATAAAATTGATATTTCACTGAAGCCCTCGGGCCATTATTCATATGACAGGGCCATTATCGACAAGCGGCACTGCTTGCCCATTTATTAACCTATACATAACATTACAAGAACTGCATTAAGGATGGCCACATTTTTTAATAAAACCTTCAGATAGTTATCAGAAAATAACTGAAAAATAAAGAAAAAATGTACAACCATTATAAAGAAATTACCATGGTCATACATTTTCCTTTAACGATGCTGGTTTTTAGGGATTGTTTTCACAATATCTGTTTTGGCAAAACCTGTTCAAGAGAAGCAGTGGACTGCAACGTATTGTTCAGTGTCTACATAAAAAAGTAACATAATTACTATATAACCATTACCTTGAACAAATAGTATCACTTCATTATTTGCATAATGTAAGATTACTATATAACGTGTATATTAAAATAATAGTAATAAAAAAATAATTAATGGTATCGTTTGTCATTCTCGTTTCAGTGCTGTTATAGATTTGTTACGGTCCTATATTGGTCACAGGTGTCCGTATCATTGTTAAAAATACAATTCCAATAAAGAAAAAAAATATTTTAGTTTTTTGATATATATAAATTAAGGTCCCCATGTAGCGGGTCCCATACACTGATAGTGATCTCAAAGAACTGAAAAATTTTGTCATTTATACAAACAAATCTAGCTTAAACAATACAGCAATAGATGAGCCTTGCATTATGCTAAAATGTCGCGAAAACCGATTGGAATTTCCTTAAACCGATTATTTGCTAGAGCTTTTCATATCGACCCAGACGTTTTAGTCGCAAAAAAAACCATTTTGGTTACGGCATTACCTAGTGTCTTTCCGCTTCTATGAAATATTCACACGGCCCATACATAAAATACATATTTTTCAATCATTATCTACCATCAACTTGTACCTTTTCTCGATCTAACGCTTAAGTCCTCTTTGTGTTTGGATGCGTTGTCTCAAATATTTTCTTTGACATCCATGATGCTTCCGAATGGTTTCGGTAAGTTTACGGAATACGACGATGTCATTTTTTGCAATTGTTTATCCGATTGGCTGGAGTTTTAGACTACAAGCCAGTCGAAGAAATCGTTTGTTTTTGTTTCTTTATTGGAATTGTATTTTTCAACAATGATACGGACACCTGTGATATTGGTATATTGGTAAAATACGAAATTTTCACCTTTAATTCCGTAGTGCAACATTGATATTAAAAGTAGAGTTAAAGTTATTAAGCGCGACACTGTCGTATTAAGGTTATTACATCTCTTTAGTTTAGAAGCTTGCTTAAGCTGCGTTTATAATTTGCAAAGGTCTACTCTTAACAGTCATATCGTTTTGTTCAAATTGTGATCTAAGACTAAGTCCGGGAAATACTTTGCACACAAATCGTTTGATTAATCAGAACGCTCCTAACAAAAGCGTCGGGGATTTCCGGAAGTCGCACTGAGGAGAAGAATCTATGAAAAAAATAACCTGCATGTCGGAGGCCGTTTTTATGTTAAATATTACGCATATTTCGAGATTTTGGTGAGAGTTTTTGACATTTACTGTTAGATCAAACCCTGTCGCGTTGAACCAAACAGCTGTCAGGTTGAAACCCTCCGTATTGTAAGAAAAACAGCCTCTCGAACGGGGGTAGGGCCTGCAGCCGTTCCTGACTATAATTCAATTAATATATACATAGAATATACATTTTTAAACTACGATTTTGATGGTGTATTTTCGCATATTTTGATAGAATGGAATAATATTAGTGACTTGACACAATTTTTTACAAAAAACAAAGGCGTATTAGTAAGGGTTGGCAAGAGGTGGGGCGGCCGGTCAAGCGCCAGTGGTTATTTAGAGAATAATGCACGGCTGAGCGGGGCCGAGGGCCGTTTGCGACCGAGGGCCGATTATCACGCCTCGGCCCCGCTCAGCCGTGTTTTAACGTCTATAATACATACCTTAATAGACAGCTATTTGGACATCTTTTTATAAAATGTTCACTTTGATACTTCAGTAAGCACTTGTTAATTGAACGAGCACTACGTCACGACTCAAGTATTACGTCATTTAAGTTTAATATGTGACGTAATTCGACGAATGTTTACTGTTTTAAACAGTGCAATTCACTATCGGTTGAATGTTTTCTTTCTTTTTGCTTTTAAACCAGAACTTCATTGCAAAATCATTGGACAGGATGGAATATGTTTTGATGATGAATGGTAGAAGTGTTTAATGTGGTATGAGTCTGTAAAGGCTATGATTTAAGAGTGTTTCATACTTATACCACTGCAGCGAGCTACGAATATCTACACCAAATAGGCTTTATTCTAAGTATGGAGAAAAAGATAAGAAAAAAATATTGGAAGTAACGTGATTTTAAATCGGGATATTTCTCTGGTACGTACAATTCAGTTTTAGTTTTAATCATTCCAAAGCTTGTGTTTAAATAGATGATTTCTTTGTCGGTTACTTAAATGTCTAATGCTTCACTGCCGATGATTATTTTATTTTAACCTTACGAAGAAGCCGCATAAGTTAAGATATAACGATTGAAAACAAAACGGAAATATTGTGACGTCGTGCGCTCCTCACGCGAGGGCTGATATCATGATATCAGCCCTCGCGTGAGGGCCGATTATATGATAATGGCCCGGTCTGGAAAACAAAAGCCAAATTTACTTTATAAATTTGTTACTATAAATAGTAAGGTTTGTATTATAACTTTTTATTTAACTGCATGATTTTCAATTAAATACTCCAGACCGTAAATTATTCAATGTTTGTAATCAACTGGTTAAATGTTTGTTTACTTTACCTGATGACTTTCAAGTTGACCCTTTGTAGAACAATTAATGTTGGCCATGGTTGCGCGTTAAATGATACGATTGTTTGTTAAATGTAACATTTATATAATTTTTCTAGCTAAACAATTCATTTTGTTTCTTTGCTTAACAATAAAACAATTATTAGACAGGTACACGAAGCACTTGACGGAAACGCGTCCAAATGGATCTATTTACATTTTGTCTCAAAATTGGCCAAACTTCGACAATTTGTCCATAAATCGAATGTAAAAATCTTTATTGATGTTTTTTAACAATCGGCCTAAATCGGTATTGATAAGTCCCAGAAGGTTTCATTGAAATCCATCCAGTAGTTGCAGAGAAAGAGCGTGGAAACGAATACTGCTATATGCATAATGCATGAGTTATCAAATGGCAATAACTCTGTGTTAAACAGTCTAACGGGAACAAGACGATGATATGCGCATCTTCTCTTGGTATTGAAGGTTCCCAGAAAGTTTCATTGAATTCCATCCAATAGTTGCAGAGAAATAGCGAGGCAACGAATAATGCTCTAAATGCATAATGGGCAAAGGGCAATAACTCTGTGATAAACGGTCTGACCGGAACAAGACGACGATATTCGCATTTTCTCTTGGTATAGATGGTTTCCAGAATAGGTTCAGAGAAAAAGCGCGGAAACGAATACTGCTCTATATGCATCATGCATAAGTTATCAAAGGGCCATAACTCTGTGTTAAACGGTCTGACCTGAACAAGACGACGATATGCACATCTCCTCCCGGTCTTGATGGTTTCAAGAAAGTTTCATTGAATTCCATTCAGTAGTTGCAGAGATATAGCACTGAAACGATTACTGCTCTATATGTATAATGGATAGCTAATCAAAGGACCATAACTCTGTGATAAATGGTCTGACCGGAACAAGACGACGATATGCGCATCTCCTCTTGGTACTGATGGTTCCCACAAAGTTTCGTTGAAATCCATCCAGTGGTTGCAGAGAAATAGCGCGGAAACGAAATTCGGACGGACAGTGTGACGGCGTGACAGCGTGACGGCATAACGGACGGACAACGCCAAAACAATATCCCCCTCCCGATTTCATCGGCGGGGATAATTAACGAAATAAAAAAAAACGGAGGACACTGTAATTTCTTTGGAACGTCTTATATATTGTATGTATGCATTACTTTTTGAATAAGCTACTGTAACTACGAAATGCCTCGTTTCGAAAAGAAAACATGGTATCATGTATATATTATTTTTGTTTTACTTACACTGTCACTCTGCCATATAAGGAAGACAAGCCATAAATCATTTTCAGATGCCATTATTTGTTTCTGTTATTATTTTGCCCACAGTCGTTATAGCTTCGACGCCATTTTAATCATTGGTCAAACGTGTTCTGTGGTCTTGGCAAGTGGTACATTGATGAAGTATTATTGAAGAAAACAAAATAATTATTATGATTATCCGAAAACGAGCTTGCGGGTAAATAATTGATGAACAATTAGTGGTCAAGTAGGAAAAAGATGGGATATATCCATCAAAGCAATACACGATATAACTGAAAATGCTATTATTTTTCGTTCGATATACAGTTGTGTGTTTATTGAGGTGTACAGAAAAGAACATCTTGACTGACCGTATCTTATTTCTTTATTTCGTTTGGTCTGTAGCCGTATGACACGAAGTATAATAGTTATAAATTTATCGTCGATACAAAACCATTTGCTTTTCTCCCGGATGTCTTGTCAGCCGGCATTTTGTAATAACTACGCATTTTTTGTTTGACATTGAAGAAAAGGGAACTTTGAAAGCCACCGAACACAACAAATATGATAATATTGCAGGCTCGGTTTGATTGAGTCTGTTCATGGGCAGTCATGGAATTACATATTACTGGCCTAGCCCCAAGATAAGCGCAACTGAATATTTACATCGTTAATCAGTACAATTTTGATCCATCCCAAATGATAGTAAGCATGTGGAAGTTATTTTTAAACTAATTTAAAGTAAGAAGAGAAATTATATTTCTAAATGTGAGATTTACAATGGGCAGAATGCAGCATTTCAGTACAACATGTCATTGGTTGTGGATACTGCAGTCATCTTCGATACGTATCGTTTTGCTAACGCAATTTTTAATAAATAATAGAACTTGATTATATAAACTTCTGTTTTAATAAATGTCTATCAGATACCAAACTTGTACAGTTTATGATATAAACTCAATAATTTTGGTTTTATGAATCTTATTAAAATATCGCTCGATATGATATTTTGATGTTTACATTTGTTTATATAAATTTTTATTTGTGTTTTAACAAATAAATGTTAAAAGTCTAAATATATTCTTGTTTCATATAATCAAGACAAATTTTGTCAGAATTTTCAAATTAATATCGGAATGAACGAAATTACATATAACATTTTATCAACGCAAAAAAATTATGTATAACGAACAAAACTTCTACGTTTATTTTTTAATGTTTCCTAGAAACACTCATTAACTCCTGCCAACGTGGTGCAATCAAACACGTGAACTTGAGAGGCATCAACTATTTCCAGTTATTGTTCTTTTTAAATAAATAAATATTTAAACAACGTAAAAGCCATGTTTGTTTTTTATTGCTTTTAATATGTACTTTGTAAAATTTTCAATAATTTCAACATAATATTATATCGTGAGACAATGGAGATAAGCACCGTCATCATTTCTTTTAAACTGATGAAAAAAAAAGAGAGACGGTTTTATCGACTAACTATAAAAACTGCAAACAGGTGCTTTAAGAACATGTTAATACGATGTTCCTTATCTAGGGAAATAAAGATGATAATAGTAATCTTTTAAAGTAATACGTAACACTGTTTACCATCAGAAATTATGATTCGTTAGATGAATAAGACTTCATCGTAGAGGATGAAGTTGAAGTGTTAATATTGCAAAAAAATTAGTTTAAACTTAATTACTGTTAACCCTAATATTTTATATATGGTAAAAAGGAAGTTTGCTTAAAATGAACAGCAACCAGTTAAGATTCTCAGCAAAATTCGCAATCACCTATGAGTTTTTTACTGTTTGTATTCGTTTTTATTTACCTGTGGTGTACTATATACACATATATTTACACTTCAACTTCGTCCTCAACGATAAAGCCTAATTCATCAACCGGATCATAATTTCTGTTGGTAAACATTGTGACGTATTATTTTATAAGGTTACAATAGAGCCGTTCATAATTTATTGGACGTTGCACAATGTTTTGACGTGTTACGTCGCCGAGCATGCACGTTTTGCCACGAGCAGCGACAAAAATGCGTGCCGTCATTCACTTTGTCGTCAATGTTGCTGTTCCAACAGCCTTTTGAAAAAGCCGTAATATCACGTGTTCTTCTCATAACTTTTGTACTAATGAGAGTATTTATGAGTTTAAATATTAGGATTGAATCGATATTTGATGTTTCATTTGGGTATGAAAAACAGTTGGATTGTTTAAAGTACACGAGAAGCCCTCCGGGCTTCACACACTTTAAACAAACCAACTGTTTTCTATACCCAAATGAAAACCATCAAATATCGAATCCTTAAAAACATTAATAGTCAGTAACATACTTTAGTTATAATTTAAAAGCCTGAATTAAGAATTTTAACGTGAAATCCATTGTCGCTGAACTGTATGGATATATAATTTGCTGTGACAAAGAAGAGTAGTTAAAATATATTTGTACTATTTGTACTTTTTGTATCATTTATATAATTAAATCATCAAATCATAGCAGCAATATAATCATAAAAATGTAATTGAAAGTAACTGAATGTACGAGTACTTGGCTTAATTATATGAAGTTTTAATAATGTAATTTATATTTTTACGATTACAAGTAATTGGATATTATTTCATTAAAATTACATTTAATTACTTGACAAAATTGATCTAATTACACTCAATTACGATTACATTTTTCCAATAAACCTATCCCTGATAGGTAATAATAAAAACTTATTGTGTATGGTGTTACACAGACAAAAACTACGGCGTGTTTAATGAAAAAGTGAGACAAAAATGGAAAAGTTTCATTTTATTCAAAATAAATTCTATTTTCCACATGTCTAATATCAAAACATGTCCATGTTTGGTTGGCTTGCATGGATGTCAATATTTTTATGTATTGTTCTAGCAAATTTGAGGTCTCTCTAGATACTCGTATTTGTTGAAGCAAAACACGCTACGTGTATTATGGTAAAATATTGAATTTTACCAATCTTTATGAAGTTCCTTAGATACAATACAATCTAAACACTGATCGTTTTACCGAACACATTAATTTCACAAGTAATTCAAACGCAATACCGATACTATGAAAACAATTAATTAGCAAGAAAACATACCCACACGAACTTTGAATAAGAGTACATTTTGTAGTTCGTCAGAGATGAATAAATGGTTGGATGGTATTTGGGGTGGGTGGACTGTTGGATGAGTGTTGGCCCTGCGGGCGTGCGGATGGGTGGATGGATAGAGGGAGGGCGACTATTTTTGTGACTAAAAAGCTTATGAAGGATATTACTTCGCCACTCGTGAAAATACGAATTCCGGAGCTCACTCGGTGAAATATATTTCTATCTTTCACTTGTAAAACTTTTTTTTATTTTATGCTTTTAGTGCAAAATTTGCG
Source organism: Corbicula japonica (assembly GCA_038501625.1). Classification (NCBI taxonomy): domain Eukaryota; kingdom Metazoa; phylum Mollusca; class Bivalvia; order Venerida; family Cyrenidae; genus Corbicula; species Corbicula japonica. The sequence goes on along the minus strand of JAZAYU010000083.1, from coordinate 1,922,248 downwards.
TGAATTTGACAGAAAAGTTGCAAGAAATGGCGCCAAACCGCTTGTTTATGACGTGACGTCATGACGTCAAATATACAAATTTTAGCCGTTTTCTAAACGCTCACATTTGGTATGTTATGTTGTTTGGGTACCAACGTGAACAAATACCACTTTTATTTCTCCAGGAAAATTCTATAATTCACTGAAAAGCATAAAATAATGTATAGTTATTTGGTTTCTTGACAGGGTGTGTGAGGATATATTGCCGGTCTGGGTGTCATATTACCCGAGCCGTAAGTGTTTTATTATACTGCAAAGCCTTTTTTAGGCAAAAGGTTATAACAACACGTAGGTTTTACATTTATTTTGCTTATTTAATTCCGAACGGCGTATTTACCCGCTGAGAACATCAATAATTACTTGTTTGACGTCATCGATCTATCTGCATGACGTCACTACTATAATGTTTCAGCGGACTATCGGTTCGATATCTATTTTGAAAAATTGATAATAATCTGATTGTTTTCAACTTATAAACTTGATACAATTATTTCCTATAACAATTTAAGTAATCCGTAAGCATACCGATTTTTAAAAGAGAAGATAGGCTTAACAATATGAATTTTTTACCAAAATTCAAAACAAAATGGCGGACGACAACAAAAGGCAGGAGGCCAAACGGGGAAATTAAGGCACGTGCAGTTCATATCTACGGCTGAGCCGTAAATACGGATAGACATCAACGGCAAATTATCCAATCAAATTCAAGGAAATTTCTTTGCAGTATAATAAATTAACATTACTGTTCCTTTTTGCAACTGATTATTAACAGTAAAGGTCTAATGACTTTACTCAATATCAAATGGTATGGCTCAATAACTTTATTATAGATTTGACTTTTAAAAGGTTCCCGCAGATCAAAGTACAATCTTTGCCGGTTAAATAATATATATTCCGGATCTAAGTTTCTATTATGCCGCTTGCTAATTACTAGTTTATTATTCAACGAGGCAACTGACATTTGAAAGTTGCAAGAACCAAGAACTTTATTGAACACCTGATAAACAACTAATTAAGATCACGCGAAGAACCATAATCGATGCGAGTTGAATGGCTCGTTTATTTCAAGGCAATGTCAAAGAAACAGTGATTGTGAAAACGAAAGCAATTCTAAAATTCAGTATTTGCCAATGTTATCTACAAAGTGTAACAGGGTGAACCTGTTAAGTCATTAACAGCTATTCCCGGATTATTCCATTATCAAGCAACATTCTAGATAACTAGATGAACATTCTGGTACATAGGTTGCTGTAAAACTTTAAATACAAGGCTCGAAAATGCCTTGTGCGGATTGCCAGATCGCGAAAACAAATTATTATAAAATACAATATGTTAGTTTTAATTGCTGCACAGAAGTTATAATTCATAATTCTCACTGATTAACCTTTGAACAGAGTTTCAAAAGCGACTGTGTTTATCCGGAAGTATCACATTTCAGTTTTGATTCAAGCAGTATAAATATTCCTACAAGTTGTTGTACGGAAACAAGTTCTTCTTGATACAGACGACACGAAATGAGCGCAATTCATTTTAATTACAGTAATACCCAGTTTGAACCTCTTCTCCTGCTGAGTATTAGACAAACGATGTTTTTCAATAATATTGCTTCTTTGAAATCGGGTTTGTACGGATCGTGTGCGGATCTATTTACTCATGCATCACGCATGAACACTGGAGTTCTTTGACAGCGCTTTGTTTCCATTGGGTAGCGTAATCCGTACAGCATTCTGATTGGCCGATTATGGTTTTGAAAATTCCGCACAAGGGAATTTTGCCGTACAAGATTAATGCGCAAAGGTTTATAAATACTGCGAGAATCATTCAGTCAGCAGCTTCCCAGCCGCTGGATCGGCACATTAGGTCACCATAAAACAAATATCTGTACAAGAAATAATAATAACAAGAAACATCCGTACAAGAACCTCAGGTGGAATCCGCACATAATTACATCATTATAACTTCAAACTCGTATGCTGTCAACTGTTATTGCGGGAGATAACTATCTGCCGAGCCGTCAAAATCCGTACAAGTGTACGGATCCGCACAAGCTGTACGGATCCGCACAAAACTTCCGCACAGAAAATCCGTACAGAAAATCCGTACATGGAAACAGTTCTGAAAGTAATAGAAGCTCATCCAACTACTGAGGTCTTTGAGATTGGACAAATCAATACAAGCATTATAAATCCGTACAAGTGTTATAATCCGTACAAGCTGTTGTACGGATCCGCACATTATTTCCGCACAGAGGAACAGTTATGAAAATATAGAAGCTCATTAAACTACTGATGTCTTTAGTATTTGACAAATCCATACCAGCGTTATAAATACGTACGAGTTGACCGAACCACCATCAGTTAGCAGCAAAACTCCGTATAAACCGTTCCAATCCGGACAAAACCAGACAAGGTGCATTTATGGTAATACTTGCAATTTATTTCCTTACCTGCAGATCCAATGTAACAATCGTTTTATCCGTGTGGACATAGTGATTTCAATAACAACAATACAGTCTTAAACATTTAATAACTATGGTAAACTATCGTGGAAAGTGGTTTCAATATCAAAAAGACCGTATTTAAACTTTTGATAACACTAGTTAAATTTTCAATCTCTGCTAGCGTTGCTTTACTTGCAATAAAAGTATTTAAACGTTTTAATTGTGGTTATTTCTGGTAATTTCGTTTAATATTGTTCAATTCTGATAGTCCAAAATTCCTCTACCCTACCGTAATAGTCCATCTTTAAGTGCGGCGGCAGTTAGACTACGGTTACAAATGATATTCTTCTTTATCTTATACAGTCCAATTCTCCAAGCATTAAATATGTTAGTAGATTTTCCAAAACTTATATTTAAATATTTCATATTTGTAAATTGTTCACATGTATGCAAATTATATTCAATGTAATGCGGATTAACTGGACTTTAAGTCAATACATATGGAATATTATACCAGTATACAATCTGTAGGTTTGTATTTGTCGAGTTGGGTATGCAAACAATGTCACGCGAGACCGAAGGTCGAGCGTGATGTGGTTTACATACGCAAAGAGAAATGATACAAACCTACAGATTGCATACTGGTATAATATTCCTTTTATTATATACCCTTATTTTACTTTCAATTAAGGTAAGGCCTGCCTAACTGGCACTATTAAGAATCCAACATCTGATAATATTTTCATCAACTGCTTCATACCACTGACTTGTATGCAAAATTTTAATGATTTTCACCGTGTAGTTTTTGAGATTTTTAGCTTTTTTATTTAAAAAAGTGAGAAAATACGTGAAAGTGTCCAAATTCTTTAATCGGTGACAAAATTTTTTGTTATTGATAAATTCAACCCTAATTTTTTACAGTTTATCCAAAATTTGTTATATTTTACTAAACCAATTTAAGATATAATATATAAATACAGAATTTATCTTAAAATGACATTTTTTGACCAAATAAATTTTAAAAATGCATTTTTTTTATATTTCACGAGACTAAATTAATGAAAATTGTGCAAAATCCTGATTGGTTTCCAAGTTTCCAAGTTTATTACATTTTTTCTCAGTATGTACATACATAAACATGAGAACATATATACATAAAACAATATTCTTGTTCCGATCACGGCATGTCTAGTAAGTTTATTTCACAAGAGGACAACCCAAGAAATAGCGAATTAACTTCGTTGATGACCCGCGTCAGCCGAGCGGAAAGCTCGCGCTATCTACACAGCTGTCACCGGTCACCTCTGTGTGTTTCAATATACGATAAGAGTATAGAATGCAGATTACACGTGTCAGATAATGAAAATGAATAATCAGTACGGTGAACAATTTAGAATGTCGAGAAATGGAATTTAGTACAAGTATTATTGATTTAAATGCCTAATAACAGTAAGTATTACAGTTAATTATAATATACGTAGAGAAGAGAAAAGGACCTAAACTGTGTTTTATTTTGCTGGGTTGAACTCGAGTAGGAGGTAGACGAGTCTATGTCTTCGGGGTAAGTGCAATATTATGGTAATATATATTTAACACTAGTACATTAGCATAGCATAGCAAAATAACATAATAAATAAAAGGACGAAGAATAGGACTATGGCAAATCAATCCCACAGTTTATATACATCATATGCATTAACAAAATACATGGAAAACAATTACTTCCATAAACAAATTTACATAATAATTTCCTACATAATGGATTTTAACAAAGTTTTATTAAAAATATGAACTATGGTCGACCTTAACCGAAAGCGAAAATGTAAGGCCGACATTTTCTATATACACGTTCATTTTAATATCGACTTTTACATTTCAGACGAGTCCACCTTGTTATAAATAAATAAACAGTATGACAGAACAAGGTGAACTGTCCGCAACGGTAAAGACTACTGCAAACAAGCGGTAATAATCAGTAAAATGTTAGACTTTGTTTTATTTGTAGTTTTATCTAAATTGTTTAGTTACAATGTTTATTAATTTAGCCAAATTGATAAGTTCTTTCCTATTCTTCGAGTTAAATAGTTGTTCGAATTTTAGCGTGTTTGGTCTTTTATAATAGTATGGCTTTATGAAGTTTTTTCTTTCATCATAAAAATGTTTACATTCTAAAATATAGTGCATTTCATCACCTAGATAGTTTCTGTCATTACAGAATGGACATACTCTGAGGTTTATTGGGATGCTGTGCCCCCTGCCAACTTCTATTGGTACTTTGTGATTTCTCGTTCGAAAAGCTGTTAATAATTTACAGAAATAGTTAGGAATTAGAGAAAAATATTCGTTTAATTTGAATTCATGTTTTACCATCTTATAAGTTATACTGCTAGACGAGTTATTAATAAGATCATTCCATGTTTGAATGTATTGGTCTTTGATTTTTTGTTTAAAGGCCATATAGAACCATTTTTTGTTGAAGTAGTTTTGGTTTGTCCATACATTAGAAAATCCGTTATTTTGAATTAAAGTTTTAATATAATTTAACCATTTCGAATTTAATATTCCTTCTCTATTCAATGAGAGTATAAGTGAATATATTTGATTTGACAATTTATTTTGTGTCACGTCAGATACTCTACACCAATATGATATCATTCGTATTTTGGCTTCTTCCTGTAAAGGAAGAATACCAAGTTCTCCATAGATCATATGTGAAGGGGTTGATTGTTTCAAATAAAAAATATTTTTGAAGAATTTAAGCTGAATTTTCTCTAGCATTTTTAGATCTCCAAATCCCCACAATTCACTACCATAACGTAGAATGGGGTTGATAGTTTTAATAAAAAGTTCAACTTGAAGGTCATACGGTAGGTCAAGCGATCGGATTTTATGGTGCAATATACAAAAATTTACCATTTTTTAACTATATCTTAAACAAAATTAACAAAATTTCAGAGAAGTTTACCGTCCAGTTTTAAAAATTTTCAAATTGATGACTTGAATAAACACTATTCTGATAGCGAAAACCCCTTTAATCATGATTATTTTGCTTATTTTAGTTTAAATCATGAGAATTTTATATTCAATGACAGAATTACACAGGAAAAAAAGAAATATGCCAATTATTTAAGCTCTAGGCTTACAAAAAAAATAGCTTCCAGTGGGATTTGAACCCTGGTCCTCTTGCATGACAGAAATCTACCCTAATTTACTACTATAGTTACCTCCCTTGGATACTCTTCTGGATATAGGTATTCATTAGGAAGGCCTTACCTTAAATGAGCACGTAATCAATAATGAATAATGAAATGTGATGTAAGCAATAACGTCACAATAAACCATAAATCTCTACGTCATCGAACACATGTTTACATTTTCAAGCGCCATGATCGATTCTGTCAGATAAAGAATTCTTTAACTTTCAAATCTTTGAAGGACTAAATTCAATAATAGCAAAATTTGGACAAGACCCAAAGTTGCTGGAAGTGTTTACCATGGTATTCGATATGTCACGACTAGGATTTGAAAGTGTTTCATTCATATACCACAGCAACGAGCTTTGTTTACATCAAAATATAGGGTCAGACTTTAAGCAGATAATAGGAAGAATTTTTGCAAATGGATATTTAAATTGGGATTTTTGAACGCTATGTAGAATCTACACTTCTTCGCTCCTATAAAAAGTATCTTTTGATTGTTCTATCGATATTTATGTTCTTTTTTATCCGCAATGACTATTAATTTAACTTTCTTTTACATTTTTGACGATTTCGTATTTTGGCCATTTTGAAACGTAGAAACTACCGGAAGCTGCAAAACTACACAATCGGAAAATTGGACAATGTTCAATACGGAATTTTTAATCTGACGAGTTGTATCAAATTTGCGTATTAATTAACGCTGCACTATGCTAAAATCATTCATGGATATATAATAAAGGTGTAACTCTGGTTATTGTCCTGTCTATTTAACTGGTATGTATTCCAGTTGTTACTGTTTTCACCAGTGACTGAATAAACAAAATAAAAACAAGCGAATTGCGTATTGCTATGTAATAAATGCTCCCTTATCTTAAAGGTCAGGTGAATAATTTTTGCTAGAGAGGGGGAGGGGTAGTAACCCTCTATGGACTTCAGTTTGAAGACTAAGTTGTTGTTGTGAGATTATAAAAATAAAAACAATAGAAAAATTTAACAAATATATATTAACCCTTCGCCCCACATGAAAAAGTGTTTGCGGGAATGAGAAACCTCAACACCCTCACCCCATGTGAATACCTTGTTGTGATTTTTGAAAAAAAAACGCTGAATGCGACACAACCAGGTTTTAGAATTAAAGTCTTAAGAGGGATAGGTTAATAAGTTATCTGGTTGAAAACTGCAGGAAGTGACACTTCAAAAACGCATAACATTAAAATATTCTGTGAGTCTATTTTAAGTAAAAGTTTTAATTTATCATATAATATTAAAACTTAATATAAATAAAGGAACATAATATTTTTTTAAAAGTAAATTGAATGATGTTTTTTTTTTATTGGGAGACCATCACCCACCACTGGAAAATAGTTCTCTGAGTTTGGAAAGTATTAATGAAAAAGGAATTGTGTCAAAATTTTGACATTGAAGGTCTATGTGTAACCTCGACCTTTCAAGTATGGTCATGCTTCATACCCGGCAAGCCGTCTTACCATGAGGAACATTTGTCTCAAGTTATTTTGAAATCCCCTAATATATGGCTGAATGTGGTCCAGAAGAAATCGGACGGACGGAATGACTGAGTGAGTGACGGACGGACAGACTGACGGACGGAAGAAGAGCAAACCTACAGTTCCCACCCGGTAAACTGGTAGGGGACAAATAAAAAATGATAAGCGAACTAGATTTCAACGAATAGATAAACTTAAAAAAAAGACATTGGCCTATACTTTCAAAGTTATCAGAATTGGTCCATTTTTACAGCAATTGCTAGCATTTACAAATTTCGCTATTCCAGTATAAATGGTTCAGTAAGTAACGAAACTTCACTGAAAACTAGATATCGTGTAATAAATATTAAGTTCAAAGTTCGATATCCGGCATACCTTGGAAAACTTCTTTGCAAACGTAATAAAATAATTAATGATAGATAAAATTATATAATAATATAGTTCATATTCTGACTCTCCTAAATTTGAAAGACAAAACAAAATTGAAAGCAATTCTGTGGGAAATCACATTTTTATTTTCGTTGTTTAGTATGTTTAGGTATTAAACTAAATTTTCCTGATGTTCATCGAGTTCATATGTTTAGTAAGAAATAGTAGGATTGCACACGGAGAGACACTTTTTGTCAAATTCGTCAAAGAACGTGCCAAACAAAGCAATAATATTTGATATTCCAGACTGACGGTCTATTCGTTTCTGTTGTATATATTTCACTCGTTTCTGTTGTATATATTTCACACGGTCTTCTATTGTGTTTATCAATCGCTTCAAATAAAACAGTTCCGGTCGTCTGTATGCAGCTCTTTCTGTCTGTTTTGTTGTCTGTCTGTCCGTCTGTCCGCCCGTCCGTCTCTCCATCCTTCAGTCTGTCCCTCAGTCCATCTGTCTGTCTGTGTCAATATCTCTGAAAATGTATCAAGATAAAGTCTGAATAAATGAAAATCATTTGCTAAACAAACACACATACACGAACAAAAAAATGTCAATAAGCAAATACACTAATAAGATAATAAACTAGAACAACAACAACGAACATCCTCCGTGTAAACTATTATAACATCAAGTGTTTCTTGGAATCTTGGTTAGTTTTAGTTTATGCATCATCAGATAATGGTATTTCCATTAGTAGAACTCAGGGTATAATTTATCCTAATTCGGAGTAGAACACAACAGACAGTAAACGTTAGACGGGCGTGTTGAGCGTGTGACAAACGTGTGAATAATGCGCCTTGAACTTAAGTTTCACTTTAGCCACACGCTGTGTGCGATAGGGGACCGTTCAGCGGTCGTTTACAGATAGATAGATAAATCATTTATTGACGTATACATTTAAGTACATAGTCATTCCATATCAACATAATTCTTACAAATACATAATTCTTATACCTATTAATATTTCTTAATAAAACAGACATTGCTTTTAAAGCTTTACCAGTGACATATTGATTATTAAGTGTGAACGATCCTGTATAATTAATCAAAGCACTGAAAGTGCTGGAAGCCAGCGGAGCGTAAACATAATCAAAATAAAACAACCAAATAATGTTCAATGTAACAGGACTTCCAGTTTTATTCCAGCCATTGTAGATATATAATATCTGAACAGAATGAAGAAACTCCTATGGAAGACAAGCCATATGATTACAAAAATGCAAAAACCACTCATAATAAAACTGGTCAAAATATTTAACAAGATGGTCCATAGGACCCTAGGTCGCTCACCTGTCAACAACTGCTCAAGAGTCAGTGGATTCAAATGCAATTGCCATAATAGCTTTCTTTGGCTCTTTCAAAGGCCATAACTCTGGAATTCATTATGGAAACTAGCCGGTTCAAGAAAGGAACCAAGATCTTATAGTAACTCAATTATTGTACAAGTCTGATTAAATTCAAATAAAAATGAAGCTGCTTTTGTGCAGACAGGGTCTAAATAGTTTATTTTAGCACTTTACTCCGGAACCCATAATGCAATATGGCAATTTCAAGAAAGGAACTAAGATCTTATGGTAATGGAAGTGAATATCAGATCAAAATTAAGACCACTAGAGTGCAGACAAGCTTTTATTATAATTGCCCTAGTGACCTAGTTTTGACCCAGTTTCGAAACTGACCTAATTATTGTTGAGATAAACATTCTGACCAAGCTTGAAGAAGATCGGACCAAAATTAAGACATCTCGACTGCGGACAAGGTTTTTCTATAATTTGATCTAGTGACCTAGTTTTCAAGGTCACATGACCCAATTTTTAATTCGACCTAGATATCATTGAGATAAACATTCTGACCAAGTTTGAAGATGATCGGATAAAAATTAAGCAGCTGGAGTGCTGACGATTATTGTGAATGGACGCAGGACAAATGGTGATTACAAAAGTACACCCTGTCACTATTTGACAGATGAGCTAAAAAGTAATTTTAGGAGAACAACTGAAATAAATGAAAAAATGGAACATTAAAAGCAATCGAACAGGACAAATACAAAAATATTACAGGCCAAGTTTGATCAAGCAATATCAGGATCAAAATGCATCACTCTCTAGAATGCCTAGCCATGGTTGTAATGCAACTCAATATTTACACAAGTACCGATTTTGATTCATTCCAAACAGTGGAGTGCATGGCAGGATGCTTAACAGTAGTTGAACTTGATGATGGTAATATAATTTTATATCCATTCTTTATAGCAATACATCACAACTTAGGGCAATGCCAATGCCTTATAAATTTCATTTAGTAAATGAAAGAGGCACAACAAATGTTTTGTGTCAATTAAAGTATGAAAATTGTTGGGTTAGCAAAATTATATTTATTTCTTATATTATTATAACTTATTTCTTTTCTTTGTATTCTCTTTATTAATTCCACTTTCAAAGTAATTACACAGGGACCCTGTTAAAGGCTATTTGATCTTGGTTTTATGTATAACAATGTGTAACAGGGAGTCAGCATTATGTTAATGTAATCATATTTTAATGAAGTGTCCAACCTAATGAATCAGATAAAGGGGCTCTTTATATTCATTTCATTAGTACAGCCCTTAACAGACACTCTTTCCCCCACTGTTATCTGTCAACTCTATTTAGACTTTTTTATCTGATCTGAATCCACACACTTTGAATCTTGATCCAGTGATTTCAATTGATACAGATTCTTGCATCTTAATGCAAACAAATGTGATTTTTTTCCACTTTTGACCCCACCTAAATTTGAGCTTGGGGTCATTTTGATGCACAAAAATTTTTAAAAAGTGGCTTTTGCAAGAATGAGGAAAATGCATTTTTAATATGAAGTTAACACTTACTTAACTCTTGCAAATTAATTGTAAGTAATACATGTGTAAGTATCACTTAATACAAGATATGACTTTTGACCTATTGAAAATTCTCAACAGGGGTCAAATGACCCCTGGTTTTCAAAAGCAACTGAAATCCCTGCTTGATCAGAAAGTACATGTATCTAAAAGATCTAAACATGAACAGACTCTGACCAGCCTCCACTGATATGCAAGTTGATATGGTCTATCCTTGTCAGACATGGAATAAAAAGCTGTATCCATCATGTCCATGTAGGCCCCTTAATACTGACTTGTGCATAATAATTTATGTCTACTTACATGGAAAAAGTAGACATAAAACATGTAATACTTGTGTTTTGCACAGAAAATCCATTTCTAACTTTAACCCTTAACTCCATATAATATGCACCTCAAGTTTATGGCATGGGCAGTGTAGAATTAGATCACCCTGCATCTCTGTGCTGTTCGGTCAGGATCTGCACTGTTCAATTTTAGATTCATAAGGTTATTTCTAAACAAGATATGACCAATGTAAGTCCTGATCAGATGGCACAAATATTTAGTCTGATCCGGATCTACACTAGATACACATGCGATAAAAGGCATATATATGGCAGAAAGGGGCTCTATATCAATCATTTTTATTTAAGCTCTTAGAATGACATGAACAATCTTTCTTAATGAATATTATCATCTTCAACTAAAATCTATTTCAGAAATTACTCTACTTGTTTAACTTAATATTTTTGTTGTTGTTGATTAGTTTAATGCTACCCTGTAGCTTATTATTTTTGTACAAGATTATTTTTATTATTATTAAGTGTGTGTAGGTCGTTCTCGTAATTTTTTCAGCAGTAAAAATTTTGATTTTTGCGCATTTTTGAACACTTATGCACAAGCAATTAATCCATTAAACTTGCACAGTTTGTCCACGCCAGTTAATTGTGATAACTATCGCCTATAACACCCATATGTTAAATGCCCGGCTAGCTCAATTGGTTAAGGCGTTCGTTTGTGATCAAAGAGGAAGGTTTAGGAGTTGGTTCGAGACCAGTTGGCGAGAATTATTTTTTGAAAGTTTTTTTTTCTCTTCTCTCTACACCTTGTTTGAAAAAGGTTTGATAATAAAGAGAAAAGGCAAGAGAAAGCAGAATAAATCTCAAACTTCGGAGTTAAAAAAAAAATAAATAACATACATTGAAAATTTAAGTATTTTCAAAGTTGTTATTTAGAAAAAAACGTATGCTAAGCGCTGTTATCGTGTGCGAAAATAAAACGAGGTCGACCTTCGCGTTCGATGATTTTTTTTTATAGGTGAAACGTTTAACAACGTTTCACCAGAAAGTGTATGAGTTTGCACGAATAGTTTCACAAGTTTACTCTATAGCCGAGTGGTTAGAGTCACGAGCTCAGAATCAGGAGATTATGGGTTCGAGACCTATGACGGACAGTTTATTCAACATTGTTTCTTTGGAAATATTGTTGAAATTTGGCGAAGTGTTTCACAAGTTGACTCTATAGCCGAGTGGTTAGAGTCACGAGCTCAGAACCAGGAGATTGTGGGTTCGAGACCTATGACGGACACTTTATTCAACATTGTTTCTTTGGAAATATTGTTGAAAGTTGGCGAAGTGTTTCACAAGTTGATTTATAGCCGAGTGGTTAGAGTCACGAGCTCAGAATCAGGAGATTGTGGGTTCGAGACCTATGACGGATAACTGATTAATATTGATTCTTTGTAAATATTGCTGAATAATAATATGGTTGTTGTGTTGTTTTTTTTTGGTTTTTTTTTTGAAAAATAAAGTGAACTTGTGTGTTTGGAGAACGATAATAGTGTAGTTTATGTTGAATAAAGTATTGCGGATGAATGTTCAATAGTGTTCTTATGCGAAAGAAATCACAAAAATTGAAACAACAAGAAATATTGTATATTTCTGAATCTCTAGAAAGGAAGAAAAATTTTAGAGAACGCAAATTGTGAAATATATGAATATATGAATATTATTAATGTGTGAATGAACTGAGAATTGTGAAATATATGCATATAATTATTAATTGAATTATTATTATTATTAATTGAATGAAATGTGAATTGATAAAATATATGCATATTATAAGTGTGTGAATGTACTGTGAATTGAAAAATATATGCATATTATAAAAGTGTGAATGTACTGTGAATTGATTAAATATATGCAGTAATAATGGCGCATTACATGAGTGAAAGAGAATTGAGAAGTATGAGGCGAAGTGCAGATAAGGAAGAACAGGAAAGAGTACACGAACTTAGGACACTGTCAAATACAGTTGCGAATTTGAGAAAGGAAAAGAAAGAGAAAAAACTGAAAACTTTGGTGTCGATAAAAGAAGAGAATGTGAAGGAAATGAAGAAAAAAGAGTGAGTGAAGACTATCGCGAAGGAAGAAAAAGAAGTGAGATTAGTGAAATAACACAACCAAGCAAAAGGGATAGTGTTAAGGAAATAATAGAGAAAGAGCAGAATAAGCTCTTAGATAAGTTCAACTATACCCAAGAAATGGAGATATTAGAAAGGAGGTTAAATTCATTGCGAAGTGCTTTGGATGAATATGAGGAACCTTTAGATGTAGAAACAGTTAAAGATGTTGAAGACAAAGATTTAACGAGTGTGAAAAAAGTAGTAAGTGTTTCGAAAAATCAATCTGAAGATTATGACGAAAAGGAAGAGTTATACGAGAACGGGATTAGAAATATAGAAAGAAATGAAGGAAATAAAGTGAACATGAAGAGAGAAACTCAAACAGAATGTGGTAGTACTGAAAGGAGATATGAGTTTAGACCCAGAACATCTTCTGTACATCATTATGAAAAGAAATCGAACGTGTTGAGTATGAAAGAAAAATGTGGAGAACATAAGACGGGTTTAATAGGAAAGGACAAGGGAATTGATTATGGTGAAGTTTACTATTCAGATAAGAAAGAAATGAACGAAAGCGAAAGGAAAAGGGAAAGGGAAGTATTCGAAACGAGCATGGCACTACGTAACAAAACGTATGGAAATGAGAATGGACATGATAGTGTATTTAGGACGTCATCATATGAAGAAGAAATTCAAAGAGAGGGAATAAGAAGAGCTTCTCCTTATTCTTTTATTAATAAAAGGGAGGAAAAAGAAGCTGAAAGTAAGCTTTACGAAAAAGAAAAAGTTAAACATGAACTCGACGAGGATGAGGAGTACATCAACAAGGAGTTAGAGAAAGAAGAAGTAATGATAGAAAGACTGCAGGCGCAGTACAAAGAATTAGAAAGAAAACGTGCATTGAGGGAACATGACGAATACAGAATGCAGAGAAGAATAAGAGAACTTGAGATGAAAGAAAGTGAGTTGGAAAAGAAACGGAAGATTCGTGAACGTCTTCAGAAAGAGATTGAAATTAGAGAAGAAGAAGAAAAATTGAAAATGTCGAGAATGGCAGAAATGAAAATAAAAGAGGCAGAACTGCTGGAAACACTAAACTACCTAGATTGGAATCGTGGAGATATGGAGAGAGAGGAATTACCGAGCAAAGACAGATTAATAGAAGGCGAACAAGAAACAAAGAATGATTACATAAGAGAAAGTTATAGTAAAAAAGAAAGACGGGTAGACCAAAAGTTTGACAGAGAGCGTTATAGTTTTGGTAAACCAACTATACCTACATTTGATGGTTCTGAATTTAAGGTATGGAAAATTAAGGTAGAATGCATAATAAAATCACAATTATATCCAGAATATTTAGTGGCACAAGCTATAAGAAACTCACTAACGGGACAGACAAGAAAAATTTTGCTCACCGTAAATCCAATGGCAAAATCGACAGAGCTACTTAAGAAACTAGAAGATATTTACGGCAACACACAGACGGAGGATACGATTATGCAGGATTTCTTTAATGCAGTACAGCATGAATCGGAGACAACATCGGACTGGGGCCTGCGCTTAGAAAGCATTATGCAAATGGCGATCGAAACTGGGGAAATACCAGAAACTAAGAAGAATAGTTTTATGAAGCACAGGTTTTGGAAAGGATTGAATAATGAAACACTCAGAAATAATACAAGAGTAACATTTGAGTCATCAGCTACATTCGAGGATCTGCGCAAGAAGGCAAGGCAGGAAGAGGAAGAGTTGAAGCGGATAGGAAGAGGATATATTCCAAGATTGTGCGAAAAGGAAGCAAATTCTGAAGAAATAGAAAAGAAGGAGAAGAAGTTTGATACTTCTGAGGAACAGCTTAATTTGCTTAAGAATATTGTAAAGAAAATGGAGGATATGCAAAGACAGATAACTGAAATAAAAAGAGTAAAATGCGAAGCAGACGGAGAGAAAGATAATATTCAAAAGCAAAATAGAGATGATGGCAATTGGAATAGGGGATACAGGAACAGATCCTACAGAGATAACTTCGATAAAAGATCTCACAAATACTCTCCAGAAATGAAGAGGTATGAAAGGAAAGATACTGAGACTGGTCAAAAAGAGATCAAGAAAGAAGAAGGAAAAGGAAAAACTGAGAGTACAAATACGTCAACCAACAAAAACAGTACTTTAAACAAGTAGATGCTCTTATCGATGGGCTGGATAAGAGCAGTTGTTGTGTAAATAAGAGCCCATATCAAGATATTATGAAGAGGATGATAGGATGTGCTAATGAAACGGAAATATTCTTTGAAGGAATACAGACAAAAGCTCTAATAGATAGCGGGTCAATGGTTAGTTCTGTGTCAGAGAATTTCTTAAACAGTCTCCCACAGAAACCAACATTGCACAGCATGACTGATTTTGAGCTTGAACTGAAGTGTGCTAATGGAACAGACATACCTTTTTTAGGTTATGTAGAGTCAACCATTACCGCACGATTTCTCGAAGGAAGACCTATTTCCACCATTTTTCTTGTAGTACCTTCAACAGATTACCACTCTGCCACACCGGTTCTTATTGGGACAAATGTCATACGGGAAATGAAAGAACAACTACCTCAAGGCATTGCCTATCCTGACGAATGGAGAACTGCATTTATTTCTTTATCTCATGCAAATGTAGGAACAGTGATTTCAACAAAACCTATTTCACTAAAACCATTTGAGATTCGTACCATTACAGGGTTTGTGAGGAAAGTCAGAAATGCTGAGGCAGCTGTTACAGAAGAAATAGAAGGAGAACAGAGGTTTAATGCGCTTATATGTCCTCGAGTTGTTAAAATGACTAACCCTGGTAAAACTGCTAGAGTTCCTGTACGCATCTGTAATATCTCTGCGAAAGTAGTGAAAATACCTGCAAAATCTGGCTTGTGTAATTTGCAAGAAGTCCATGTCTTGAGAGAAGCACCATTGTTCCAGAACAAAGAGTTAAGACATGAATATAGTAAGTCCGGATCATCAAATGTAAACAGCGTTCATCCAGATGACTTACCTGTATTGTCGACGGATTGTAGCAACTTACCCTT
Organism: Corbicula japonica; assembly: GCA_038501625.1. Classification (NCBI taxonomy): domain Eukaryota; kingdom Metazoa; phylum Mollusca; class Bivalvia; order Venerida; family Cyrenidae; genus Corbicula; species Corbicula japonica. The sequence continues at coordinate 1,906,303 of JAZAYU010000083.1, read as the reverse complement.
TCCATCAAGCAACTGCAGTCAACAAACAGTATCTGAAAAAGAAAGTGAAGAAGTTAATGTTAATAAAAAGATCAATGAAGAATTTGGAGTAGATATCGAAGATACAAACCTTACGGAGAAAGACAAACTGAAAGTGTATCAACTCTTTAAGAAATGGCATCAAATATTTCCAGATGGACCGAATGATTTAGGACATACAGCAGCAGTCAAACATAAGATTGTTCTTACAGATGAAACGCCGTTTAAAGAACCGTATCGGAGAGTACCACCTGCAGTTTTTAATGAGGTAAAAGAACATCTTCAGGAAATGCTAGAGATGGGAGCAATCAGAGAGTCAAGTAGCCCATGGTCGTCAAATGTAGTGATAGTCAGAAAAAAGGACGGTACTATACGATTCTGTATCGATTTTAGAAAACTGAATCAACGAACCAAAAAAGATGCGTATGCCATTCCCAGAATTGATGACACTTTACACCTTTTAGCTGGATCTCGATACTTCTCCAAACTTGATCTTAAGTCGGGCTACTGGCAAGTCGAAGTGGAGGAAGCAGACAAGGAGAAAACAGCTTTTCAAGTGTGGGGATTAGGTTTCTATGAGTGCAATCGTATGCCCTTCGGATTGGTTAATGCGCCGGCGACTTTTCAACGGTTGATGGAGCGCTGTATGGGAGACCTTAATTTGAAAGATTGCCTGATATATTTGGACGATATTATCATTTTCAGTAAAAATATTAAAGAACATATAGACAGATTAGATTCAGTTTTTGAGCGTCTAGCATCATTCAATTTGAAAATTAAACCTTCAAAATGTGAATTCTTCAAAACATCAGTGACATATTTAGGCCATTTGGTATCATCAGAAGGTATACATACGGATCCCCAGAAAACAGATGTCATTAATACCTGGCCGAAACCAAGTTCAGTGAAGGAGGTGAGAAAATTTTTAGGATTTATTGGATACTATAGGAGATTCATTAAGGGATTTGCGGAAATCGCCCGACCCTTAAATGATCTACTTATTGGTCATCCTACTAAATCTGATAAATCCACCACAAAGAATAAGCAGAAGAAATTGCACAGAAAGGTACCATTTAAGTGGGAAAAAGAACAAGAGAAAGCATTTGAAGAACTGAAGAACAGACTTATTGAACCACCAATTCTGGGATATGCTGACTACAGCCTGCCATTCAAACTTCATACTGATGCCTCTTCAGTTGGGTTAGGCGCAGTACTATACCAGAAACAAGAGGGGAAGGACCGGGTTATTGCATATGCTAGTAGGAGCCTTAATAGAGCTGAAAGAAATTATGCAGCACACAAGCTCGAATTCCTCGCCCTTAAGTGGGCCATCACAGAAAAGTTCCACGATTACTTATATGGAACGGAATTCGAGCTCGTGACAGACAATAACCCATTAACGTATGTCAATACCACTGCAAAACTAGATGCCACAGGGCAAAGATGGATTGCCGCTCTTGCAAATTATAACTTTAAACCAGTATATAGAAGTGGTAAACAGAACAGGGATGCGGATGGACTTTCTAGAATTCCTCAACGTAACTCAAATGGAGCATGCATTTTCTCAGCTTCTATTGCAGCGGCATGCTCGAACGCCACAGAGACACCATTCATCTTTTCCCTAGTAACGCCGGACAAGCACTCAATGCTCAGTAAAAGTGTATCAGATGAAATTCCTCAGAAGATACTGGACACTTATTCCCTAGGCTCAAAGGATTGGAAGCTAGCTCAGCAGCAGGATCCTATTGTCTCTGAAGTTATTCGGCATGTAAAGGCGGGTACAAGACCTTTCGCTACGCGAAACTTGAACAATTTCAGTTCTTTACAAGGATATCTTCGGGAATGGGACAGTCTTGAGCTGAAGGACGGAGTCCTGTATAAACTGGGAACTTTAAATGACCACTCATATTGGCAGCTAGTTCTACCAGAACATCTCCGGGAGGAGATCTTCCATGCCCTTCATACAGATCTGGGTCACCAAGGCCGTGACAGAACAACTTCCTTGTTTAAACAAAGGTTCTACTGGCCTGGTATGGACACCTTCATACAGAAAATGGTTAAGTCGTGCCCAAGATGTATTCGGCGGAAAAGTCCAGTTGGAGTTGCTTCACTTGTGAAAATTGAATCCACACATCCATTGGATCTTATTTGCCTAGACTACCTCGCTCTAGAAACTTCAAAAGGTGGTTTCGAGCACATACTGGTCATTACTGATCATTTCTCAAGATATGCGCAGGCATTTCCTACCACCAATGAAACAGCAAGAACAACAGCTCGGGTTCTGTTTGAAAAATTCATTGTCCACTACGGATTTCCATCCAGGATACACAGTGATCAAGGTCCCTGTTTTGAATCCCAGATCATAAAAGAGCTTTGTCAGCTCGCGGGGATTGATAAATCTCGCACTACGCCTTATCATCCGATGGGCAACGGTCAATGCGAGAGATTTAATCAGACTCTTATTGGCATGCTCGGAACTCTCCAGGATGACCAAAAATCTGATTGGAAATCTCACGTGCCAGCTCTCGTCCACGCATACAATGTGACGCCACATACCAGTACCGGCTACTCACCGTACTATTTAATGTTTGGTAGGCAACCAAAGCTCGCTGTTGATGCCTTGCTTGGACTTTCCAACAACGAGGAAAATTACAGGACCAAGCATGAATATGTACGGAAGCTTCATGAGCGCCTTTCCAACGCGTACAGGAAAGCAAAGGCGAACGCGGATCAAGCAGCTGTGTCAGATAAAAGATATTACGACATGAAAGCTCATGCATCATATCTTAAGCCTGGTGACTTAGTTCTGGTCCGTAATGTTTCGCAACGTGGTAAACGTAAAATTGCGGACAGGTGGGAAGACGACCCCTATATCATTGTGGCACAACCTGATGTCAATGTCCCTGTTTTTGATGTTAAAAAGAATGATCCGAGGGCAAAGAAAACTCGAACTCTTCATCGGAATCTTCTTCTTCCGTTGGACGTGGCATACCTAAAACCTGAAAATAAAGGAAACAAATACATAATACCACAAAGAAGGGAAGAAACCCAACAACAAAACAATGACATTGAGGTTAACAGTGACAATGAAGAAATAAAACCCAGACGATCCCTACGAAATACAAAATGCCCGGACAGATACACACCAAGTGACTGGCGACAGAAATGAATGTAACAGTGAAAAAAAAACCACTTTAAACATAACAGTTAAAGGAGTGTACAGATAGTTTGAAAGACTCGAAAGTTTGAAATATATATTTTTGTGTATAGTAAATTCTGTGTTGTTAAATGAAATGTTGAAATTTGGTTACATTAAATGGTGGTAACGCCAATTACTTACCTGTGTTCAAGTTATTAATATCTAGGTAAATGGTACTTCTGGTATATTAACCACTCCGATCTATTGGATGGATATTTCAAACAAACGCCGGTTTTGGTGTAACCCGATTGAACGTTAGTGGTATGTGATATAAAGCGTTCTTTAAGCAAAATGTCGAGGACGACATTTTCATATGGAGGGGGAGAATGTCATAGGATAAGATATTTTTGCAAATAAAGTATATGAAGAGTGGGTGTTAGTTGTTTTTTACTTGGTAAAGCCCTTTAACACACATATATAAAAGCTCTTTAAAACGCCTATATTCACATAATATAAATCCAATATATCGCTTATGATAATCCTTTACCCTGTTTTATTTGTTATACTAACAATAACTGACCAATCACTTTTCGTCCGAGTCATTTAAAGTATAGGTTTTGTGCAACGGTTCATTGCACTTTTAGACATATTTTGGCGAAGACAACAAATAAACGTTTTATATCTTTGATATTGTTTATTTCAGGTTAGTGATTTTGTTAGTTACATATATTTAATGATAAACATGTTTCTTCTTTGTGCAATGTCATGTAATAATAAATGTTTTGTATTGCATTGCACTTTTAGACATATTTTGGCGAAGACAACAAATAAACGTTTGATATCTTTGATATTGTTTATTTCAGTTCCAACATCGTTAGTTAGGTCAAAACCCCATACATAGAACCCATCGAAAAATATATGTCGTACAAGCCGAGGCAACACTGCGACAATAAGAAGATATAATTCAGGGACACTAGATGCAGATTTCTTGAATTTTGATGCAAGCATATATTTTTTTTTTAAAATTTAACCCCCCCCCCCCCACCCACCATTTTGAGTTTGTGGTCATTGATGTTGGACAAATAAAGAAAAGTGGTCAATTTTTGCAAAAATAGTGATTAATATTGTGCACATGCCTATTGCATTTTAACCCTTTACTTTTGGCTGATTGTGAATCCACTAAAATGAGATGAAAATGACTTTTCAGATTTAGCACATAGAGGAACCCCTGGTTAAGAATTATATTTTCTTTTAAATATGTTTTTTTCTTCACAAATTTATCACAACCAATGAGCCGGCGACTGTTTTTTGCTAGTTAAGAGTCTTTTAAGCAGGGATTTCAATAGCCTTTGAAAACCAGGGGTTGTTTGACCTCTGTTGAGATTTTTTAAGGGGTCATAATCAAATAGTTTCAAGTCATATCTTGTGTTGATTGAACTTAATCTACTTATATAAGTGCTTTTACTTCATTTAAATATAATTATGTTCAGTGGTCAAATAAGTATAAACTTCACAATTAAAATGCAGTAAACACAATACATTGCATTTATCTCTATTCTTGCAAAATTTGACCATGTTTCCTAGATTCTCATGAATCAAAATGATCCAAAGCTCAGAATAAGGTGGGGTCAAATGTGGAAAAAAACTTATTTGCTTACATCAAAATGCAAGAATCTGCCTACAGATCTATTGATAATTGAAACCCCTGAGGTAGGAAATCAAGTCAGTGGTTAATTTGCAAGTTTATTCTACACTGTCATAAATTTGTCTTGTAACTGAGATTGTTACCGAGCGAGAACTGGGTAATTTAAAAATTAAAAATACCGGTTTCCCTATGTGGTCTTTGATAAATCAAATAAATTTTAACAATTTTTGAGCAACAAAAGCTTTTCCGAAATGAAAGATGATACATTATTTGATTTCATATCTGGGACCTGCTACATATAAATATATCTGGGCGGTCTTAAAGCATGGCCGTTTTTAGGCCTTATAGTCTGCATGTCCCGTCTGTTTAGTTCATTAATCTGGGCCAAATCACCTGGCCATATCGTCTGTATATCGTTGAAACTTAGGAAGCTAATTTCAGCTTTTCTTGCAAACAAATACAACTGTTTACCTTGTAAAGACCTGTAAACCTGGGTGGTGTAACTGCCGGTGTGATACAGAACTTTGTTTTCCAAAGTGCTTGTGGTCGAAGTGTCTATCTTTACATCCTCATCAGAAAATGTAAACAATAATCAGATGTGTGTTCATCTGTTCATGCAGCTGGTTTATACAAATCATCAAATGCAAAATATGCCAAACTTTTAAAGTAAAGTTGATTGCACATTAATGCATACAATGATTGCACACATGCAATTTTTGGGATACAGTTGAAGCAGTTTTTCTTCCTGACCTTTCGGAAATTACACAGTGTCTGTAATAAAAATTTTTGTCGATGTTTGTGTTTATTTGTAATCCTTCCAGGATTTCGCGTACTATTTCCCATGTTGATTCGTAAAAAACACATTTGGCATTATTTTCATGATTTTCAAAAATAAAATTCGCACAAAACATTAGCTAGACAGCCTATAGGGCGCTCTATTTGTTGAAAAAAAAATCTTCGAAAATGTTCAATGTCTTAGGTAAACACAATCGAGGGGAGATCACTGGAGGTAAGTGTAGTTTGGGCTAAACCCTGTACGTGTTACGTAACAAAACGTAAAACTATCGACACATTATATATTTTGAATAAAGCAAAAATACACCCCTCAAAATACTGAAATACTTCAAAATTTTTGCACCGTGTCTGCGTTCAGAATATGCGTTGAACGCGTTCAGAATATGAGAATATTGCCATTTGACGGTGCATAGAATCCCCGAAAACAACCGAATAACCGAAATAGACCGAATAAGACCGAAAAAGGGACCGAATGTGATTAAAAATGAATTTATACATAAATTATACATTGGCATTTATTTTAGAAATGGTATTTGGTGCAAAAATAATGTTTTTCGGTTCACTTTTCGGTCTTTTTCCATGTGTTTGGTCGTTTTCGGTCTTAGTCGGTGTTTTTTGTCATTTTCGGTGATTCTATTCACCCGCCATTTGACGTCATTATGATTGTCTTACACATACGCAGTTTATTTGATCATATATATCGATAATATCTGTACGCCTTTGTTGCTTTCACTGAGTAAGCGTTTTATTGATAATTCTTTAAAAGCAATCAATTTAAATGATCGTTAACAACTGTTTTTCTATGATTGCTTTTGGAACTCTTTTCTGATGTCTACCGGAAGCTGTACTTCGACTTTTTCATTTGAGCGCACCTGCTGAAAGGTCTGTGATTTCGGATCTCCATTTCTATAGCCAACGGTAAACCGCTGGCTAAAAACTACACCAAGGTAATTAAAGTTTTCAACAGTTTCTAAAGCGTTACCATTATAATACCATATTTCATTATTTTTTATAGGGCCTCTATTTCTAAACACCATTATTTTAGTTTTATCCGTGTTCACCTCTAGTCCCCATTTACTACAATATTCAAATAAATTATTCAAGCTTGCTTGTAAATCCTCTGGAGTGTTTGCCAAAATTGCCATATCATCTGCAAAGAGCAACATAATTAAACACAAATCAAAAAATGAAAGACCACTATTAATGTTTTCTTGAAGATAGAGTTCAATATCTTCTAAAAATAGGGAAAATAAAATTGGTGAGATGCTGAGGCCTTGTCTCAAACCGAGTGATATATCGAAAAACTCTGTTAAAGTATTACAGTGTTTTACACATGACTTTACAGTTGCATACATTGCTTTAAATATTCTAAGTATTTTACCATCTAAACCAAGCTTGTAAAGCTTAAACCACAATGCATTCCTGTAAACGGAATCAAAAGCCTTCTTAAGATCAATAAAGGCGCAATAAAGACGTGACTTTTGCGATAAAACGTATTCAACTAAAGTATTTAATACGAAAATCGCGTCAACTGTGCTAGCACCATGTCGAAAACCAAATTGGGCGTCTGACGATATATTAAATTGATTTGACCAATTTTCGACACGTTTGGTCAGAACGCTCGTCAATAATTTTCCAAAGTTACTAATAAGCGTTATTCCTCTATAATTATTAGTATAATTTTTGTTTCCTTTTTTATATATGGGAACAATATAACCATAGGACCAAACTTTAGGAAAATAGTTTCATGCGACTTATCGCTTCAAGAATTTGCTCAGTTGTTATTGGAGCATTTAATGCCTCAAGTGTTGGATTATTAATATTAAAATCATGATGATTAGAAAAATTATCAATTTCGTCTATCTGTGTGACATGTATATCGTTAAACAACTTTGAAAAGTAATCGTGAAATTCAGCTGGAGAAATAGTACAACTATTATCCGATCTGGCATTATGTTTAAAATATTTCCAAAAATCCCGGGGTTTCTTACTTCGTAATTCACTTAGTTCTTTAGATTTACGTAACTTGAATCCCTTTTTCTTTTTCTTAACCAGAGATTTATACCTAAGTTTAGAATCACATAATAATTCCCTGTTTTCTACCGTTTTATTCATATTAAAGACCTTAAGAGCTTGCTGATAGTCTCGCCGAGTAACCCGGCACTCCTGATCAAACCATTCCCTGTTACCATTACTATCAACATAGCGCTTAGAACGATGTTTAAAATACGGATCTGCAGTGCTTTCAATAAGCTCGGAAAAATCTTCGACAATTTTATCTATATTATCATTACTAACAGTGTTATTCAATATAACATTAAACAAAATTTCATTAAACTGTGGTAGTTTACCTATAATATCACGTCTAAAATTTGTTTTATGAACATCGTTCCATTTAAAATTTACAGATGTCTCGACATTAATAAAATAATTTACTCCAGTTTCATTTGTATTGACTTTTAACGAAAAGTGAATTGGTGCATGGTCACTGTAGGGATTGAAAGGTAAAACATTGAATGAATCAATCATTTGAAATCCCGTGCAGATGAAACGAGATAGTCAATAGTAGTGCACGCATTTCTATTGTAATAGGTAAACGCACCCGTATTATAATCGTTACCAATTCTACCGTTAGCAATCCGTAACGAGGTTGCTTTACAAAAATCGAGCATTTGTATTCCTCGTGCATTGCATAATTTATCGGAGGAGGCCCGTTCAACGGAAACATCTGGGATATAACTATCGTAATCTAGGCCATCAATATGCGTATCAAAATAAATAAAATCATATTTATTTCCAACCCTACAGTTCCAGTCGCCAATTAACAACACCTTACCAAGCTCATCAAAATGTTTAAACATCATTTGATAAAACATCAAACAAATCCTCTTGAAATATTTGAGTTATAGGCGAATCATCGGGCCATAAATATAGGCCACACAAATAAACATCAGTATCAAAACCAAAGTAAGATTTATCCAGTTTTAACCAAATTAAAGTGTCAAAGCTATTTTTCACAACAGTTACACCATCTTTATACAAATCGCTTACATAAATAACAATTCCACCGCTGTTTCTTTTGGCTCTCTTGTTTCTAAATTTCCTGTAGAAATTATAACTAGAATATCCATCAATACCAATGTCAGAGTCATTATCGGTCCACATTTCAGACAAAATAACAATGTCATAGTTTTTAATTAAATTCAGAAAATCCTGATCATTGAGTTTATCTTCAGTTAGTCCATTACAATTCCACGCTGTGATATTAAGCACATTCTCCGGTAAATCCTACTTTTGTTGAGTCGGCTTCCCATCAATATACAGGGTGTCGTAGGACAACCATGCACGTTTTCCAGCGTCCCTAGCAACACGAAGCTGTGGTAATAATTTGCGTCGTTTCTCGGAAACTGTTCTTTCACAAAGAAAGAAGTGCCTTTCAAGCAATGCCCCTGCTTACGTACGGCCTCTCGATCTTTAAAGCTTGCAAACTTGCAGACGATGATCCTATTGCGACGTTTATTGTGGTCTGCTTACTGCACACCAGTCCGCTAGTGATTCGTTCACTGCAAAGCAAATTATAAGTAACAACCAAGTAACGCTAGAGTTACGACTTCCTTACAATAGTCGAAAGCGTGTAACGCTAGGCGAACGATAGTAAAACGCAACACGGACGTTCTAAATCGTTCTTCAGAGTTTAAAATTAATCGTTGAAAAACGCTGGTCTAAATGAGAAAAAATTGATTCTTAATTTAATAAATGATTTGAAGTAATTTGTGACAGACATTCCTGGCTGTCACAAGTATTTAACACTAGCCTTCTCAACCAACTTATTTTAAGGTCATTAATTTGTTAAAAAAAATACCTAAGCCGCCCATTATTCCATATAAAATTAAAGCACATTAATTTTTGTTCTAATTGATTTATGATTTCTGTTGGAGGATTTGAAGTGCAATAAAACCATGTAAGAATTTAAATAAAACCAATGACTTTAAAACTGATATTTTTTAAGTGTAAGATTATTTTTTTTGACATGTTTTTTTTATATCTTTTCACATTTGGTTAAGATGTTAAAAACGAAAAGTAGCAAGGTCGCATTGTTGATCCTCAAGTATTACATTTGTACTTTTATTACAACTTTAATTATTATTTTGAATGTCATTAGTTTCTGATACTATACGCATAGTGTCTAATTTATATTTCGTTTCATTTCTTAAAATAAAATTTTATTATTTCATAATAAAATAAGTTTTCGTATCGATATGAGAAAACTTCCCTTATGAAATCAAATTTTCTTTTTTCTTGTGGTGTACTATATAGTACGTGAGCTATTCATTGGATTAATATGTTAATTGACTAAGGATTGGTAGAAAATGTTTGGATTGCACTAGGGAAGATATTATGTCAAAACAATAAACAATGTGCCAAACAATTCAATTAAATTAGATATTTGTATTCTAGTCTGACGGTTTATTCGTTTCATCAAATTATTAATATAAGGTATATGAATAAAAAAGAAATTATACTGTGACATACCTTTACTTTTTGCCGATCCGTGTGGAAAATTTCATTGCAATACATCGGACATAAAGTAATACAGATAACTTTAAAGAACGTACCAAGTAGTACTTGAAGCACGTCGACGTCAACATACAGCACTTTTAACGTCTAACTGAAGAGCGCGGTTAACTTCCTCAACGTACTCGACTTTTGTAGCATCGCATTTCCTATCTCGAGAAATCCACTGTTCATAGGTCACACGGAACCTGTCACTGGTGAATAAAGATATAATCTCCCGTAACATATTCCTCAATTCATCTGAGGTGTCGAACCGATGGCCTCGTAGTTCCTTCTTAAAGCCTGTCTCACACAGAACACGGTTGGGCACACGGTTCCAATACGGTATACTCGGTTATACACGGGTTGACTGGTACGAGTATTGAGCTCCAACCGTGCCTGGGGATGAGTTAGTACGATTTAGACTCGAATGTAGCACGAGTATATACGAACAAAGCACGTATATACTCGGGCAAGCAAGGTTTGTCACGGTTTGAACACGATTTGCAAACGATTTTCATACGATTGTTGTACGGTTCCAAGTACGGTCTGTTACGGCCTAGTACGATTAAACACGGCTTTTACTCGATAAACTGGACATTTACAGGGTTTACATACGGTCCCACCGAATTTTGTTACATACGATTTATATGCGATATTGGCACGGATGACCACACTCGTGGAGTGGACTTCATGTGCGGTTGTATATACAGTCTCGTACGGTCTCGCAAGATCTCTCACGGTCTTGTACGATCGCTAATACGATCATACACGGACATGGCACCCGTGCCAGTTTTTTTAAAGTTTTAAAAATCATACACGGCTTTCACGGATACACTCGAAAGGCCCGAGTGTAACTCGGATAAGGCCACGGTTGGTTCGGTTGTATGTACGGTTTACACGTGTGGCCAACCGTATAAGCCGTGTGTTCTGAGTGAGACAGGCTTAAGGTTTGGGAACAGAAACTTGTCGGACGCCCCGGTCTCTTGTCATCAAACACAGATATTCTACCTTCACTAAACCTGTCTTGCCATTTGTAGACAAATGTTTTCCCGCACATAGGAAGAGTTTCCGACTCCATGATGCGTGTAAGTGTTTCCCACAGAGATAGTTTCAGTGCAATACAAAATTTCACGACGGAACGTAATTCAGTTTCGTCAGTTGACGTCAAACGTTTTTCTGAAGTCATACCGATATAACGCTGCTGAGAGGTAACCGTTCAACACAACGTCTTGAAACGGACATGAAATGAGGTTCACATTTTGACGTAAAGTCAGATAAATTGGCGCAAAAATTGTTAACGTTTTGAATATTTTACAGCGTTTGTATTTAATATGTTCTAAAGTTTCAAAAACCCGGCGTGCTTCAAGTGTATATATATTGGTTGCTATAGATATCGCTAAATGCGCGATAAAAATAAAACAAACATTCATACTATATAAATTCATCTATATACATGTCAGAGAGTATGTGCGCGAAATTTGGTGTAATTGTATTTAAAAATGAATGTTTTAGAGGAAAATTCCGCGGAATTATGATGATGAGAATGATAATTTAATGCGGAATTCCAAGATTAATCCTCTTCAATGAACAACAGAGTATAGTGATTATTATTATTATTATTATTATTATTATTATTATTATAAACGGTTAAAACTAAAATCTTGCTTTGTAACTGTACCTACATGTCTACATTCATCATTCCTCTTTCAAAAGGAAAATATCCAAATCTCTCTAAAGGCAAAATGCCGTTAAATAAATATTTCCACATGTAAATGTTATTGATGTTTCTTTATTTGCATATGTTAAGACACGTTAAAATAGTAAAGAAAAAAACTGGCTGTAAAAAGTACAGAAATTTTGGTATTTTATTGTTTACCGATGACATTGCAATGGTGACTGTGTTTGCAATGTCATATGTTCAGAAGTTCTCCTTTATTCAAGCTGTCAACGATTTGTTAAGATAACCTTCATTTTCAGTAACGACTGAATTTTAAGATGGTAAAACGTTCGTGTCAAAATCTGGTTAATGACTTTAAAAAAAAAGGTTTTGATTTCAAAACTTTAGTACGGATCATCATTATACCGCGTAAATATTAACGTTTTGGGTTAAGGACGTTTTACGAACCTTTGTTTGTCTGTCTTTCTTTTTTCTAACATTCATTATTTCTGTTTGTAAAGACTTCCTCACGAGCTAGTATTTAAACTACAGATTAAATCAGGTTTTGTCGTTCAGTTAATGCAAGTTCTATTCAGTAGTGCAACCAATTTCCTCAAGAACACCCAAGTGTATGAATCATTATTATTGAATTGCACTTCCGCTAGCTGTGAGCATTTTTTACAAATTGTGACTCTTGATAAGGAATAAGAAGCTTAATGGTCACTACAACTAAACTTCCGGCGTTAATAAACGAATGCAATATTTTACATTATTTAGGAAAAAGGACACTATACTATATACTATAATAACTGTGTTCATTTCACAAAACTATCCCTCTGTAGTTACTTTCATTTTTATGCAAGATAATGGTTATAATATGATAAAAGTACTTAAGATTCTATATTCAGTTTTGCAAAATTTCAAATTAAACAATGCAAAGTGGGTTTAGTCAGATTCATTATTGTGTCTCCATAAAGTGATTTCACATTAATCCATAGTTAAATTTCGCTGTCACACATGATATAATTTTATTGACAGTGTCTTATGACTTAAACTACCTAACTTTTAAAAGGTATATGTGAGACGTTGGTCGAGAAAAAAGCGACATAATTTGAAAAATCCACCAATGTCATTTAACTGTTTGTAAAGTTGCTACTGTATTTATTAATTAACAAAAATACAAACATAAACAACAAACTAGCATAGCTATTCACTGATTATACAATTTCGGTCAACTAATGCTAGCGACACAATTGCTAAATTCCGCTGGCCGATTTTAGACATCGGCAGAGTCGTGAAGTTCGCTGCCGCCGGTCGATTTTTTACACATCGCTGAGAGCAGTCACATATAACTGCCAACAAAATGCCGCCTGTCGGCGGCAGTTGGTTTCAAAGGCTCGCGGGAAACGTGACACCCCAAAATATCCGGCAAGTGGCAGTAAGGTGGCAGGGCGGCGGCAGCTAGAATTAAACTGCAACCGCCCTGCGACCTTGCGGGGGACAGCCCATTTACAACTGCCGCCGGCCGGCGATTAAGCGATCTAGCTGCCACCGCTCTGTGCCCGCCCGATAATCTGACGGTAGCAGGCCGATTTTCGGTTGATTTATAAATCATACCTTGTGGTCTTGATTTCTCATAGTTGTAAAAGTTGTAACATCACAATATGCGGTCGAAGGTCAGTGTTAATAAGGGAAAGGGCAAGGCGCCAGCCCCGAAGAGAAAAATACAGGAAAGTCTACCGCAGCAAGAAACTAGCAGCGAAGACGAGATTGTGGCTGAACCAAATGAAAATTTTCAGGACGAAGACGAAGAACCCACAGAGAGAGAGAGCAAACTCCAAACGAGGGGTCCGATGAGGAAACCAGTAAAACCACACAAAAGATGGACGAGAAGATAAGTGAGTTCTTTGAACAGAACAGCTTTTTTCTACGACCTTACGCACGAATCGTATAAAGATAGAAAGAGGAGGGATGTGGTGTTAGCTGAATTGCTGCGGGACTGGGCTCCAACTGGACGGGTAACACGGTGTGGAAGAAATTTAAAAGCTTGCGAACTGACTATGGGAAGATTAAAGCCCAACAAAAGAAAGGGAAGAGCGGGTCCGTGGCCAAAAAGTTCAACCGAAAACAACAGTTGAAGTTGAGGGCCCTCCAGTTTCTTGATCCATACAGCCGCAAGGGAGTAGGCAACTCCCCACTTATGACCCCCCCCCCCCCACGATCTTCTATTTGAAGCTCGTTCATAAGGGTGTCATACTGGCCGAGAAACACTCTTCGCCGCACCCAAACCGTCCGTCTTCGTCGCTGCTGTTGGGCACGCTGTTCTTCTTCATGCAGAACAGCAAGAACAAACTGCTGTCTTCGTTCATTTCTTCGAAGCCGCCATCTTAACTCCGCTATTCTTAAGTCTCTTAGTCGATTTGGTGCAATTAAGAACGCCATGGGATCTGATATGTATGGTAATAGTCAATTATAAACTAATGTCTGGTAGTCTGAAATCGGAAGATCGCAGTCCTGCCACCTACCCACATTGACTGCCCCCTCCCGGCCTCCGCGCTGCCACCGGCCGATATATTGAAATCGGGCGGTGGCATGTCGGTTGCAGAGCGGTGGCAGGCCGGGTGCTGGAGAGTGGCAGTTTCTAGCAGTCACCGTCCGATTTTTGTAGACTCTTGAGGTCTCGATCGAGGAGGAAAAATCGCCCCGCCTGCCAATTGCCTGCCACCGCGCGAACAAAAATGCGCATGCCCTGCCACCTGCCGTTTTGCAAAAAATACAAAAAGTCGCCACGACGTCGCCAGAAATTTAACTTTTTCTTTAAATCTCAGCTGCTAACTGGCAACGTCTAAAATGCCGACTGCCGCCGGCCGATCGTAACTGCCGCCGTCCTGCCACCGGCCGATATTTAGTGAAAACTGGCATTTACAACGTCGGCCGGCGGCATTTAGTGATTTGTGACGACAGTTTAAGTAACGACCATTATTTCATGCGAGTACAGCTATACGCAACGGCTGGATGTTCTTTCTTGAGAGTTGTAAATAAACATGACGGGTTCGAATCGAGACTTATGGAACTTGCTTGAATAGCGTGTACTGGTAAAGTGGATACCGACATGCTCTAATACTGGAGGTTCGAGCCCCAGACTATTGAGACAAGGACTTCTTCACAGCAATACTGCAGTCCTATTTACCCACCTTACAAAATAGAAAGTTAAACATGGCACATATAAAACACATATGATAATTTTTTTTATATTATAATGATATTATATAAACTTAAGGAGAAACTGAATCCCACAAAGATTGTATGTGGTGTTATTTGTCTGTTTTCAGATAATGAGCCATGCCTGAAATGCACATTCTGTGTGTTGAAGGGCCACTAAAATACGATTTGACACACAATATGTGACAAATGTATTGCGCCAATATAAGGTTCGATTCTGATGTAAGTATTGCTACGAACTTCCAACGTCTATGCTTATTTTATCTCCGCGATGATGCTAAGTAAATATTTATCATTTTTATCGACTATTTTCTCGTTTATTATAGCGTTACATGTCGCTGTCTTTCCGTCAGCATAAATCAAGTCATTAGAATACTAAAGAAAGGATATCATTTGAATTTTTTTCCTACTTCATTTTTACGGTGTTATGATCAATTTTGTATATTTGAGTATGTGTATGACAATGGCGGGATTGAATAAACCCGAGGAACAAAGTACGAATTGAGATTGGTTAAACCATTCTAGAAGATCAACGTAATGCTTAAAAAATTTCATATGAATAAATAAAGGTCAGACTTATTCCAGAGATTCACACTGGTATGATGTTCTGACCCTTTACCCTCATTTTAAAAAAAAAAATATTTGTCCCGCTTTTGGGGAGAAAATTTTCCAACAAGGAATGATTACAGATATAAAAAATGATAAAATGAAATATTCAGCCTATATAGGTCCGATTTAATCATTCTTTAAGTCACAGTCAAAGTACGTCTTATTTCGTTAATAGTTCGAATTTCAGCAGATAGTCAGTTCTCATATTATTTGATATAAGTTAACAAAACGCGTGATGATGTATCAAATTGAGAATCTGTGTAGACATGTAATACATAATAAGTTAAACCCAATTTCTGCAAATCAGAAGTAGGTATTTGGAATTCAAAGGTTTAAAACATTGTGTATTTATAAACTTGTCAATTCATTTAAGCAAAATTTATTTGTAGTAACTGTTGTAAAATAAGGTAGAAAACGTACACGTTTACCCAATTCGACGACGAAAGATTTTTCAATTTCATCACGGGCCTTTCCCCCAAAATGGAGGAAAACGGTCTCAAGGTATAAAATCGACGACGAAAGCTTTCCCAATTTCATAATGGGCCTTTCCCCCAAAATGGAGGAAAACGGTCTTAAGGTATAAATCGACGACGAACGATTTCCCAATTTCATTACGGGCCTTTCCCCCAAAATGGAGGAAAACGTCTTAAGGTATAAATCGACGACGAAAGATTTCCCAATTTTATTTCGGGCCTTTCCCCCAAAAGGGAGGAAACGGTCTTAAGGTATAAATCGACGACGAAAGATTTCACAATTCCATTACGGGCCTTTCCCCAAAAATGGCGGCCTTAAGGTATAAAAATACTTAAACTTACCGTTAATTGTTACAGCAGTCTTACACTTTACTTAGTCTTGTGTTTACGTTGTGTGCGTTCGTGATGTAGGTTAACTATGCTGTTCCCGGGAAAAGTATTATTGAGCAACATTTTCTGAAAAGCAAAACGAAAATAACAAACCATTAGTTTTCGAATATCAATAACAGATTATTTGTAATGTTTGCGGATAATTTCTGCGGGTGTCAAATTTCTGCGTTTCTGCGGTCTTTGGATGAAATCGCAGAAATATATCCAGCAGAAATAAAAAACCAGCAGAAATTTAAATCGCAAAATATTATCTCATTTTCAAGCGAAAATCGTCGGAGTGGCCATGTCCGAGAAAATCCGTTTTTATAATACAGACAGGGTAAAATAATTACGATCAATTACCGCACATTGTTATCTTATAGGCATACTATAAACGCGACATTTGCTCAAACATTTCTCAAACATTCTATTCAATTGAATAGTTGTTTGAGAGTTGTTATTCATCGATGATTAATATCTTTGTTGTTGTTTTTTTGATAAAATAAATTGAGTAGCAGGTATTACTTATGAATAAAATATCTGTGAAAAACAAATAGTATGCGTATATCATAGTCGTGTTATTCTTACGACACTTTACCCAATATGAACCGCAGAAATTTATCCTTCATGGGAACCGAAAACGCAGAAATAAAAAACGCAGAAATTTTTGCATCCATTTTTGAGGGCAAAACGCAGAAATTTATGACCGCAGAAATAACCCGCTATACGGTATCTAACCCTTAAAAGTGCTGCTTTTTACTTAAAGACTGCGCTTCATGATTTGACTTGACTTTTATTACAACCTTTTCAGAGTTGTTTTTACCCTGTTTACGTGTGTTGTAATCTGTTAAAAAAAAGCTAATGAGAGCTTAATATGTTGTCTTGTTGTATTTGTTTCTCTGATTCAAACTAAATCTAATTATGCTGTATTGTATTGTAGATTTTTACAAAAATGCAGAGCAAGGGTCAATATACTCATCAGTTCTTTGTACAACGTTCAATTATAGGATTTTTTTTCTCCTATTATTGCATAAGATGTATTTTACATCTACATGTACTTTCTATTAAGATTTAAGTAAGGGCGGGATCAATCGATATTTGATTGATAAGTTTTTTACATCCCAGGAAGCAGCCAAGACTGAATCTTTTTTTTTTCTTCCAAGGAGGGTCAGCACCAATAATTTTTATATTGGGAACTCAACTGCTGTTAGAGTATAAGCAAAGCCATTTTTATTATAATTATTTATTTATTTATTGCGAACCTCGACAACACGCTCATCGAGACGTGTTTTTATATATGCCGACAGAAACGCTCTACCTGGATGTATGGGTACAAGGCTGCTCTGTGGGACAGAGGCCGAAAACTTTCTTTTGAGTGCCTTGGCCGCCTCTAACAGCTTTTTGGGTTAAGAGTTAGTTTACTATAACCTCCGAAATAAGTTATGGTAGCGTCATCCCAGTTAATATGCAAAGGTATAAAAGCCACCATAGCAAGACTTATGACTTTTTTTTGTTAACGTCATTTCGAAATTTTCGGAACTGTAAATTGTTTCTTTTTTCTTTCTCTCTTTTTTCCTTAGTATAAAGACTCCTGCTCCGCTTTCCGTTAATATAGATTTCAATACGTTGTAACATTTACCAGCATTTATTTGCTCGGACTTGTCAATTATGCAGCTTCGATATTAACTGGTCTACGTTTTGAATACTTATGACTCGGTTTTATTTATCAACGGGTGTTGCAGAAATACTTGATTACTTGCGAATAAGTTGTTTTGTATGTATTTAGTTAAAATTTTTAATAGATAAAGTCCAGAATTTATTAATCACACCGTTCAAGCCGTTAACTGGAAAACCGATTGTAAACTTGAAAACAGATTACGAAAAATAAACGGAGTCGACAATAGGTGAAATTAATTCATATTTTTTGCACGTTAAGACAAGGTTCCATTCGGAACTGGTAAGTATTGTTTAAGAACAGAAGAGAAACATTAACAACCATCATTTATCTGTAGTCAGGCCAATTTTCACTGACTTATTTTGTTTCAACAACGTTTCAAAGCTGACATGCTGAGTGAAATTGTCAACTGAAAAGTCCGATTTAATTTTCAGTTGTTAACCGTGAAGTCAGATACAAGCCATTCAACGTTAACCATGAAATCAGATTTGAAGAAAACTTTGTGTTAATTATTTATGTGTTTCTATGGCATTGTTTCGTGTTTAATGTTAAATGTTGTGTTAAAGAATAGATGGGATTAGACACAGAGATTCTTAAATTATGTGAAATAAATGGAAAGACCGAAAACAAGACTAATAAATATTTTGTGCCGTATACTGTCAAAAATAAAGAGTTTATCGATTATTTCGGTTTTAGGTCTGCCATTGGAGTTAAAAGCAATGGATACATACAGGTGTTATTTCTGTCCCTATATATTTTTTTCTGCGACCTTGTCAACCTTCTTGTTCGTGTGCAACCTTCTCTGTGCCTCAAATCGTGAAGCGGAACTGACCAGTTCTAGCGGATGTTTAGGCTATAGAACTAAAGAGTACAAAGATATTATCCGGACAAAGGAGAAGTTTTCATAACTAGCAAACAAAAAGGCTGAGATATACCATACTACTGACAGAAAAAAGAGAAAACGAAACGTACTAACCTCGTTAAGTGTGAAAAAGATTTTACTGAAATACAGGATAATAAGAATATTATTGTAAGCAATGATGTCGACGTTACAACTCTGCTTGAAGAGTTGGAAATGGAAAAAAATTTTGATTCGTCACAGGACAATGAAATGTCAAAACTGCTTGATTATATTTCAGCAGTTTTAGAAAATTAGAAGGAAAGCGGCCATTTAGGTTCTTGGAAAAGGCGGTGTTAACTAGTAGTTATTTTAAATCTGCTAGGTAGCAAAATAGCTTCATCGAGTAGTTTTCTGATTAATGTGATGTTAACAGTTACAAAAATCTTTGTTAAGTTAGTGTATTAGCGTTTTCATTGAAGCTACGGATGACAGCATGCTAAGAAGTAGAAGCCAGACCCCAAATCCGAGGGTCTCTGATTTGAGTCTCACTAGGTGCAGAAATTATCAGTGTCTTTTTCTGCATTCGACTAGAATTGGATTTAAATCTGGCAGGCATTCATCAAGTATGATCAATATAAACTGCAGGAATTTATAAAATAAGTATAAACTATAACAACAACAGCGACAAGAACATTTAATTTAAATAAATACAAACATTTATTGGCTGCTTTGTTTATGTAGAACAACTTTCACTGTATAACTAACTAAATCAAGTTTCCCATGTATGACATTAATTAAATTGATAGGTGATAACTGCAAAAGAACGAATATAGTATTATTAATTTACCGTTTTCGCAAAAAATACTTTAATCCAGAATTCATACCTTCGTTCACTGTAACCTAGAATATTAACTTTTAACACTAAAGCTGGCCTACAAAAAATGATTTGCTGGTGAAACAAAAATAAACTAGCAAAAGTTTTAAATTTAATTTATGAAATATTTAAATTTAGCAACAGCAGCTGAATGACGATACCAAACAAAAAAGACCGAAGTCAGAATACTCTTAACATCGTCTTCGTCGATATATAACAAATTATCGCAATGTCATAAGTGTACAAATATGCAAAAGAAAGAACACACATTATTCTTTCGAATAGTCTCTCGTTGTGTTCAGATAAAAAGTATTAAACCACAAGAATTGAAAAATTATCTTTTTATTAGCGGCGTGAAGTTGGCGGCTGAGCGGCCTAGCGGTGCGAGGAAGTGCGGCCTTAGGGCCTGGCGGTCTAGTGTCAGATAAATAAAATGTTATTCTCAAATAAAAAAGGTTCTAAATCAAGTTCTAAATGTCCGTTCAGAGTCTTCATTTTATATGAGTATCAACTTTTATTCAATAGACGTTTAGGCCACCTGTTATCAACAAAAAAGTTCTATTTGTTTTTCTTCTGATGTTGTTCGCTGCAATGGAAATAAGACATTTATAATTTGATTCATTGCCTTTATTATAAACTTTTTTTCAGACGTTTAAGACGCCAGGCCTTTCATTTAAATCTAAAGATTAGTTCTACTTTTTTTGCAAGTTATGTACGCCGCAGTGGACATGAAATGCAAATAGAAATTTATTCAGAGCCATTATTTTATTTTAGTATAAACTTTTTTCATATGCCGTCAAGCTAATTGGCCACTAACTACGCCGCTAGGCCGCAAACTTCACGCCACTAGGCCGCCAAATTCACAGTTTTCTTTTTATTGCAGTTATTGGTTACGTTTATATTGTATGATGCATAATTGAAAGGTGACAAATGCATATCTGAAGGTTGTTGGGTTTTTTACAAACAGAATTTGTCAGAAACAAACAATTCGAGTAGAGACAGTTACATTTTTAGCATCACTAGTTTCCTCTTCTTCCGGGGAGAAATGAATTTTACCGCCCTTAAAATAACCACGTTTACCTGTTGATTTTAACCGCTTAAGGATAGATTGTTGTCTTGAGGTTAGGTCATTTGCAATACGGATGCCTTGCTCTCGGAGACTATCGCGACCAGAAAACAGGCTAAACTTAATATCCGGGTCCTTAAATTTCACGAGAACGGTTCGAGGCTGATCACCCTTTGCATCACCGAGCCTTCTCGCAAAAGCAATATCAGAAATCCTTATGACCTCATCAGGACGAGCTTTTAAGCAGACGTTATTAATAATAGAAGTTTTTAGTTCAATTAGATTTTCACCATCTTCCTCGATTAATCCAAAAATTCTTAGATTGCTTTTTCGACTTTCCATCTCTAATTTGTCAAGCTGAATTTCTAGTTTTTTACATACCTCACAATGCTTTTCAAATTTATCATCAAGAGCTATAATATCATCAGACACCAATTCTCTCAAATATTCAGTAGTCAAATTGTGAAAAAAACTTTTGCTAGTACTTTTATGTTTCCCAATCTGAATGATTTTTTTCCACGAATTTTACAACATTACATCTAACCACAGACCACGTACAAAACCATTACCCCCTTCAACATCGAAGAAATAACATGTCGCTTGCGTGTCTCAACCTGAAAAGCTCTAGTTATGTGTGGCAGTGATGCTACCCGCTCACAATTTGAGTTCTAGGACCACGTTTCTAGACATTAAATTAAAGGATTAAACTGTTGAATGGCCGTAAAACTCGGCCTGTATCGAGGCTGCAAGTCTGAACCTGTCTGTAAACAAGTAATGAATAATTTTACATATTTTTTATTCTTGTTGTTATGCAATGCTCAATACGAAGCTGCATCTGTTGAAGTCTCAATGTTAGCGAGGATAATTTTCTTTTAAACTTTGTGTAAAGAGATAACAGGTTTCCTCTCTATGTTTACTCCACAAAATCCAGCAAGAAAATGAACGACATATGCTATTGTTGTTTAGTGGCTTACAGTGGACCTATACACAGTGAAATGCACTCGCAAAACTAAACTGCATGTATTTGTTTGAAGGACAACAAAAATGCATTTATAGACAGAGAACTGTTATATGCTACATGAGCAAAATTACAAAAAATTGCGTAGTACCTGATTTTTACTTATTAAACAGCTTAAACTCATGTAAAGCCTGTTTAAACTTTACACATATTTATCCATCTTGTACCGGTGGGAAGGCTGTGCTTTCTTAGCTAAGATATTTCTAGTATGCATGTTTTACTTTTTATGAAATTTCGACATCTGAACAACTTAAATGTCGTATTGGTTTCAACGCATTATTTCGATTATATAAATTGATTTGAATTAATTTATCGTTTGATGACATATGTTTATGTGTTATAATAGTCACATGTTAGATCATTGTTTATCAAAGATGAAGCCTAACGCAACACTGCCCTAAAGCGCACGATGTCTGGACCATGATCATGATCGCGGTTTTATTGGATGTATTTGTATCGTGATACTCTCAGTTGTAGCTACGCAAAACTGTCATGTGCACTGTCTTTTAACGCCCCCATACATCATTCTATATGGATTTGACATTAAATGGTTAAATAACATACGATATTTACTTGAAAAGTTCAAAGTCCCTAAATAATGTTGATTATCTCGTTTCTATTTGCGTGATCATTCGTTAATCGAACAATCGATGGCAGTTTGGCTAAATTGTGTTTGAGATATGGGGTAATGGTTACATAAATACCACTTAACCATTTCTGGGTGAATATTTATCAAAAGTCTCTACAATGCCCAAAGGAGACTTAATCATTCTGGAAGCAGCTTCGTGTGGTCTGCACAACCATAACCTTTTAGTTTATTATATTCTGACATATCATGCAACATATTTGAAATGCTTTCTTACCACTTTCTAGAATTAGAATTTAAAATTCAAACATAACATTTTTGATAAAAACAGAATTATAACTCTTAACAGTTAATTCCTTTTCGTTGAAATTGCGCTCAGTAAATAGATCTCCCCCATCTCTGTTATCTGCTTCATAAATTTTCCATCCGCATGTCGGCCCGCTAGCGCGTCCGTCCGTCTAATTCCAATACGCTTAGGTATTTCGTTAAAACTAAATCAGCGGCAAAATTGACGTACGCAAAAAAGCAGTACAGTACTGATAAAATGCTTGCTTACAACACGTACAATAGATCGGTATCAAATAATATTGCCTCTACCTGGGAGCGCGACAGCTCCTAGTCTTGCAATTCCGACAACGCAACCGATTGAGCTAGCAGGGAAAACTCCCAAATAGGTTGATCCGATTGCCAAGATATACGTTATCATCGCCGCATGACATCGTTAACGGATTATTTTTCTGATAACAGTACTGACTATATGTACGGGTAGACTTTAAGCGTCCGCCACACTGCACAACTAGCGCTAGTCTGAAATTCAAATGATATTGCCTCTCTAATGGAAGCGAACCCGCACCGTCACGGCGAAAGTAATTCCGACAACTTAACAGATTGTTCTAGCCGGGACAACCCCAAAAAGTTTGATCGGGTATCCCTGATATACGTTATCATCACTGCATGACATCGGTTAAAGTAATATTAAAGAAATCCTTAGCCAGAATACACAAGCTTTTAGACAGCTGCAAGTTATATTTGCGAATGAAACAAAACCCATGCATCTGCTCTAGAATATCGCATATAAAAGCTTGTACAAACACAAACCATAAAAGGTTAATGTACTCGATGAAACTAACGCCATCAAAGCACCAAAATCAGCGGGCAGAAATAAGAAAAGACCAAAGAGAAGTGCGATGAAGTATGATCGTGTCTTTCTCTCAAAAAGAATAAATATCGTAGAGGTTTCTCAATATTTATTTCATATTTTAAATATGGCACATGCATACATCAATGACAAAGTTTAAATCGTAAAATATAGAGTTCTTTACTAAATCAAAGCGCTGAAAGCGTTGAAAGACTGTCGCGCCGTTGAATTACATTACCTACGCAGCAGAATGTCAACTCTGGCTACCATCGTTTAATATGTGCACACGCTAGAAACTGCACTGACAACTCAAATATTTGCTTACGACCACAGGTTTTTTTTTCAAGATAATTTTCTCAGCTTTGAGCTCAACTCAAGCACTAACAATTTTGCATTGGAACTCGAATACTTTGAATGTGAACTTAACAACCCTGGACTCTTCAGTTTTGTTGCTAATGTAAATGCAGTGAAAATATGATTTAGAGGAACACAAGAAAAAAATTGATGCATAGCATCAAGTCGGTGCGAGAAGTATTTTTGCAATTAGATGAAACCTAAGGCGATTTCACAAGCGAACTACAGCAATTGTCGAAGCACGGTCTCCGTAATCAAGATAACATGTACAACTTAGAATGTTTTTGTAAGTTTGGATTTGAATATGTAGTATCGGGACGAAACATTCTAGGATACAGAAAAGGAAGAAGAAACACGATAACACGATTTCAAAATTAATCCTTAATGTTGTTTTCAAGTATAGATTGTGATGCTTAATGTCAACAGAGTATTGCTCAAAATTTGTTTTATGTAGTAAAGGTAGAAGTTAAATAGCGTAAATATTTTATTTGACTTAGCAAAAAATTGCCATAAAAAATTCATAAAAGTAATTTGATTCGTTTTTGCTTAGAAGTTAATTAGTGATACATCGAAGTGTTGTGTATATTATGCTATCTATGAACATTTTTGGACGCTGTGATCATAGTGTTTCTTTAGAAAAACTGATAAGGTAACATTAAACGACGTTTTTGGTAATATACAATGTTTAAATATATGCAATAACTGCCTATAAAAAGTGTATTTCAATTAAAGTTTTTATGATCCGTTTAACGCATAGTTGCTATGTCTTCATGCAAGCGCACCCCTGACTGACTCTTTCTTATTCTTAATCTAAAAATAAATGATTTTTCTAAAACTAAATGGGGACCATACACCGCCTTAAATGGAATGGTATTAATCTGAAAGTACCACATTGAAAGTTCCATGTTCACCGCCATATGTATACCTTCGTTTGATGGATCAAAATTGTACTGTTTGTTAGTGTAAATATTGAATTGCGCTCAACCCGGGGCTAGGCGGCGTGGGCAGTAAACTGCATTTTATTACTGCCCATGAACAGGCTCAATCAAACCGAACCTGCAATATTTTCGTATTTGTAGTGATCGATGGCTTTCAAAGTTCCTTTTTCATCTATTTCAAGGATAGATAACTTAAGCTCGCTTATCATTCTCTAACGGCTATAACTCCCATACAAACTGGATTACTACTGTCGAATTTCTTCTGAAGGTACATACGCTTTGCAACAGTCAACATCCCGGAATGATTGTACGGAGGGTACGGCTTCCGTTGTTTTCAAAAATCGTGAGGTGACACTCGTCATAACATGACTTAATTATTTATTCAAGGAGAACTTGTTATTTATAAACAAACATTTATTAAAAAGCAATGGTCGACCGGTTTGATTCGCTTCACATGTATTAACATGTTTTGGCGATGCTGCTTGAATTTTGTAGAGAATTTCCATTCATAGTATCGTGTTTTTTAAGACAAACGAATTCAATTAAGACAGTGATAAGAG
Organism: Corbicula japonica; assembly: GCA_038501625.1. Lineage (NCBI taxonomy): Eukaryota > Metazoa > Mollusca > Bivalvia > Venerida > Cyrenidae > Corbicula > Corbicula japonica. Next base: position 1,880,769 of record JAZAYU010000083.1, on the reverse strand, counting down.
ATTGCTAAACTGCCAATTGTCTAAAACAAAACAACATATTGGTAAAGGAGATATTAAAGTATTCCTTGCTGACCTGAATACATTTTCTGCGATATTATCACGGCACTGATCACGCGACTGATTTCTTATTATCGGATTTGAATGTCTTTTCATTTATGTTTGAACATTAAATTATTTTTTGTTCGCATTGTCTTACAAATGTTCATCATTCGTTAAAAAAATTTACTTTCTTAATATCCACTACTTTTTGGAACTAATTAGGCGTAACTAAAGTACTCATTCATATCCAGATGTTTGTTCACTGTCGTAGCTGGACGTGATTTCACTCTATATTTGTTCGATGGAGTTTTTGGCATGGACGCCCCATAATTACACGGACACGTACTATAGATCGCTCAGCGTTCGTGGAATGGTAAGCTTGAATGAGCTTGAAACGTCTGCAAAACATTTCGGCCTGCTTTCGCGGTGACCCCAAAAACCCGCTTACTTGATTTCGCTCGTGGTCGTAATGATACACCGGAAGTCAACAACCGCGCGTCGCAGTGTCCTTCTAGCTTAAAAATCAATTGTAAGATTTAAACGAGTCACGTGTTATTTTAATTGTCAAGTGTACAATCTAAATAGAAAACAAAAAGAACAACACTTAACTGAAAATACTTACGTGTATATAATACATATTATAAATACTTATGTTTAATTTAATATGAATATTAATATGCAAATTTGACAAACTTTCAGGCAAAAATGTTTGGTATGTACATTTTTATTTTTCTATTTGGCTACACAAAGGCAAACGTTCTGTGACAAGTTAATAATAAAATAACTAGTAATCGACTCGTTTACAGCTAAATGTTTAAGAATGTGCTTGACGGTGCTTGGCATGGTATGATATGGCTGCTTTCGATTTTACTTATTGCTCTAAGATGAAAGCTTTTGTTTAGGACATGTTTGTGTGTTGCTTAACTTATTAACTTAAAACAATACACTTAAATAACACGAGGTCTCGAGTATATCCGTTTATCTTAAAGAAAGTAAATATCTTTTCTAAAGTGTCCAATCCTTTTGCGACCAAATTTTACAATATCTAAGCAAATGCGCCTTTCTATTTAGACGGGTATTATTTGATTCACATGATATTTAAAAATCTCATTTCGCTAGTGTCCAAATGAAACCCATCTAGAATAGCCATTATCAACCACTTCTCGAAATACGATCTGTGTGGTAATCCAAGTTTTTTACTTGATTTCGAAATGTAAGCTTTTCAATCGTGTACTTTTATATTGTTACTCAAGAACACAAAAAGAAGTGTAGCTAAAGAAATTGCCTTGAAATAAAACCACATTTTAGACGAACCTTATATAGAACAGCGTTTTGCTGATATAATTTTTCTTGTTCTGTTTGACTAATAAAACAGCCATGCGCGTTGATTCTTTTGCCGCCGCAATACATACTGTACTGTAATATGATATCGAACTGACATAAACTGGAAAACTAACAGTGGAACTCTGTTTGATAAATTGAAAGTGTCTCTAAAGAATGTTTATTATCCCTGTTCTTATGGCATGGTAATCTGTTAATCGAACAATGCACGACGTGTAGTTCAGTTGATCAACTGTGTCTACGGTTTGAGGTAAATAGTTCCATTATTACCACTTACTTATTTCTGGACGACCATTCATCAAAGTCTCCGGAGACATGTATCTGGACGAAGCTTCTTATGGAATGTGCACAACTGTTTACCTTTGAGTTGCCTCCTTGGGACGGTCAGTGGCATTACAATAATAGAAATGTTCAGACGTTACCAAATCAGCAATGCTAATGTTAACACGTAAATATTCATAAAACTTTAACAGAATATTTCTAATAACTGATAATGAGGGTCTTTAGATTCCTGCACTTTGTATTAAGCAGCTATAAATTAAAAAAAAGAAAGTCACTGTGGTGAAAATATCTAATAAATGCCCCACACACAATTACATTTTGCAAATCTACGGAGGAAAAATGGAAACTTACAGTTTTCTTAATTCAAACAGATTGTTCTGTGATGCTTTATTTGATCCTTAATTCAGGGGCCCCTACACTCCTCCCCTGCACGCTCATCGAAAAAAAAGAAAATTATCAAAATCTAAATAACGTTAAAATGTCGTTCAGTGAAACTGCACAAATGGGTGTTACAAATGTATCTTTATTTTGCATATAGTAAGACACGTTAGAACAATAAAGAAAAATAGCGAGATCTAAAAATTCCTTAAACTTCTATTAACATGAATTCACAAAAACTTAACAACACAAAACATCATTTTAAATGCCCACATGAGAAATATGATACTGACAACAGTATCTTGTGTCCTCCTGAATTACATATGTAAACTTTATGAGATATTAGTAAAAGTATGTTTGACCTTTAATTTCCTGGCCGCTTCCTGGTCGCGTAAATCATTCATTTCTCTTTTAGTAGTTGAAAGTTCTTTACAAAGTACATGTAACATTTTCTTGTCAGTATAACAATATAACACTAATGTAGAAATTAAAATTATGTTTTGTTTTTGTAAATTTATGTAAATAGAATTTAAAGGAATTTTTAGGTCTAGCTTTTTTCTTAACTTTTCTAACGTGTCTTACTGTATGCAAAATCAAGATACATTAGTAACATAGATTTGTGCGAAGTTTCATTGAACGACATTTTACGGTTATTGAGATTTTGATAATTTTCTTTTTACGATAAACATACAGGGGAGGAGTGTAGTAGGCCCTTAATTTGTGTTATTCTCTAAATAATGATGAGATCGATACTTTTCATAAATATTAAAGTCAAATTTAGTAGCCTATGGCATGTATAGCTCTTAATTTGCCACAACCATTTTTTTATTTTTTTTTTTATTTTTTTTTTTTTTTTAAACTAACAGATACTGAACCTACAACTTCCAAAATAAACATATGCGTGATGACAATCCTCCAGATATTTGCAATCACTGGCATCGCTGCTTTTAGTCGTATTCAACACGTTTTTTTTAATTGCATGGTTCAAATGTGATAAACTACAACTTAAATGATATTTAAACATCGCTTTGGTTTGTTAGGCTGTCTCGATCAAAAAAAATAGTTGAATTATTGCAGTAACTTAATCATTGCAATTTCGTTTTATACTTTGCACGTTTATCTTCTACCTGTTATGTTAATTATTTTCAGGTTTAGGTTCATTAATTTTTGAAGAAAGGCAACAAGTGTTCGTGCTGGATCGATGGCAGTGTAAAATGTAACAACTATTTTTTTCTGAACATCTGGTAATATTTGTCATAACCTTAATCTCCTCCTGTCAAAACTGCATGATTTATTGTAGAGGCTTAGAAGCATTATGGAGTTTTTAACTTTTTACACAAAAAACAACAACAAAAAACCCAAAACAAATCTGATGTTTTATTGGTGTTTTTGTTTCTATAACCACTTAAAGGTTCAACGTAGATTTATTAACACAATACTAATTTGCCTAAGTTGTTGCATTCTTGCACAGTATTTGGAAACATGCTTATTTTTGTCATTAAATTCAATAGTTATCATAAAACAGACATTTTAAAGAAACAAGTTCCGTTTATTGCAGCCGAAGTGGTTGTATTATATCCGTATTTTAAGTAAAAAATAAGGATGTAAAATATTAGATGTTTGTTCGCCCAGTTGACAATATGACAACCAATCACTTATAGCCAATGGTGAGAATACAAGTGTTGGGATTCTCATGAAATAATGATCGTTTTTTTCACTGTTACCTACGTATTTTGTTTGACGCAATTATTTTAGAAAACTGGAATTCAACTCTACTGCAAAAATTGAAATTGTGCATATAATAGATATTAATACAAAAAAAACTGTTAAAGAATCACTTATTAGTGAAAAATTATTTAAAAATATCTTTAGCGTTTTACTTGCGTTTCCATGGATAAAAATGACAGTATCATTTTAGTCAAGGTCTGTGAGCTTCCTCTTAATATAAAGCTACCCACCACCAAGTTAAGCATCAATAAGCCAAAGCAAACTCAAGTTTTTGAGCGGAACTAAATTTCTATTTTAAGCAACAGTGACCTTAACCTTGTTCATCGATAATTGGGTAGCAATCCCATGTCGCGTCTTGATATAAGCAACCCACACACCAAATTTGCCAAAACAAATTCAAGTTATTGAGCTATTACCTGCTTGCTCACAAACTTTTACCTTAAATTCTACGTTAAAAAAGGGCCATAATTCTATAAAAATAAGAGTTATGGTTCTTGACATACATACTCGGAATATGGTAGTTAGCAAGTGTACAAAGTTTCAAAGCTTTATCATTAGTAGTATTGGAGCTTGAACCTGCTTGCATGCAATTTGTAACCTTAAAATTTTAAATTGAAAAATGGCCATATTTTGATCAAAATTGTTGTTACATGTAGAACTATCGTTCTTGGCACAAAGGGTCGCCAACTTTGAAAGCTGTAGTTTAAGGAGTAAAATGTCGTCCGCCATTGTTTTTAAATTTCGGAAAATATACGTGTAATTAAGCCGATCTCTTTATTACTATCGCGATAAGCTCATGGATTAACTAAATCGTGACAGAGAATAATTGTGAGAAGTATTTTAAGTTGAAATATAACAATTATGTTATTATTTTTTAAAATAAAAACTGAATCTACTGACCATTGAACCTATATAGTAGTGACGCCAAGCAAGTTATTGAGTGACGTCATGCCGGTGATTTTTAGGTTCTCGAGATGTGCCGTCCGATATATAATGAGCAATATAACTTAAAAAAACACAATGTTTTCTAACTATCTTCTGTCTAAAAACAGATTTGCAGTATAATAAAACAACAATTTGGTTACTTGAAAGGGTATGTCAGGATAAATTGCCAGTCTGGGTGTCATTTTATCGCCTGTGGCTCGGGTTACATGACATTCAGACCTGAAATATATCCTCACCTATCTTGTTAAGAAACAAAAATAACTATATAATATTCAGATATAAATCAAGCCGATGTTGATGTAAAAGAGATGAGGTATTGATGTGTTTGAAGTGTATTGAATATGCGAGCTTGGTTTTGTTATCAACCTACAAGTATCTTGATGTTAGTTATATAGCCAACTTACTTATTTAATTTGAAATGAAGTTTGTTTCGGTCGTCTTCCACGACATGTTGTATGATCGAGACTTTCTGCTTTTATGAACTTGCTTCACTTCCTGGGAAGCAGACATTTCATTGAAAAAGTGAAAATCTTCTTCTTGTTACGTATATCAGGGCTATCCGATCAACTTTTTTTGGCGTTGTCCCGGTTAGCTCAGTTGGTTGCGTCGCAAGAATTGCAGGGCTAGGCACTGTCGCCGTGACGGTGCGGGTTCGCTCCCAGCTAAAGACACTATCGTTTGAAATTCACAGTAGCGCTATTTGTGTAGTGTGGCGGCCGTAAAAAGTCTCCCCGTACATTTAGTCAGTACTGTTATCAGTAAATCGACCCGTTACCGATGTCATGCAGTGATTGTTACGTATATCAGGGCTATCCGATCAACGTTATTTGGCGTAGTCCCGGCTAGCTCAGTTGGTTGCGTCGCAGGAATTGCAGGGCTAGGCGCTGTCGCCGTGACGTTGCGGATTCGCTCCCAGCTAAAGACACTATCATTTTAAATGCATCTAGCTACCTCCCAATTTCTCATACCTGAATGTTTTATTTGAAATGAACAGCCAATATCACTTATACATATATGGCTGCATTCAACATCAATCAACAACGTGTGCTTTTCATGATAAGACTGGGCACAGATGACTATCTTTCCCTCAGTGTGATTGATGATCTTTCTTACTGTAAGATGTATTTCGCAGTTGTTTATATCTGTTAATGGATACTTTTATCGCATATATCAAACTCATCTACACAGCAGAGGAACTTTAGAATCCAATCAACAGAAACATGCAATAAGTCTTTATTATTTACAAGACCAGTTAATTTTTGTCAAAGTATGGATCATTGATTATGTAAAATCATCCTTACACGGCACTACATTCCCGATTTTTGAAAAGTTCGTCTTTCTGTCTTATAAAGAGAAAAATATGTTGGTCATACTCACTTTCTGTCCACAAATCAGCGCTTTCGCTCATTTTGTTATGTTCTCTTTTTGGTTGTGGAGCGAATGTTTACCGGGCGTGTACATCAGATTAACGTCGTTGAAGTACAAGACAGTGAAACTTGCAAAAAAAAAGTAATTTATGCATATCAGGAATCGCCACACTCACAAACACAGCCTCCCCACGAATCGAAAAAGAAGAGAGGAAGAAGAAGAGAGCATGTTTGTTATTAGTATGTCAATTCAAACAGGACGTCACAAACAATTAACGAAAAAGGAAAAATAAGCCACCGGGGGTTTAAACCAGGTCCTAGGTTGCACCAACCCTACACTTGCCCCAACAGGTTCTCGTGTCACAAAACAAGTACAAGTTGTCTTGTTGAAATAACTCCAACCCATCCATCGGCTCAACAATGTTGCATGCAAAAGCACACAAACATATAAAACATAAGAAGCTAATAGCATTGCAAAGCCAAGGGACGGGTACTCAATGATCTTACTGAGACCAGAGCTCCTGGAGTAAAATCAAGCAAGGTAAGCATGCTGTTGTTAGCTTCTGAGACAGACTTTACGTGCAGGGGTTGACATCTGAAGATGAAATTTGTTCAGGAAAAACCAACGGCTGATAAAAAGAAGATATATATCAGCAATGCGATCATTGATTAGGCGTTCTTTAGCCAGATTGTCTGGTGCCATTGTTTAAACTGATATGGTGTCTTATCCAATGAAGTGGAATCTCATTAAAATAGCGGAAGATGACAGTTAAATTAGACCGGAATGAAAGGTAGTCCCTAGTTGTTATTTCATTCGTTAATATAGAATTGCTGCCTGGTTAGAAAATAAACCGGCCATCCACGAAATTGAGAAGCACGCATATCGGGAATAGCCACATTCAGAGAACACAACCTCCATGAATTGGAAACAAGAACATTGTTTCAGAAAACGTCAGTTTACTATAACTGAAAAACAATCTCGCCGTTTTACTCTGTTTCATTGTTCGGTGGCTTGCTTCAAGTTTCAATATCTGTCTTAATGTGAAATTTCTTATTATAAATGTATTTTAAAGAATTATTGGCATATATAAAGTTTTATGACAGTGTTAAATTAAGGAATTTTAAAATAGATAAGACTGAAGTCGGTTTACTGATAGACAGCTTGCTGGTTAAAATAAAGATTGACAGGTTCCCAAGGGTAATATTTTCCCGCAAAATAAGATCGCTATTCTAATTCTGTGAAATTTATGATTGAGTTTGTAAGCTTTAATTGAAGCCGGATATGATACAGTGTTTATAGCTGACTTAATTGTCGTTCATTGATTTAACGTGTATGGTTAGCTGCTGAAATAGTGTCTTTAAAATATCATAGGAAAGATCTCTGGAAACGGTTTTCCTCCAACAAAATCTCGTATTTCTTTTTATGGCAACCAACTCCAATTATATTTAGCGGTAAGTAAACAAAAATGTGATCTAGTGGATGCAATTTTAACAGGCAGGCAAATATTTTGAAAAAGCAATGTCTCGTTTTTAAATTCACATATTTTTTAAAACCGGTGCTGACTTTTTCTTTACTTTTTAGAACCAGCGCATACAAATTTTCATTGTCACAATTACAAGTAATTTCGTCAAGAATTGTAAAGATAAACTGCGTTTAGGGCGTTAAAACCTCACACTGACTGACAGCGAAATGCATATGTGGAAAGCCACATGCATAAAACCTACACAAACAATCAACATATACCATATTCTCTCTTGACCCGTCAGATTATCATATATGACCAAATGAGTACAAGTCGCCTTTGCTCGATTTGTTTCTTTTATCCTTGTCATCGTGTTCTTGCTAATTTGAACCAAGAGGGTCTGGTCTCGATAAGATCATTGAGTACTCGCCACGTTGGCTTCGCAATGCTATTAGCGTCTTATGCTTTATATGTTTGTGTGCTTTTGCATGCAACATTGTAAAGTCGATGTGTGAGTTGGAGTTATTTCACCAAGACAACTTATACTTGTTTGTTGATATGACAACCTGTTGGGAAAAGTGTGAGGTTGGTGCACCCAAAAACCTCGTTTAAACTCCAGGGCAAATTATTTTGTCACTGACCGTTCCAAGGCGGTAACCCCAAGGGTTCTCATTTTCGTCAATTGTTTGTGGTGTCTTATTTGTATTTGACATACTTATAAACACATGCTCTCTTTTCTTCTTTTCTTTTCGCTGCGAGGGAATGCTGTGTTTTGTGAGTGTGGCAATTCCTGATATGCATATTTCACTTCTTAACTGAAAAACGTCCTCGCAATCGACATCATACAGACACAAGAGCAAAAGAAGCTAGTAGAAGTAAATGCACATTTAAAGGAAACTTTTGCCAGCATATAGATATTAAATTCTATCAAATTGAGATAAAAAAATGTGTAATTCTCTTGATGTAATGGTGTAATTCTCTTTATGTAATGGCGTGTATTATCTGTAAGCCGAAATTGTATAAACATTATTGAAGTTCCTCTTAAATAAAATGAATATATTATATATTATCATTCACATACAAGATACTCAGTTCATATACATAAGCATGAAGTTGTGTCATATTTGGACGAAATCATTTTTCTAGAGATCAAATAATAATCAGAGAACTTCTCATATCATAATTTTAAGACGAGTTGTTGAAAAACCATTCAGTAGGCAAAATAACACTAGTAGATTGCAAGTTTGGGTAATTTACTGTTTTATCAACAGTACAAAATTGCATAACAGCCAATTGGACAACGTTTTAAGGCTGTCTTACATTTTCGTCCCATCACAGGAAATTTAATTTAGTAAGAAATTGAAAGTTTACAGTGTTTTCATTTAAGAAACACTCTGCTGTTTAGTTGGTCAACGTTTGAGAATGTTTGAGTAGATGGCAGTCTGAAAATTTGCAGAATGGTGGCAAACACCGGAAGTGTGTTCCTGATCTTGATCACAGTGATATTAATGTTTTATCATTCACATACAGCTGGTAGTAATTTCTAAAGAGGTAACTTTCTTTTGGCGGGGAGGGAATATATTGATCGAGTACCTTCAACTTTTGCTTGATAGTGTCATTATCTATTTTTCATATGCCAAGTAGGTAGGTAGCTTGAAGGCAAATCATCAGGGCAATTTGTATATGTTTGTTCTTTAAAGATCGAGGTCAGAAGACTTTGAAGAGTAACAATAGCTCCAAGGGCCGGTTTTCCTACTCGGACTGAAGATCTGCTATTGTGTCTTTCTGCAACTTATATTCAAATGATTCCAAGTACGTTTTGGAAACTTTATATCCTAATTTCTCAAAGAAGTTATTTATCCAACACATTAAGTGAAATATCTTCAAACTGATGCGGCAATAACATTTATTTGACGGGAATGTTTAGATGATTGGAAATCATAAAGTATTAGTTCCATATCGAGCGCCACCAGCTCAAAATATTCCGCTGGTAGTCCAGGGAAAACTTGTCTTTGTTAGTTTGCTAGAAAATAGCTGTAGGATTATAGATTAATGCACGAGAATCCAGTAACAGACGATGCAATTACAAGGATGACGCATGTTTTGGAAGGGACGTATAAGTGCTGTTGTCACATTGTCAGACATGCTTCTGCTGCACATTACTCATAATGAATATATATACTTCCTTTTTGTGTAGCTAAGCGTTCGTTTAACAAAATAACAATACACACTATAGATAGAATGTTAAATATATAACATAAGATAGATGCTTCAGACTAGCGTTCGGTGTTACTTTTGTCATCTAGGGGCGATCGCTAATAAGCAAACTGACAAATATGTTTTCCGTTTCACTTTTCGATTTTTTCGTTTTACGTAGAATCTGATCAGCTGTCTACGCATGAAACACGTTTTGTTATAACCATTGTTGAAAGAAAACATACTGGCTTAAATAATGTAAATGACACTGTTGCAAAAAAACACTAAAGGCTACTTTTTTATTTCAAAGAATTATTGCGCATAGAGAGGACTACACAATACCTATATTTATATTAATTTCAATGTTATGTGAGCGCTAATGAAAGTAATCAAGTGGGTTGAAGTTAAAAAGTATATAGCCTCTACCTGGGAGCGAACCCGCACAGTCACGGCAACAGCGCCTAGCGCTGCAATTCCGACGACGCAACCAATTGAGCTAACAGAGACAATCCCAAAAAAGGTTGATCAGATAGCCCTGATATACGTTATCATCACTGCACGACATCGGCAACGGGTTATTTTTCTAATAACAGTACTGACTATATGTACGGGGAGACTTTTTACGGCCGTCACACTGCAAATAGCGCTACTGTGAATTTCAAATTATATTGCCTCTACCTGGGAGCGAACCCGCACCGTCACGGCGACAGCGCCTAGTCCTGCAATTCCGACATATTTGGCATCAGGGAAAACTTTACGTATCTGTTTGAGTAAGTGTGAGTGTGTATCGTATCAGTGGCAAATACTTTTTCCAGGTACCGTTCCTTAGATATAGCTCATGTGGTTATTATTTTAGTTAATTTATTGGGTAGGCTTTATTTTGAAAGCGAGTGAGTGGGTGAGCGAGCGAGCGAGCGGGTGGGCAGGCGAGCGAGCTAGTAGTCAACTTCGGAAAAATTATTTTATTATTTTCGAGATAAAATTAAGAAAAATTAAGTTGGTTAATAATAAAACAGCAGGTTTTCAGATGTTTTGTTCATGTTTACCTTTAAACATAAATAAAACATCATGAATAAAACATCCGATAAACTGCTGCATTATGGCATAACATATTGCAGTACATGTCATTTCTGTTGAAACATCATACTTAATTGTGATTTGCAGAATTGCTCTGGTTTCTGTACATAAATGAACTTATCAACTATGTTATTATTCGATCAATATTTTTATAGATGCATTTTGTTTCAACATATTCCAACTCTAGTAACATTCGTCTTACAAACATCAAGTAATACGCAAGTAAACAAAATTGGCAGAACTACAGGGCCTATTATCGTTAAGTATTGTTTAATTTTTTACCCATTCATGGCTGATTCCCGTCATTATGCAAAACGTTTACTTTTGCTTTTTGAAACGCTTAAACTGATTGTTAAATTGTGGGCGTCTCTTTACGGATATAACAATGTGAGGAAAATTATTTGATGATAATTTTTTACCCATTCATGGCTGATTCCCGTCATTATGCAAAACGTTTACTTTTGCTTTTTGAAACGTTTAAACTGATTGTTAAATTGTGGGCGTCTCTTTACGGATATAACAATGTGAGGAAAATTATTTGATTATTTGACCGAGTCTAACTGTTAAAATCATTTTGGTTATTTTAATGCTTTGTGTTAAATTAGTATACTTGAACGGTAAAGTCCGAGGAATTCCGTCAAATGGTATAAAAGCAAGTGCCGTTCATTGACACTGTACAGTCTGTTTCAGAGAGTCGAGGTGTTACCATCTGAATTTGGATTCAACATTTGTCTGTTTTATAGGTCCAATATAGTACAGCTCTGTACTAGGGCATATTGACCGGGTTGTTTCTGTGTGAACAGTATTGGTTGAAGCTAGTGTCATAAGACACTTGCTGGAAACATGTGTCTGAGACACTTGTAAGATAGCTTCAGCGTAAGTGTTGAGAATAGGGTTTTTAGATAGTGACCTCAGACAAAGAGAATCTATCATTGGTATTCGGCGAAGATCAATGTCTCTCAACCCGAGGGTAATGCTTTCCAGACGGAAACGAGGTTGTGCCGAGTTTCCGTCTGGAAAGCATTGCCCGAGGGTTGGGATACCGTGATCTTCGCCGAATACCAATGATTGATTATCTTTCTCACTTCTTGAAGATTCAAACAAAATTCTGTAAAATTTAAAAAAAAAAACAATTTTGGAGAACATTTTCTTTCGCGTAACTTCCACTAGGAACGGTTAATCATTCACGAATACACAATCCTGTCGAAGTTTAACACCCCTAACATTTACAACAATATTGCTACAAATTTAAGAAAGGAAAATAATCGTTTTTTCCATGGCATGAAAATCTGCAGCGGGTTCACCCGTTGATAACGTATCTGCGATTTTAAAGGTTATCTGTGATTTCGTCACACTTCAAATAGATTAAATTGTACATACCAGTTAAAATATTCCAATTAAAAAGCAGTATAGTTCCTATTTTATTGTCCATTCATTTTCTCCATAGAGCATGATGTTTAACGAAGCTCGCAACAGCGGTAAAAAATGAAACACCCTAAAAAAGTAGCATTTTGAGACTCATACCACGATAAACACTTCCAAGTTCTATCGTTGAGAATTTAGCAACCTCCGAGTGTTTCATTTCCAAATGATTTTTGAAATAAATCCTGATAAAACTAAATCAACAGCTTGCTCTGTTTGAAAAAGTAAACATTCGTTTAATAACGTTACTTAATTAATTTAAATGACGTAGTAATAAATATCATGACGTAGACTATATCAATAATGAAAGTGCTCAATTAACACCGTGCGCAATAATACGAAAGTACGCGAGTTGAAGATAAGGCCATGATAGATAAGGAAATCTCACACGGCTAAAAATAGAGATTTTCTTGTGTCTTGTATCTTCAGACAATTGCTGGAAACACATGCGTCTGAGACACTATTGTCCAACAGGCTAGGTTAGATTTAAGTGTTACGCTTGTATTTGAAGGTTGTTGCGTAGGGTTTTGTTTGAATGGTGATTGTTCAAACCTTGTTGAGCATTATTTTGAAACTTGTAGTTGCTCAGGTTTGCTTTTATTATAAGAGTTCCAAACATCTTTGTGGTACATTTTATTTTTATTGCTCAGAGTATGCGCTGATAGTTTGCCTAAAGTTAGTTTGTTTCGAAGTGTGATTGCGTTCAGAGAGAGTGGTTGGAACTCAGTTTTATATCAGTTATTTTGTCCAGGAGGTTTATTGTCCTGGGGATATTGTCATATGTTCTTGATTTCAACTTTGATTATTTTGTTTCATCCCAATCATTTCTAAATGCATTATAATCATTTTTGAGCAAAGTAGCTCAGGAAAAATTTATTACGAGGGTCATTCATAAAGTTTCCGGACTCTGGCTGTAAAAATCTTATTATTGTTTATATTGCGTAGAAACTTGATCAATATGTGAAGAAAAGTATAACAAATTTAGTGTATTTGTTATTTTTTTATATATATTTCAACCCTACTCCATCCTATCTGTTGCTATGGTTATCACACTAACGCGTCATGGAGCAGTTTGACGCAACGTAGTTATGGCAAATGTTTCTTGTTATACCGACTTCATTAAAATCGTGAATATGCTTATTAGCGCGCTAAAAATCGGCATGACGTTACCTCATCTATCTGACGTCAATTATGCAAAGAGTAACGGTTCTATGATAAAGAACCAGTTCAAACTTCATGATGAACGCCGACGGGTTGAATAGTGCTGCAACACACTTGACGCCAACGTCAAAATCCACGGAGCAACGAGCAATTACTAAACATTGCGTAAAAGTGGGGATGACGCCTACGGACACATTAAAGTTTTTGAAAAGTGACAAAACAGCAAAAGTGACTCGCACTATTGTTTTTGATTTGCACAAGCGATTCAGCGAAGGTGATGAAGACGTCAATGACCGGAAACGTTCGGGTCGTCCTTCTGTTAGCGGGAAAATAAACGATCGAATTAGTTTTGATTCATTACATGAACTTCAAATGACCGTGCGCACAGTAGTGTCACGATTTGAGTCTACCTGGTACGGCGATGTGTTCACTAAATGGATACACAGACACAGGAAATGCGTAGTGCTACACGGCGAGTATTTTGAAAAACATTAACTCAGTTGACGTTAGTAGCGTTAAATTGACGTTGTTATCTGCTCCGTGGCGCTCTACCTTGTTCTATGTAAATTATTGTAAAGAAGTGAAATGTGACTGTATTTATTTGAAACTTTGTATTTAAAATACATATGTATTAATCATCATGTGTGCGTTTTCTTATTATAATATCTTTACAACACTATGAATTATAGCAACAGTCCGGAAACTTTATGAATGACCCTCGTATATTGTTCAAAACAATAAACTTTGCTTCAGCATATCTATAATCATTTAAGGAGAAAAATTATATACGTATATAGGCTGAGGCAAATAGTCTGTTTTATGTGCTTTCCGCTCGGATGTTTTATGTGCCTTCCGCTAGGAGCACGTTACAACAATAACGTTTTTAACCATCAAAGCTGGATTTTTAAGGGCCCACTACACTTCTTCCCTGCACGTTCAACGATAAAAACAAATTTATCAAAATCTCAATAACGGTAAAATGTCGTTGCAGGGGAGGAGTGTAGTGGGCACTTAAGCGTATTTGATATGTTTATGGTTCAAATGATCGTAATATTTAAGATTTCTTTGCTCTTCTACAACATGTACTTGGCCTCAGTTTGGTTCAATTATCAGCAAGAAGTTTATTGAACTAAGATAATTTATTTAGCGTGAAAGTAAAAATAAATTGCAATTGCTTATCAATCGTGCGTCATCAACGCCGACTTTCCCGACAAGTGTTCAGGAAATATTAAACTGTAACCGACTTCTCTAGGTTTCCATTATATATCAGAAAATAGCTGCAGGGAAATAGATTATTAAAGTTTATTAGATTATTTCAAGTAACAGACCAGACCATGCAATCACAGTGATGCCGCAATATTGAAAGTAAAGTGTGAGTTTCGTGGAAGAAATGTCAGCACGGTTCTGTTTAATATTAGTTAAGCTGAATGTTTATGTTGCTTACATACTAGTATTTCCTTCTTGTCAAACAAAACTTAAGTTTAACACACAAAATACACTTTACAACTTTTCCAAGTATAAACTTTTTTCCTCCCGATATTTTTCATATTTGTAAGAACGTTATTGTAACTTTTATACCTTTTATATGACACCTAAGTCTATTAAGTCTATATAGTCTGTTTAGTTATCGACTTCCATACTGCACGTGCATTTCGAAGACTGTGGCAGTTATAATTCAAGGAAACCTTTTTTTCTCTCTCTCCCTCTCCCTCTCCCTCTCTCTCTCTCTCTCTCTCTCTCTCTCTCTCTCTCTCTCTCTCTCTCTCTCAAAAAAATCGCATGTAACCAACTGATTGCTGTAAATGTGACCTATGAAATGCGTACGAAAACGAATTAACGAATTGATAAATGTGCTATCTTTGGCAGTTATCTTTTGTCTATCCGCGCGTCTGTTTTCTATTAGAAAAAGACATTGTCATGAAACAACAAAAGGGTTCTCTTTTATTACTACACCATCTTTTTATTGCGAGTTTAATTAGCTTCGATTCCTAACGCCGAATTTAATCCACACTAAATCTGCTATAGCTGGACCGTATATCTGTCGGCTGCCAATAGAAAATCCATTTCTCTGCGAGTTTAACATAGCGTATATCAATATCAACTGACAATATGCCAGTACGTTAGTGTGTGTTTATTTGAGGCAATAGTTGATTTTGAAACAGGAAACCGGAATTTGTCATTAATATACTCATTTATTTGAACAAGGCATTTAAGGTCCTCGATGTTCAAATAAAATACTATGGACACTGATGTTTCTCTTCAACGACTCTTTCGATCCCTCTTAATTTAAACAATCATTGTGGTTGCCAATGGCACCATATTGAATAGATGAATATAGCATAAGACAATGTAAAATGAAACATAAATGTGGGATATTTACATCGGGATAATTAGCAAACACTAGGCAAGATTGTCAAGATTGTGAGAAATCGGTAGACGACAAAAATCCATAACTCTGGATATCTTGCGGAGAAAGTATTACCGAATAGTTAAGCTGATATATATATAACGATTATTTCCCAAATATAGCAGCTACTAAAGTACTATGTGTTTATTGCATTGAATAGACACAAAAAGCAGCTTGACAACCCGGGACTAGGCGGCGTGGATAGTAATATGCAGTTCCATTACTGTGCCCATGGACAACACGGGCATAGTAGTAAATCAAACCTAGCCGGTGTAACGTTGTAAAGTGACCCCCATAGAATAATGACCCCCCGGTCATTATTTTATATAAAATATTGACTCCGCGGTCATAATATTATGACTGGGGGGTTCATAATATTATGACTCCTCACACGTAGAAATATGACCCCTCACGTAGAAATGTGACCCCTTATAGAATAAGGACCCCCGACCCAAACCTCTATGGTACACTTAATTATCTCCATCGATAGGCATCGGAGAAGTAATGGCACCCGCCCGTACATGCGTCCGTACGTGCAGGTTTTTTGACCGCAATTAGACGGAATTGATCCAAGCTTCAGGGATTACCACTACCGATGCCTAATTGTGTGGAAAGAAAAAATGGTTAAGGTCTCCGACCGAGAATCACTTGCCCCTCACCGTTGTGAGTTCGATGCCTACCAGGGTGTGTATGGGTGAAACACAGGCGCTGGACTGCATAGGAACGTTCCATCAGCAAGATACGCAACTACTTTTTGCAATTTATGGCCTGTTTGAATATTAATCATCAAAAAATATTTAAAATCACAGAACAAGCAAGTTTTCAGGCGGCGAGGGTGGCTGGATTTCAATCTAGTATCTCTAGGCTTCTTACCAGAACTCGTCTAATCCTGATCTGATGTAACATACTTCGATAGCGTCCTCGCCTGGGAATCGAATCTGGGCAACTGGATTAGGAGTCAACTACATAAACCACTCTGCGACTGAAACCAAATATCTATTAATTATACAAGCAGAACCACTGTAAGTGCATGTTTGTTAGTGGTTTGAATCATTTTCGTAGTCATCAAAGTTGTATAGTGATTAAACGTCCCACACAGTGTAACTAGTGGAACTAGCAATGATGAAATAACTTAAAAATATTATTCTGTTTCCCTTTTCACGACCATTCGAAAAGTGGTTTTAGAAGTCATTTAGCACAAAAAGGATAAGCAATGCATGCAAAAGATCTGAGTTACAGGTTAATTTACAGCAATCTCAGATTATTATATTTTCTTTCTTCCCTAGGACTATATACCATTGGAACAACCTACCACCTACTGTTGCCCTCCTCCCTACCCCAGAGCAGTTCAGTGCAGCTATATCTAGCATGGAACATGTCTCGCCCTTGTTGTACAGACCCCTGATCTATCTAACGTCAGATGAAGTAGAAACATGTTGTCTTTGAAGTTGAAGCATATACATGTAACAGGGTTATCATAAAAGCAATATGCTTTTATTACATAATAATACTTTTATTAACATTTTGAATAATTATTTAATATAGAATTTTCAGTCAAAGAAATTGCATCATTTACTTTAAGATTTAGTTTACAGATAAATAATTTTACAGCTTCAAGCCATATTGATAAGATTCCCTTAATTCTCAGTTTGACACTTTTATCTTTATTATAGGTTGTCAAAGTTACTTAGATTAGGCTTATTTAAAGTAATTACACTGCCAAGCCATGTCTAACACCTTTGATCATTATCTTAAGAAATTGGCTTGGTCACTTTTTATAGTCTTTTAGGTCAGTCTAAGTGAAGAAACAGAACTAGCAACATCTAACAACATTTAATATTTAAAATTCTGGTGTTTGTCAAATTATGTCAGTATATTGAACTGTGTCATTTACTTTACTTGAACATTTTGAACAATTCCATCACTACAACAATAAACAGAAGAAACCTACAACTGGACTTTGTTTATATAGTAAAATGGACTTAAGCTGAAATGAACCAGCTACATTACATGTGAACTCGTGACCGTACACCACCGGGCTGGCGCTGGCACACCAGCTAATCCCCCTAACAACCCAACATCCGTGCTAGGCCGCCAGACCATCGGTCACATACAGCTACGTTAAAGCGACTTATGTATATTGTAATACAATAATGATAATTCAAATGAAATTCAAATGAAAGCAATTTTAAATTTCATTTCAATAGATGTAGACGCAGCAGCAGCAGCAGCAGCATGCAGCGACTCCAGTAGAAACAACAACAACAACAAATATAAAAGCCATAAAAACACGACAGTGACTTGAATCGATATAGAGTTTGTTAGTAATAGGCTCGGTGGGAGGTCAATATTTTACAGATAAAATCGGGAGGTCATTATTTTATAAGGGGAGTCATTATTCTCTGGGGGTCACTTTACCACGTTACCGGCAATATTTAGGTATTTGTCGCGTTCAGTGGCTTTCAAAGTTCCATCTTCATCTATTTAATTATCAGCGTTGTTTTGGCCGTTAAATATCACCTCAAATTCAAAGTGTAAAAACATATGACATCATTGCCCGTTGAGCACATTACATAAGTGTAAATGCTGAGCTGCTCAATCCAGATTTATGAGCGTGATCAGTAATTAATGTGTATTTCCATTTATTCTCATGCAAATTTTCAATCAAACCGAGCCTGAAAAAATGTGTATATGTGTCGTGTTTGGTGGCTTTCTTAGTTTGTTTTCATCTTTTTCTTATCTACTTTCACATTTTTAATTTAAGGCCAATAAATGTTTAATATGACAATTAATGTTTCCTTTTGATTGTTAAGTATCCTAAAATATGCAATCATTTTGTCATTGCAATCAACTACAGAATTTTGTTCCAGTGCCTGAAGTATTACTTAATGTTAAGTTTATACGTCCAGAGAAGTTGAGACTGCGACGGTGGGGCGGCCACACAATTGCTTGTCTATTGACGAAATTTTTAACAATAAATGTACTTTTTAAGTGAAATATTTACGGTTTTGACAATAAAAGTTATCTTCATTTCAGCGCAGCGGTTGCATATTCAACATAGAAAAGTTAATATCATACAGACGGTAGTTTAGTTAGCAAAAACTAGAGTTTGCAATAAATCTTGCTTTATGTAGGGGTCTGTGCATTTGTGGCAAAAATACTTTTTAACTTCAATAAAATAATTTCCTTAACTCTAAATGAATTCGTCTGCTGATTGTAACAGAGTAAATTCATCATCATATTGTCCAATGCGATCATTGTCAAAAAAAGTCCGGCTACCATGACGGTTTCCCCCAATAGGTCTGGAAACGAATAATGTTATGGCCGCAAAACCGTAAAAAGAAACAAACGCAAGTTTTCTCCGTGTATTGTGGACCAGGAGATGCATAAACCTCATACGATTGACGGTTACAAAACTGTAGAATCAAACATCAGTTTTCTCGTACTGCATTAGGATATGGATAAAGATCCACGAAACCCTTTACAAAAACAAAAAACAAAATACGATGGATTTCCACGATGTAAGATGAAGTTCAACATGTGTATTTTCAAATATTGGAAAATTTTCGTCTTTTTGGATTCAATTGTTTAAAATAGTAAATTTATAAAACACTTGAGGTTATAAATGGTTTACAATCTCACTTAAGTCAGATCTAACATAATGTTAGATCTGATGACGGCCCGCAGATACCGGACATAAGTTATAGCGGTTTTCCCCGATTACTATTTTTAGAAATTGTCAACACAGGAAGCATGATTTATAACGCTCGCAAAAGATGTCAATACTTAAGAAATGAATGCAATACCACATAAACACATATATCTTCAGTTAAATATGTCTTACGCAGACTGTCAACACTTTCCATGGTTTAAATAGTATGTTTACTTTCACTTTTGCGATATTGTAGGCGACAATCTGATTGGTTCAAAGGGTTAGTGATAAAAGCACGTTTTAGTTACTCGTCGTCAGATCCTGATAGCGTAGCGGTTTTCAGGAGATGATTTTAATCAGATTGAAATGGTTTATACTCTGTATAATTTGCTTTTGACATTGTTCAAGGTATCGGTTACTAAGGTTATTGAACGAGAAAACAAAAACAGAAACAATCGAAACTGTTATCCAAAACGCAATTAAGCGGAATGACATACGTTAATAAGTTTGAACTTGATCCGCCCCTGCGCCCCTCATCCCCCGGAAATTAAAAATTTTAAAGAGAAACATGCACACGAAAAGTAACGTTTAGAAAACACAGCTTTATACACTCAAACGTTTGAGATGAAAAGAGCGCTTTAATTTATAATACGGTCAGTACACAAAAATCACACAACAAAATTCAAAAATGCCATTATCACTATGGCTAGCTCAATGACAATGCATTTTACTGGGGTTCAAAAATATTCAGGCAGTCTGATTTTAATGAGACTTGTTTTGGCTAATGCAATACATTGTCTTGAACAAAGATTGGAATAAATGTCCCAGTCTTTTTGTATGACAGAAGATATAATACATCTGAGCGACTGATCGAAGAGAGAACACTTAATGTCACGTATAGGTTATCTTAGGTCGGTAGTCAAGTTATATCTCGACGTGTGGCCCGAACGAATAATGACTTGTGTTCCTCTGTCTGCTAGGCTGAAACACATAATGATCTGAGAGGCTGATTATTTTATCTTTCTTTTCTTTATCTCATTGTATAGCATTCGCTTATTTTGTGTCATAGCTTAAAATTTCTAACAAGAATTTGGTGTTCAGCCGGACACATGTGTCGCATGCTTGCAAAAAGTTGAAATGTGGGCCTTTGTTTTAACATATATGATAAAAATATGTAATTCAAGTTGCATTGCAATACTACAAAATTACTTATTTTAATAGATCAGTTATTATCTTTATTGTATATTCCAATCACATGCAAAATAATGTTTCAGGTTAAAATCTTTCAATGAGCACAAATCAAAACAGATATAACTTCTTTAAAACAAGTATTATGTCAAAAGAACAAATACTTTCCAAGTTATAAGCAATTAAGTTTCCGGTTATATTAATTGAAAGGGGCATAACTAAAAAAGTTAATCAGGAGTTATCACTCTCAGTGTTACAGATGGCTTTGTTGATGCAGTTGACATATTTCAAATATACATGTATTAGTAAACATGACAAGTACTTTCAATGTTATAGGCAATGTAAAGTATCACATCAAAGTCATTTAAATGGGGCATAAGTTTAAAAAATGTGAAAAAGGTGTTATCATTCTTGTTGTGAAAAATGGATTTGTTCATTAAGATGATATTTTCTTATTATTAAGCTAATAGGACAAGAACTTTAAGTTACAGGCACATAAAGTTCCATTTGAAAGGGACATTACTCCAAAAATGGTCAAACGGGAGTTATTGTTGTTACAGATGGCTTTGTTTATGCAGATGATATATTCCAAATATTAAGTTTATAGGGCAAGTACTTTCAAAGTTAAAGGCAACAAAAGGTTCCATATAAAAGTATTTGAAAGGGGAATAACTCAAAAAAGTGTAACAGGAGTTATTATTCTTGTTGTCTGAAATGAACAGATGATATATTCCAAGTTTATTAATGCAAAAGAACTTTCAAAGTTAGAAGCAACATTTAGTTTCATGAAATTCATTTGAAAGGGGCATAACTTAAAATAGTAAAACAAGAATCATCATTCGTTTTGTCACAGATGGCGTTGTTCATGCAGTTGATATATTCCAAGTATTAAGTGAATATGACAAATACTTTCAAAGTTATAGGCAACATTAAGTTCCATATTTAAGTCTTTGAAAGGGGCATAACTCAAAAATAGTGAAACAGGGGTTATCATTTTTGTTGTCACTGATGGCTTTGTTCGTGCAGATGATATATTACAAGTATTAAGTTAGTGTGACTAGCACTTTTAAAGTCATAGGCAACATTAAGTTCCAAAAAAGGGGCATAACTCAAAACATAGAGAGGGTTCCAAGGGTTGTCATTGCCGGGAGTTGCAATGTTGGATAAGCTCCCATTGCTTAAAAGTGCTCCCAATGGCTTGCGTAAAATATAGCCTCTGACTACCAAGTCCAGCTCCTGACCTGCACGCGTGGCTTGTAACTAGCCCGGCGGACCTGCTACTACTAACAGGAGAAGGGGCGAAGGCGGACCTGTGGCGCCATAACCACTGCTTCGGGTAGATGGAGCTCGTTAGCCAGGGAAGGCAGTCTGTCTAGGAGAAGGAAAACTCTTATTCCAAACCAAGGGAGACAACCCTTCCAAAAACACCACTGCCTTGTGGTCAGTCGTTGGGTCGACAAAGGCTTTGGGAGAGGTAACCCTAATCAACATAGAGAGTTAAAATCGGAGATGCTGGGCCATTGGCACTCTCTAACAAACGATGACATCACGTAACTACGCTATGACTACACGATCATATGGTATTCATCGATGTGGTGCTGAATCTTTGGAATCCCTCCAGGGAGATACAGTGCCGGGCTCTGAGTCTCGACAGAGTCCACCCAAAGCTACTGGGGGCCACTCCTTCTATCGTAACAAGAGGAGAACAAAGGGCTACAACAAGCCAAGGAGGAGGAAATTCCAACAGCAACACTTCAAAGTGATGCACTGGAATGCAGAAGGAGTCTCCAACAAAAAGACTGAACTACAGCACTTCCTTCATGAGAATGACATCAATGTCTGTTGCATTCAGGAAACACACCTGCAACCAGCGAAATCCTTTAAGGTCAGAGGATACCAGTGTTTCCGAAGCGACAGGGCTGGTAGAAAGAAAGGAGGCATCATGACATTAGTCAGGAACAACATCAATGCTATCCAGACTAAAACGCATATGGATGAGTCGGAATTCCAAGTACTGAGCCTCAGAAAGAATGACTTCGAACTGACTCTGGTGAACATGTACTCTCCAAACGACAAAGCTCTATCCCTAGACCATATTCCAACAGAGGCAACAAACTTCATGTTTGTTGGAGACTTCAATAGCCACTCACAAAGCTGGGGATATGACCACTTGGACAGCCGTGGAGAGGAAGTGGAGACCTGGCAGGATGACAACAGGCTGAACCTCATCAATCAGCCGGAGGATCCCCAAACTTTTTACTCCAGAAGATTGCACACAACATCAACGCCTGACCTTGCCTTCTGTACTGATGACATACATGGACATGTCCAGATGGAAGTCTCTGAACAGCTTGGAGGCAGTGATCATCGCCCAGTCCACCTCATATTGGACAACACTGTATCTACGTCATCTAGCCTACCCAGATGGAACTACAAGAAGGCCGATTGGTCCCTTTTCCAGTCTGTGAGTGATGAACTCTGCAAAGACATCAGAGTTGAAGGCAGAGACATACACAACATAGTCAGAGACTTCAATCAATGTATCCTCAAGTCAGCATAGCAGTCCATCCCTAGAGGTGCGAGGAAAGACTACAAGCCATACTGGAGTGAGCAGTTAGAGGAGCTGCAAACCAAGTTGTCCGAAGCCAGACTAGAAGCCGAAAACAATCCCTCACAGGAGGCAAACCTCAACCTACAGCATGCCAAGGCCAAATTCCTCAGGCAAAAGCTAGAGGCCCAAAGAAAGAGCTGGAGAAACAAGACAGCTTCACTTAACCTCGAGAGAGATGGCCGTAAGTTGTGGAGGTTAACGAAACCACTGAACGACGACCAAGACAAAGCGAGAGGCCCAGTCACTTTGGAAGAGGAAGGAGGGCTGTTAATGGGCAAACAAGCGGCAAATGTCTTTGCCCAAAACTACAGAGATGTCAGTGACATCCCCATCAACAGAGAACGACAGAGAGAAGCCAGAAGAAAACAAAGGGACAGGAAAACAGCTAAGGGTACGTCAGAGTGTATGGACTCGCGCCTGACACTACACGAGCTACTGACAGCCCTCAGACAGCTGAAGACAAAAAAATTCCCAGGTCCAGACGGTATCACCAACGAGATGCTGTCACACTTGGGCAATACAGAAATGTGCAAACTCCTGGACATCTACAACTACAGCTGGAAACAAGGGCAGCTACCTCAGATCTGGAAAGAGGCGACAATGATCCCTATACTCAAGAAAGGGAAGGACCCAAAGAAGGCAGCCAGCTACCGTCCGATCAGCCTCACCAGCTGTGTAGTAAAGACAATGGAGAGGATTGTGAATGCACGCCTGAAGTGGTACCTGGAGACCAACGACCTGCTGGCATCTGAACAGGCTGGTTTCCGACAATTTCGTTCCACAGAAGACCAGACTACATACCTAGCACAGGAAGTCGAAGATGCCTTTCAAGAAAACAAGGTGGTCCTTACAGCATGGATCGACCTTCAGAGAGCATTCAACAAAGTCTGGACAGAAGGGCTACAAGTGTAGCTCATGAGGAATGGATTTGGTGGGGCCATGCTGCAATGGATCAACTCGTATCTATTCAACAGAAGAGCCAGAGTCAGTCTGAGCCAAGCTAACAGTAGGAAGTTCCTGCTACGCCATGTTGTCCCACAGGGTGGAGTCCTGTCACCGACACTCTTCCTGGTCTTCATCAATGACCTGGTGTCTGAACTGCCAAAGGGAGTTTATGTTGCTCTCTATGCTGATGACCTGGTGCTATGGTGCAAAGAAGAACACGCCTCTACAGCCACGTACAGATTGCAAGGAGCTATGGACACACTTGCAGCATGGGCCGAAGACTGGTGCGTTACGATCAACAAGGAGAAGTCGTCTA
This sequence comes from Corbicula japonica, assembly GCA_038501625.1. NCBI lineage: Eukaryota > Metazoa > Mollusca > Bivalvia > Venerida > Cyrenidae > Corbicula > Corbicula japonica. Next base: position 1,856,251 of record JAZAYU010000083.1, on the reverse strand, counting down.
CCACACTGTTCACCTTGTCAACAAAACAGAAAGCTGGGAAGGTTATGCTTGCTGGAACACTACTGAAGGAGGAAGACGAAGCCACATACCTTGGGGTCACGTTTGATAAGCGGCAGACTTGGAAACCACACATCAACCGTGTAGAAGGGACGGCACGAAGAAAACTAGCCATGATGCGCAAACTTGCTGGAACAACCTGGGGTGCGAATGAGCAAATATTGAAGACCATCTATCAGGGCACAGTACGACCCACAATGGAATATAGCTCAGCCACATGGTCCACAACAGCCAAGACGAACCAGCAAGCCCTAGACAAAGTACAAAATCAGGCATTGCGCATTATCACAGGCGCCACCAAGTCTACACCAATTGCCTTCATGGAGAAACTGACTGGAATCCAACCACTTCATGAAAGGAGACAAACCAAAGTCCTTCTCCAGGCAAACAAGTACAAGTCGCTCCCAGATCACCCCATGAGGAACAGGCTTGAGGGATTCACCAAGAACCGCCTTAAGCGCTCCAGCTTTGTACATGAAACAAAAAAGCTGAATAAAGAGTATGCCTCTGAACTAAACATACAGACAATTCCCTTGGGCCGAGCAGACATCAACAACCCTACAGCCAATGACCTGTCTGCAGTGAAAGTGGCACTTGCTATACCTGGACTTGACATGGGCAAACAAGAAAATGAGACCATCCGTAGAAGTCTGACACTTGCGACTATCTACGCAGACTATCCTTTAGACAGATGGACCCATGTATATACAGATGGGTCAGCCACTGGAGCTATTAAGGATGGACGCGCTGGTATTCATATAACATTCCCGTCAGGCCAGAAATCAGCCCATATCATTGCCACTGGGAAGCACTGTAGCAACTACAGAGCAGAGACTGAAGCGCTCATGAAGGCAGTCTCTCTGATTGAAGACTCAGCAGAAGAGGTAACCTCTGTAGTCTTCCTCACAGACGCAAGATCAGTTCTGGAGGCTCTGCAAAGCAACAATGTTCCTGAACTAGCACAAGCCGTGAACAAGCTTGGGTCTTCCCGCAATGTTGCCCTTCAGTGGATACCATCTCACTGTGGAGTGCCCGGAAATGAGGAGGCTGACAAGCTGGCTAAGCTAGGAGCCCAGTTAGAGCAACCAGATAACAAGTTGACATACAAGGAGAAAGCCACCATCATTAAGGCTCTCACAAAGACCAGACAGGAAGCAGATGCCTGCCACATGTTCAACAGACCAGAGCAGGTGGTGATGGTGAGGCTACGCTCAGGGCATAACAGACTGAATGCACACATGTGTAGGATGTATAAATTGGTGCCATTCCCAATATGTCCCTGCGGAGAAGAGGACCAGACAGCAGAGCACATCCTCCAACGATGTAAACGATACAACCAGGAGCGAGAAGCAACGTGGCCACAAGGTGCAACAATCCAGCAGAAACTGTATGGAGATGTTGACGACCTACGGAGGACCACAACTTTCATCACGGATGCTGGAGTGGTCGTGTAGAGCGAACGACAAGAAGAAGAAAACATAGAGAAACAGGAGTTATCAATCTTGTTGTCAGAGATGACTTTGTTCATGCAGATGATATATTCCAATTATTTACTTAATAGGATAAGGACTTTCAAAGTAATAGGCAACATTAAGTTCCATATTAAAGTCGTTTGAAAGGGAAATAACTAAAAAACCAAAACAGGAGTTATCATTCTTGATGTCACAGATGGCTTTGTTCATGCAGATGATATATTCCAAGTATTAAGTTAATAGGACAAGTACTTTCAAAGTTATAGGCAACATTCAGTTTCATATTAAAGTTGGGGGACTACCGGACGACGGCACCGACGATGACGACGACGACAACGACGTCGCCGGACATAGGATCCCTATGTGTCTACCTGCTATCGCAGGCGACATAAAAACAAACTTGTGCTAAAAGTCTTAATAAGTGTGACCTTTTTTTAGGAAAAAAAATCAAAATAAATACCATAGGATTGCTTCATGCAAAAATTGTCTTCGGAAAGTTAAATGACAATCTAATGGTTAAACAGACGACATTGATTACAATGAATTTCTTGGTAATTAATATAACTTCACAAAATAATTGCACCAAACTTCTATATTATGTATTACTGTTCATGAGGGAATGTACTATAAACATTTCTTTCTGAAAAGAACATAAACTGAAAATACTAAAACTAGTTCGAACACATATTTTAAAATTACCACGTTGGACAAATGGTAACGAAAAGACAGTTTAAATGTGTTGCCAGGGTCTATTGTCAAGAAACCCTGGTGTTACTTGTTTTAGGCACACAGCATAAGAGGAACGAACATATTGCTTTTTCTATCATCGATTAAGGCGTCTCTTAGTCCGCTCGTGTGGTGCCATCGAGTTCTATTTCATTTCAATTGGTGTTATTTTCAAATTGTGCATGTTATTGAAGACGCGTTGTGAATAAGTGTTATGGTTAAGGCTTACAGACATTTCCACTTAAAGGAGAGAAAAATAAAGCAAATTGAATTGTTAAAACGGTAACAGTAATACGAATACAGACATACCAGACAACATGGTACAATAACGAACGAACGGACGCGACTTCAGCCATGCTGAAACGATTAAGCCTTTTTTTATTTAATTCCGCACGTTTTCTACTACTTATAACGAAATATTTAAATTCGTTTTCTACTGCCTATAACGAAATATTTAATTCGTTTTCTGCTACCTATAACGAAATATTTTAATTCGTTTTCTGCTTCCTATAACGAAGTACTTTAATTCGTTTTCTACTACCTATAACGAAATATTTCCATTCGTTTTCTACTACCTATAACGAAATATTTTCATTCGTTTTCTACTACCTATAACGAAACATTTTAATTCGTTTTCTGGTACCTATAACGAAATATTTTAATTCGTTTTCTGGTACCTAAAACGAAATATTTTAATTCGTTTTCTACTACATGTAGTCTCAATCATTCAGACGCTCTGATTTCGCAAAGGCGATCAGTACGTCTGAAGACATTGTTCGTTAAAAAATCAGACACTCCAAAACGAGGTTTGCATTTAGGACATTAGTATGGAACGCCGTTGTTGTCTTGTGAAAATTGTATTTTAGACTGTCGCCCTGCCAGCTGGAAATCGAAAAGACATATGCTACGGCGACAAGCATTTTTTTAACTGTATTATTGCGCCCACAGGCGTGTTCAAGTAAGCTGGGTTCTGCGGTTACCAGATTTCTGATGAAAAGTTTATACAGACGTTGCAAGCACAATAGTTACCTTATTTCAACCTTAAGAATATTTTAGAATGAAATCATTTCAATAAGAAGATCATATTTTTTTCTCTAAATTTTGAACTTTTTGGATCAAAATTACGACTGAAGTGAAAAACTTTGCCCTACAACCATTTTTTTGAATTTCTTTAGATAACTTCAAAATTCTTTGGCATACACTAATGGCGACCTTACACTGAAAACCCTTAGATTATTATTTAAAAAAGTATATAAATTTCCCAATTACGAAAAGAAAAAGTGTTAAGACAATTTAGAACTGTAAAGAAAAATAAAGCTTCAAAATCCCTAAAATTCTATTTGCAATCAAACACAAAAACGAAGTATCGCAAAACAAAACCCGATCAAATGTCCACATGATCAAAATGATACTGACAATATCTAGGATTCTTTAAAAGAACTTTAAAATGTGAAGAGAGAAGTCAACAATTTTTTGTCATTCATTTTCGCAACCATGAAATTAAAGGCCAAAACACACTTTTACAAATACCTCTTAGTGTATACATGTGTTAGACAAGATAATTTTAGAAAATGTTGTAAGTAACTCAATACTCAGGAAGGCATTTCAATTGATGTTTATTGTTGCTTTGTTTTTGTGTTTGGCTGCAGAATTTAGGGATTTTTTAGGAAAACTATTTTTCTTTTCTGTTTTAACTTTTCTTAACGTATAAATAATAAACATATATAAAATGATTTATTTATGCAAAGATTGTCGGAACTGCAATTTTCCGTTAGAGAGATTTTGATATTCTTCCCTTTTATCAATCACCGTACAATGACTACTGTCATACCATACAACGTGACAGTCTAAAACCATTATCAAGAAGAGGCAGCAACGGCGTACCATATATTTGCATTAATTTATGTAAAATGAGGTAGGCAAGTACTTCAACGTCCTTTGTTTATAAACCATATGCCTGATTTTGTAGCTTGATATCATATTAAATTTCATTTTGCCCAGTGTGGGTGAAATACGGTTAAAGCACTGTTAACGAATTTCATTAGAAATCGCGATTGATTTTGGATTTGTTTACCATACAAAAGCGCCACCTGTCGGTCAGACTTTTTATATAGCGATGTCTCTAGACGTTCGTCAGAGCAGTGTGACACTGATCAATGACAGAACGTCTAGATGATCTAGACTATACTACATGTACCTATAACGAAATATTTAAATTCGTTTTCTGCTACCTATAACGAAATATTTAAATTCGTTTTCTACTACCTATAACGAAATATTTTAATTCGTTTTCTACTACCTATAACGAAATTTTTAAGTCGTTTTCTACTACCTATAACGAAATATTTTAATTCGTTTCTACTAAAGTGCAGAATTAAGTCCTTTTGCAAGAAAGAGGTTTCATTTTGGTAATATTGACATTTACTGTAAAATTCTTCAATTCGTGTCAATGTTCTTATTCTTCTTTAATGAAAGATTATATAGGTGATTTTCTGTTGTTGTTTTTTTTAATGTTTTAAATTAGTTACCAAAAAAACGTTTGCTTTCTTTTGCATTTGCTTTTTCTGTTCGGCGGTAAAATAAGGTTCACCAGTAAAATAAGCAACCACATTAGCGAATTTTGCATTATACGGCATAAGCTTTAGTTAGATATCACGAATTTCTTATCTAAAACATACTTTTACTTCATCGACCTTGAAATTAAAATTGGTCAAGAATGTTAAAAATAATTTAGCACTATGTTGGTACCTTTTGAAGACAATAGAAATTTGAACCGTGCATATCGGGAATAGCTTAGCTGCCATACTCAGAATACACAGCCTCCACACACACCCAAGAGAAAAAAAAAGAGAGCATAGGTTAATAAAATGATCCATTTCAACAATTAAAGAAAAAGTGAACCTGGGGGGTTAACGCCTTGGAATAGTAAGTGGCAAGACAAATCGCAACTTTGGATTTTAAATTGGTTAATAATAATTATAATAATAATAATAATAATAATAATAATAATTCTATATTTTCATCTCTTAAGATTTGTACATAGTAATACAACAACAAGGTAACTCTTTATTATACTGCAAAGAAATTTGCTTGAATTTGATTGGATACTTTGCCGTTAATGTATATCCGTACTTACGTGTCGGCCGTAGATATGAACGCACGTGCCTTAATTTCCCTCTCTGGCCTCTCACCTTTTGTTGTCGTCCGCCATTTTGATTTGATTTTCCGTAAAAATGCATAATTATGCCCCCCTTCGAAGAAGCGGGGGTATATTGCTTTGCACATGTCGGTCGGTCGGTCGGTCGGTCGGTATGTCGGTCGGTATGTCGGTCGGTATGTCGGTCGGTATGTCGGTCCGTAGACCACATCTTGTCCGATCAATAACTAGACAACGCTTTGTGATACAGTCCTTATATTTGGTGTGGAGGTTGGTCATGACCAGTAGAAGACCCCTATTGATTTTGGGGTCAGTAGGTCAAAGGTCAAGGTCACAGTGGCCTTGACCACAAAAACCTTGTCCGATCAATAACTAGACAACGCTTTGTGATACAGTCCTCATATTTGGTGTGGAGGTTGGTCATGACCAGTAGAAGACCCCTATTGATTTTGGGGTCAGTAGGTCAAAGGTCAAGGTCACAGTGGCCTTGACCACAAAAACCTTGTCCGATCAATAACTAGACAACGCTTTGTGATACAGTCCTCATATTTGGTGTGGAGGTTGGTCATGACCAGTAGAAGACCCCTATTGATTTTGGGGTCAGTAGGTCAAAGGTCAAGGTCACAGTGGCCTTGACCACAAAAACCTTGTCCGATCAATAACTAGACAACGCTTTGTGATACAGTCCTCATATTTGGTGTGGAGGTTGGTCATGACCAGTAGAAGACCCCTATTGATTTTGGGGTCAGTAGGTCAAAGGTCAAGGTCACAGTGGCCTTGACCACAAAAACCTTGTCCGATCAATAACTAGACAACGCTTTGTGGTACAGTCCTCATATTTGGTGTGGAGGTTGGTCATGACCAGTAGAAGACCCCTATTGATTTTGGGGTCAGTAGGTCAAAGGTCAAGGTCACAGTGGCCTTGACCACAAAAACCTTGTCCGATCAATAACTAGACAACGCTTTGTGATACAGTCCTCATATTTGGTGTGGAGGTTGGTCATGACCAGTAGAAGACCCCTATTGATTTTGGGGTCAGTAGGTCAAAGGTCAAGGTCACAGTGGCCTTGACCACAAAAACCTTGTCCGATCAATAACTAGACAACGCTTTGTGATACAGTCCTCATATTTGGTGTGGAGGTTGGTCATGACCAGTAGAAGAACCCTATTGATTTTAGGATCAGTAGGTCAAAGGTCAAGGTCACAGTGGCCTTTGCATACAAAAACGTTGTCCGATCAATAACTAGACAACGCTTTGCGATACAGTCCTCATATTTGGTGTGGAGGTTGGTCATGACCAGTAGAAGAACCCTATTGATTTTAGGATCAGTAGGTCAAAGGTCAAGGTCACAGTGGCCTTTGCATACAAAAACGTTGTCCGATCAATAACTAGACAACGCTTTGTGATACAGACCTCATATTTGGTGTGGAAGTTGGTCGTGACCAGTAGAAGACCCCTATTGGTTTTGGGGTCAGTAGGTCAAAGGTCAAGGTCACGGTGGCCTTGACAACAAAAAACCTTGTTCGATCAATAACTAGACAACGTTTTTATGTTTATTTGTATAATAAAATAAAATACTTCTCAGTGTAAAGTTGTGATTATTTTTCCCCATGACAATTTCAAGTAAAGATATATATTAATGATCCATAACATTAATATTAAACTATTTCAATATATGCCGTGTCATAAATAGGCACTGATTATCACTCACTTGTGTTTATTAAATGCTTTGGTTTCGTATGGATGGTCACTAAAGCCTGCACATTACCGGAATTGACATAACACTAGAGCTACTATATCTCCGCCAATAGCGAATATTTGATTTAAATTACAATAAAATCCTTTGTGTTAGACTAGGTTAATCTACACGCGCTTATGTTTGTCGAGGTAAATGTAATCCTCTCATTGGATGACCTGGTTATTGATATATAGGAGTTCCACCGTCTTGTAAATTGCTTTCATGACTGGTACCCTTCATTGCTAAAGCTTACAAAAGTCTCTAAATTTCCAAAAATTTAAATTCAATGCTAATAGATATCACTTGCACGTCAGGGGGGGGGCATTTGTGTTTGACAAACACCTCTTGTTTGAAGCCGATTTGTAAATTATAAAGCTGTAAGCTTAGGGATTACTAAAATTGTTACAGAAAATATTTGTGTTATGTTTTTAACGTTGAAAACAATCATATTATTCTCAGATTTTGTAAATAAATATCAAATCGATAATCCCTTTAATTTCTATAGAAGTGACGTCATGCAGGTAAATTAATGACGTCGTCATGCAATTATTGAGGTTCTAAGAGGGGAATTAAGCCGTTCGGCATTAAATAAGCGAAATAAAAGAAAAATCTATGTTTTCTAATTATTTTTGTCTGAAAAAGTCTTTGCAGTATAATAAAACAATTATTTGGTTCCTTGAAAGGGTATGTGAGGATATATTGCCGGTCTGGGTGTCATATTATCCCCCGCCTGCGGCTCGGGTAATATGACACGCAGACCGGATATATATCCCCACATTCCCTGTCAAGAAACCAAATAACTATGTATTATTAACTTGGAATAAATAAAGACGTTTATACAAATCTTATTTTCAAGAAGCCATCGTAAACTCGTTGTGCGACCAGTTCTCAATACAGTAATTAATAAGCTTAATTTCCGTCATGAAAATTAACAACAGATAAAACTATAACTTACATAAAATGTATTTATCCTTCCAAATACTAATACAAATTTAATTCATTTGTTAATTCATTCACCCCCCCCCCCCCCCCTTTCGCTGCCATAACGTTATTTAAAAGATGCCAAACGTTATTTATGACGTCGCAGCAATAATGCGATGACGATTATTATTCGCGCGTTAAACGCTAATTGTTTACTTGTTCTTTTTGTCACTGTACTAATTCGACCACAGGCATTAAAAATGAAGTGGTTAGCTATTTGGCGCCTATTAATTTTCAAGTTGCAGCGATCTGTTGCTGAATGTCTGAACGCGCTATCGAACCTTGTCAAGCATATAGAATCTTAGTCTTAGAATCTAAATATGTTAACTTAATATGAACTAACGGTGCTACCTATTTAACGGGGAAAGCCATTGCTAAAATAGCATTATCCGACCAGCTGGAACCCTGTATTATCAGCTTACTTGTTAAAATTAATCATGAATCTTATGCAGTTCAATATAAGTTTATCCCTTCTGTATTGTGGTGAAAATAACTAACATACCAACGTAATATTTACCTAGAGGCTAGAAATGAGAGTTCATCATACCTATATTTTGTCCCAGCTCATTTGTGACCCTCGAAAATAGGCGATTTCTTTCTTATAACGCAACAAATATAAAAAGTAATATCTGTTTTGTGAAATACAAAAAACTCCTATGTTGCAAAATCCTGGATTTTTCTTAATAACTTATATCAAGCTTACAATCGCAAAATTTAAATTTCCTATGGCATGTTGCCATTGTTTACAGTATTGATCTCCATTTTGTGAGGTAACGCGTGACGTCATCGCGATTGAAACAGAGCGGGGAAGTTCTCAAACTTTATTTTGACTGTCAAAATGTTCATATCATCCAGACTGACGAACAAGAAAAATACCTAATTTATTTTAAATTCCAATCTGATTTTCGATGTTTTGATTTAATTTCTCAATCACTCTTGCAAAACGCAATACAATCAGTTATATCGGAAGATAATTACAGACATTTTGTGTTGTACAGCGGATGTACAATCACGAGGAATCACATGCGAGATCGTGGTGCTTCATATAATTATCATAAGCGGTATGTTTTTAATAATTATAAATTTTCGTTAGCGAGCAAGGACTGCTGCATACGGCCGGAAGTTTGACTTTCACTACGACGATGAATATTTCGTTTTTGAATAATGGAATAAAAATGCCTTAAGGAAAATATTTACTTAGTGGGTAGGCCCTAAGCCCTATTAAAATAATTAAATGTCCCGATTTCCCGCCCAAAACAAGTAAAATGATAAACTGTTAAAATAAGGCTGTTCCGAAAATTGAAAATGGGGGTTGGGGGTACCACCAACACATTTTCTTCGCCCACAATAAAATTGGAAAATGTCAAAGACCCTTCGCCACCGTATAATTATTTCCTGCTGCCTAGAAATTTGTGGTAAACTTTACGTCTGATTATGTTTTGTACACATGTTAATTTTTATTAGTTCATTTGTTTACGAGTGCCAAAGTGAAAATATTGCGCAAGTGAACTGACCGAAGAGTGTTACGTTCTCTCCATATCTGCATTGCAATAAAGTTTATCACCTCGTGAAAAGACATAAGCAAGCACACTTCTGTTACACTGAAATCCTTATCACAAATAAAAACAAAATCTGCGAATTTTCAATAGACATTTCATTCACAAACATCATTTTCGCACAATGTATGTTTTTTATCTTTAATAATTCAAAGGAATATCCGTATCGCTTACGCGATATTCAAGAGGTCGTGATGGTTTGCTCGAAATGCACGCTGTAGGTTTGCCTCTTACATTATAAACATAATATTATGACGTATGTCAGACGTGTGTCATGAAAATTTTGTACGATATTTGCACGAAATGCACGCCTTTTGCGCGCAGCAGTTTACATCCAGGGTGGTAAAATATTTCTGTCTTTATTGGTCTTAGAAAGATTCGCACGAATGACGCGCTACTTACGAGCAGATCTATGAATTTCTCCGTCACAGATAGAAAATAAAATTATTCACGTTTTACATGTTACGATTGCTGTGTGGATAGTCTATTGTGCGCATAGATATCTGGTCCGGTTTATCCTGTTATGATCATAGTTTCCCGCCTCTCGTTTTTCTCGTGTTGCCTATATAAAGGCTGTTTGTGTTTTAAAATATCACTCGAGGTTTTATATTTGACAGCGTCACTTATTTAGTTTGTGTACAGTTTCCCGCCCGCCCGCCCTTCGGTGGTTCATCGGTGTGATATATAACTTATTAATATTGGTATTTCTTTTAGATGCGCATCACAAACAGGCTGTGGCATAATTCAAATAAGCTAGTCGTTTTAAACTGTCAGTTTTATTATATTTTTCTCAATTGAATGTTAGTATTTTTCAGTTTCTGGATTATCGTTACCGACGAGGACGAACCTTGTTGCAACCCACGTGTTTCGATTTGGCTTAAACGTCGAACACTTCCTGATACCCAAACAGGCAACTGGACCCAAACAGACAGAGCAAGGAAATACGAACACTATATACATAAACATTGTTGCAAACCAAGTGATCAATAATACAGTGTTTTCAGCTTATACAGACAAATAGTGACAATTTCTTATATTATTTCTTCCAAGAACAGTGATAGAGTTAACTCAGTGAAAATATTCAGATCCAAACGACAATTGAAAGCTTCATGTATAAATTAACATCACTAACCAATTTCATGAGCACCACATTACGATTCCGTAGACTTTTCATTGCCAAATCAATAACGTTGCAGGCACAAAAATTCCATTTTATACTGTAATTGATATGCTGTCAAATATAAATACCCATATCCTAAATTGTCGGTGTTTGTTGTTGAAAAGGAACATGTAATTAGTGAATAATTGATTTACTCACGACTGAAAGTGAGTAAGTGTGGTTATAAACATTCGATTGTTTAACCAATATCACATCAATTGTACATCCTGTTTTGAAAATAAACAGTTTTTATTGAGAACTGCTTTAAAAAGAAAATCAGTTATCAATAAATAAATATAATGTACGATGTTTTACACGAGATTTCACCGGCGATGATCTCTGACTAGTAGATAAATGTAGTTGTTGTTTTCACTGCGCTTGTTGTTTGAGTTTCTAAGTTAGTGTGACGGAAGTTGATGCCTAAGTTGCTAAATTAAAATACATTTTAAGTCTCCGCCTAAGCATTTTAAATTTTAATTAGAAGAGAAAAAATCAGTTACATTGTTTGTCAATTACATGTTTCAAAGTAAAAAATACAGACAGATTAGGGCGTACCTAAAGCCCCGAACACAACCCGCCGCGCGTCTTTTTTTGTCAGTACGTGTTCTGCGGAGGTTACGTTCGCGGCGATGTTATAGGGCAGAGAGGAAGCACGTCACACTCACGGCTGCGCAAGTTGTGAGCTCGTGGCCCGCACGCCACATCAAGGGGTAAGCGGTTGCATGCATCGTACGTTGCGTATGTGGTAAGTGAGTTGTACGTGCTGACAACATGCTTACAACGCAAGATCTCCGAGCGATTTCCATGTGAACGTACGGAGGCAGTACTTACATGCGCTGCTCACGTACGGTGTTCTAAGGCCGCTATTCGTTGGTTATATTCCATACCTCCGTGTCCGTTCCTCGTCCGTGTCCGCGATTTTTCACTCACCGAAGATAACGTTGGGTTCATTCCATACCTCCGTGTCCGTTCCACGTCGCGGACACGAACACGGCCACGGAACGGACACGGTCACGGAGGTATGGAATAGCGGTTTACGCGTCGGACGGACACGGAGTTATGGAATATACCCAACGATATCTTAGGTGAGTGAAAAATCGCGGACACGGACGCGGACACGCATCACGAATCTATGGAATACCGGCCTTAGGCGCTTGTGGACATAGAGAAAGGTTTTCATGCAGCAAAAATGCAACGGCGTCTCAGCGTGCTCACAAATCCGTACGGAGGCGGTACTCACCACGTACGGATCCCTGAATATGGCCCACGTTTTTGCTCGTAGACAGCACGCTCTTGCAAGTACGGCGGGGTGTGACCGGGGCTTAAGCGATAAGTGTAACATTCTATAAAAGTTGGTGACGTTATGTCTCCGATATGAAATAATAGTTCTGGATAATTTCAGTTTCAGTTGTTTTACTGTAAATGTTGGAAAAATAAAGCAATTCAATTTAAAATCCACTTTAACTAGCGCAGTTGGTTAACTCAATGAAAATGTCATGTTTGACATGTCCCCCGGTCTTTATTTGTATACATGACGTCACGCGCCTTTTCGTACCTCGACATTTTAACGTTAGAGCGGATAGGAAAACTTATAAAAATGCGAATATAAGAGGAAATATGTCAATGATCAAAAAAGTGAAAAAACGGTCTGGAGATATTTATTTAATGGTTATATTTACGTATTAATTTCATGTTTATTTGCTTTTAATGTAAAAATACCGAAGGTCACAAACTCAGTGGGACAGACTATATGTCAAAGCTATTAAATATTGAAATGCATGTTAACATTACTAATTTATGTTGGTGATTTGCATTCATGGCAATAGGTCCTTTTTGTTAACTGGTTCAGGACACACAATAACATTTCCATACAGGATTGTAAGTCACAGAGTTAATGGCATCGTGAAACTTTATGCAGCAGACCCTAACAGGGATGCCCTTTTGAGTTTCCATTCAGACTGTTAGTTTTCTCTTGAAAATGTTTACGTTTTGCTGAATCACCTAAAAGGTGTTATAAGACTATATGGACAACCGTAAATTCACATCAGATACGACAGCTTACCAGAGGAAGCTTTGAAGTTACACAGCGTTTCTGTTATGTGCATAGCAGTAAACAAACTGTTAACAAAATTAAGATGCTCCTGAAAACTGGACAATTCACTTGTGGTTAGGTTGTAGGAATTTAATAACACCTTTCATATATTGATATTTGGTTGTTGGGAAAAACTACTGGAAAGGTTTTAATTAGTATTCGAACATGGTGGCCTCTGAAGCTCCATTGGTATAGCGTCAGCATGGTAAACCGGAGGTTTCAATTCCAAGCCTTTTCAATACAGAAATAATTAAATAATTACAATTATTTTACGGTAAAGATGATAATTGAATTTTTTGCAATATATCCACAAATACAATGATGATTCTGTGACAGATTTATGATTTATATCAAGATTTTCTTGAGCTTGCGTGCTTTACATGGGAACATCATGAGATTTTTCAGCTCTAAAAATTGTTTAATGCCGGTGAAACGTTGACTTAACTTGATGCACATTTTTAAGTCATAATAATTGCATTCAAAAACATCAGTACTTCAATGTTAACGTCTGTCAGTCAACACCATTAAAGCCTTAACAATTCCCTCTGCTGAGAAGAGCCAAATAAACTGGCTCTTGTTGAAAATGCTTAAAGAGTTCTTTCTTAAGCTACTTGCAAGGTACTTTTTCTTGCTATTCAGTTGATATTCATATCTAAATTACAATGATAACTTTTAGCACGAGATTTTGGCGTTATTATTTCATCCCTATATTACGTAATTATGGCTGATTTTACGGTTCTGAAGTGTTGAAGTTCCTGTGTGGACTTTGTTTATCTTAAACGAGTTAACGGGAAGTTAAATATATATTCCTAGCGGATGACTTTTTCAAGACTGCATAGGAAAGACACACTTTTGAGGGACAAAATAAATAGTATTGCTATTGAAACATTTAAAATAATAATAGATTTCTAATTTCGTATCCCATCTGCGCGTACTTGACCATAATTATTACTCGCACTGGTTTTTCATAAGTGATACAACTGATATTTTATATGGCAATTAATGGGAATTTCTGTTTTAATCAATTCGTTTTCAACGTAACGTCAAAATAATTTCAACGTACGTTAATGGCGGGAAATCAGTGCATATAACGGGATTGACTTATTCTGACGTCACGTAATAAATGAGTCAAAAATGTGTATAAACAACTGCTATGGGGTGAAATTGGTTTAATAGGTAAATAGACAGAAAGAAAATTGACTATATACGGCTTCCAAAATTGGCCCAGATTGGCCCGTCGGCACTCAACGTAGTTTATAAGATTGGCACATCGGCACAGAAGTGGTTAAACAAACGAAACAACCTAATGCAGTGATATTGTCGGCCTCTTGGCAATAGGTACTATTTCCGTTAACTGGTTCAGGACACACGAAAACATTCACAGAACAGGATTGTAAGTTACATGGCATTGTGTGACTTAATGCAGCAGACCGAGTTTGTTCAGACTGTTATTAATTAACTAAAACAATATTGACACAATATGTACAATTCAGTCCACCTTATATGGGTTGCACTCAATTCATATGAAATCTCAACTGGGCCAATACGAGATAACCTGGGCCAATACAGGTTTTACAGAGCCAATATGAGATCGCATGATTCTGATTGGATAATGAACTGGTCCAATATGGATTGAATCACTTCCTTTCAAAAACAAAAATGCCGCCATTTTGGAATTTCTAAGTCGAATTTTTATGGATAAAAATGATAATAGATAGTGTGACTTTGGACACGAGGTGCTTTTAATCAAAGCGGCAGAGGATAAGTCTATGTTGCCACTTTTGGTGGTTTCTTTCTGTGTAATGAAAATCTTTGAGTTTATCTAACTCACCAGTACAACAACAACGCAGATGTCTGCAGCAAGAATTCTTGAAACTAAAAAACAGTGACTTTTAAGGGATTACTCTTGATTTGAGCAAGTATATTCAGAACAATTTTGCAAAAAGGATCAAAGCTTCGTTTGGATAACTTACAGACATGATAATTTGAGTATTACATGCGGAATTCGTGGATGGAATGTGCAAGAAAAGAAAATTTTTTGGATATATTTGGATATCAACTACATTTAGACTGAAAGAACAAGAGAGTTGGCTGCCACAGTGTGTAGGAATGTTCAGGTTGTTTTTATATTCAAAACAAAACAACCTTCATATCTGCATCTCCATGGTAGCTTATATCACCCAGGTCACTACTGGACATAGACTCATTGAAGATGCCAGACATTATAATCAAGAGTTGACACTTCATCTCTTCAGGCCGGTAAATTAGCAAGTCTAGAACTATGAATATTGTGTTAATTAATAAAATTGTCATTAATCAAGTGAATTCATATTGGCCTTGTTATTGGGTCTCGGGCAGTCATATAAGCCCTCGGCCTTCGGCCTCGGGCCAATATGACTACCCTTGACCCAATAACAAGGCCAATATGAATTCACTTGATTAATAACATTATATTAGTTTTCCATTGAAATATTACTTATGCTTAAATAACCAAAAAGAGTTATAAAAATATATGGACAACCGTAACTTTGCATAAAAATAACGTTTCTAACCTGATTTGCAGTCGTTTTGGGCTGTTTGTCAGATATGACAGCTTACCACAGAAATCTATGACGTCACAGGCCGTTCCTGTTATATGCATAGCAAACTAAAATAGCGCGCTTCTGAGACTGGACGGTACACTAATAAAATCATCAACACAAAATCACACACGATAATTGACCAGTTTTTAATAAGTCGAAATATTATAATGTATTAAAACACAAACTCACAAAATAACAAAAAAGCAACAACAAATCATTGAGCGGTTACTGCCCAACAATATTGACCTGGCACTTCATTAACTTTCGTAAATAAATGAATAAACACCTATATCCACCCTGACGTAACGTTACCGGTTCAGGTGGTGGTGTAACGATGGTTTTATGGTTGAATAACGCCGGTTTTGCGGTGTTTAGAGGGAATCTGGTAAGTAAAATCAAAAAAGTATTCGACAAAGTTTAATATTTTCAATTAAAAAGTGGCCTATTTGGTGCCTAGACGACTTGGCTATCAATGCGTGCAGTCCAAATACATCATAATCATGTACGTGTTTCAAACATTCAATGATAGTTCGACCATGTTACTGTAAAATACAAAGCCGGAGCTAAAATAGCCATAATTCTCACTGTTAATCGAATGTGGAATGGAACAAACGCTTCGAGTTAGTATGTTAATGCATAAGGTAACTAGTTTTAGCATTTCTTTGGATGATCAACGCATAAATTTGTACTAATAAACGGTTTTTCAAGGTCACACGCAGTTACGTTGGTTCATGTGGTGTATGTGTAACGCAAGTGTGGTTCAAGTGGTGTTTAGAAAACTATTTTTCTTACGAAAAAGAAAAGTTTTTGTTAACTATAAAGTCAATTTGATTGTTTTTTTTTGTTTCATAATACTATTCTTTTTTCCGTATCATCTTCGAAATATAAAACTACTATCTTAAGTTTTTCGTCGTGTCGTCTTTTGTCACATGTTTTGACACAAGATGGCCATGTTGATACCGGACATTTACATGCAAAGGTTTGAGTAATTTTGCAAATGAAAAACGAATTCATCTGATTATAAAAGCGATAATTTTGAAATGTTTTACAATGGCATACACACATACAAATAGGATATGCAATTAACTGATAATACTGCATTAAACACAACAATTTTATTTCAGGCATTGATATGAGGAAACGCTCACACCTTACGCTGTACAAGAAAAAGGTTCCCTTTGTAAGCAGGTTTACCAAACCTCGACATGACTTTTAAAAAATCTACAAAGGCACCGGTACAAGTAGTAAGAAGTCCCGATTTATATCTCCAGCATCAACCCCCATCAGGTTGCACACCACGCTCGAAACGCGTCAGGATCGCATCACCATTGCTGTATGCGAAGAAAATTACTGCATCGCCTTTGCGCACTCGCACATCACCATCTATACAACACGAACATGCAGACCATGAGGAAAAAACACCATTAACTTCTTGATCACAGATTTATTATGACTATAAGTGTCGATCATCATGTAAATCACTAATTAACATTCATTAAAATGAAACAAGAAAACAAATGCGCGGTGTGAGCCACCACACTGAATCCTAACGTCTCTTGAACAAATAAATTTCATGCTCAATGTTAAACTCTTTTGAAGGTAAAATAAATCAAATTGAAGTACATTTTTGAATTTCTTATATATTTAAAGACAAGAACTATTAAAATGTATACAAGACAAGTTAAAGCTATTATTACACAATCAATCATCGGAGTCTAACAATACAACATTGAGCTTGATAATCATTTATATAAATGATTATTATTAAATCATATTGGTTTGACCTTTCTCATTGGATTAAACGTGATCACATGATATGCGATAAATTTCGATATTGACTCGTAGGCGGAGTCTAAATCAAATATTGACCTGGGCGAAAAATTTCACGCGCGAATCGGCTTAGGTACGAAATACGTCACAGCGCTGTTACGTCACAACGAATACAACCGTTGTAAACAAATGGCGTCGACTGTGGGAGACAGAAAAGTAAACTGCTGCTAAAAGCACTGGTGGAAGACATAACTGGCTTAATTTATGATATCTGGGTGTTGCAATGTGTAATTATATCAGGCAATGCTTCATGGTAAAGTAATGTCGCCAGTTGCAGCAACGAAACGGACAAAACATACTGTATCGGGCACAAAGGTATGTGACAATTTTGGAAATTAGAATAATTTTAAAATTAAGATTTAATAATAAAGCAATTGTTACATTTCAGTTTCGGTCAATATGGTGATTTATCGACCTGACGAAGCAATATCGACCTCGGGCTACGCCCTCGGTCAATATTGCTTCACCAGGTCGATAAATCACCATATCGACCTCACTGAAATGCAATAATTGTATATTAGTGAACAGTTTACTTTTATCACTTCCTTGTGACATGCAATAACACAACTTGAATATGATGACGAGTCCTCTGCAAAATAAAATTGTTGATCTATAACCATATTTTCATTAAATGAAAAAATAGTGTACATGAATGGCTCCGTTTTATGGGAAAAATGAAATAAATTTATAATACTTGTGTTTATCACATACCTTCCGGTGTGGGAGTGTAATAACATCCGTTATATATTTTCGATATATCGATATAACTAGTCGGAGGTCCTAACTGCGCCCCTGCCCTAACTGCGCCATTTTGTTTGTTTTCTCTTTATCTCACGCGAGAGTTTGTCGCGCGCGAGAATGACCGTGGGAAAGTTTGACGTAGTAACGTAGTAAAATCTGTCAAATAGTATTTCTGCAAAAATGCGCCAAAAACAGGTAAATATCTTACCCTTTTTCACAGACAACTGTAAAACACTGTTTTTTCTTAATCCCAAATATTTTCCAACAAAATAATACGTTTTTAACCACAAGAATAACTTTTAAAAAATCAGAAACGCTGTGTCTGCTTTGTTTACATTTCGTGAATGAAAGTCACGTGACTATATAATAATTTAAGACCAAGCTTATTTTTATTATTAGGTTTTCTGTCCCATATGCTCTTAGCATGTGTAGTGAATTTTTGGCCATTTCCTTTCTATTTACAGCCTAAACCTCAAAGATTAAAGCGCACTAATAGGACTTATTCCCATGATGCACTCACCCAAGCATATAAGGCTGTTGTTGAAGACAACATGCCAGTCAGGACTGCTGTTAAGCTGTTCAGTGTTCCCCGCACAACTCTTAGAGATAGACTGTCAGGCAGAGTCCACCCAGATACTGTCACTACTGGCAAACCACCCTTATTTTCCATGTTTGAAGAGGCTAGACTTGTCAGTCATATTAAAACAATGGCTGGATATGGATATGGGTACACCCGTCAGGAATGTGTAAAATTGGCAATGGATTTGGCTGTTCAGCTTGGCAAGCGTGGTAGACAAGAACAGTTGTCTCTTAAGTGGATGCGTGGTTTCCTTAAAAGATGGCCTGAATTGCGTGTTTTGAAACCCAGGGGTTTAGAATATTCAAGGGCACGAATGGCATCTGAGCTCACTGTTTCTACCTATTTTCAGAACTTGCAACTGTGTCTTGAGGAACATTCACTTGCTGACAAGCCGCATCTTATATTTAACATTGATGAAAAGGGTATTACTACTGAACATAAACCCCCTTCTATCATTGGAAGTGCTTCACACTGTCCACCTGCTGTCACCTCTGGCCGAGGAAAGACTGTGACTCTCTTGGGTTGCATTAGTGCTAGTGGTACTTCTTTACCACCCTTTTTTGTGTTTCCTGGCAAGAGAATGAATGAAAGATTGTTGGAAGGGAAGTCACCAGGTGCTGATGGTACAGTTAGTGAGACTGGATGGTCCAACCTTGCCATTTTCAGACACTACATCCAGAACCATTTTGTCAAGTTCATACCTGGTCGGGGCAATCAGAAGGTCTTGCTAATTTTGGATGGCCATAAGTCTCATGTTTCTGTTGGTCTCTGTGAATGGGCTAGAGATAATGGAATCATTTTCTTCTATCTCCCACCTCACACCAGTCACATTTTACAGCCGCTTGATGTCTCTTGCTATGGTCCATTTGAGCGCATATTTAACAATGAATGCCATAAGCTTATGCGACAGACACAAACCATCCTTACTGTGTATAATGTATGTGAAGTGGCTTGTCGAGTGTACACAAAAGCCCTTTCTTCAGAAAATGCTCAGTCCGCATTCAGGCGCACCGGTATATTCCCACTGAACAAGAATGCCATTCCAAGTGAATCACTTCTACCAGCAGAAGTTTATCAGTCGGACCCACTTAGTGATGATAGCCAGGCCACTGTAGAAGGTGGCATCACAGAAGCTGCTGCTTGTTGTGACAGCACTGATGATCCTTTTACAGTTTTGGACTTAAAAGAATCCCAGCTCAAGAAGGTGAAGCGTGAAAAAGAAAGAAAACCCAGGAATACTATGAGCAAGATTGTGGCAGGGAAAGAGGTAACACCATTGGTTTTGAGTAAAATGAAAATTCATGAAAGTATGGGAAAGAAATCAAAGAAGGAACAGCATGAAGAAATCCAGTGTAATGAGAAAAAGAAAAAACAAAAATCAGTAACTCTTGAAAATTCAATGCAACCTGGACCATCTCATATTAACTTAGTGTGTGACACCCCTATCATTAGCAGTGACAGTGATTCTGAGGATGAACAATCATTATGTTGCGTGTGTAAAAAATTTACACCAGCTGAATTAAGAAACAGTGTGTCAGTTGTTTTCACTAAGTGGGCCCAATGTGATGGATTTAGAAATGGTCTTCCCTGTCTGCACTGGGTTCATCTGATCTACTGCACTCCAGTAAGGGTCATTAGAAAGGGAGACACATTTTTGTGTCCTCATTGTAAAGAGGAATAAACTGTGTAAAACTGCAATTCTTACAGTTAAATAGTTAAAAAAAGTTTGAAAGTTTAACATTTTAGTGTTAACAGTTTAATTGTGTTGAGAAACTATTAACATCAATGTGTTTGGCCTAAAACATTTTGTGTACTGAGACTTTATTTGATGACGTCACGTAATGGGCGGAGTTAAGACCTGATCAAAATGGCGGACTGAAGGCTACATGCAGGGGATTTTAGCGTTTCTATGAATGTATTTGTGGATACTTTTTAAACTTTTGGTGTAGGATTGGCAAACACTGAATGAAATACAAGGTAAGCTACATTTTATTGCAAATATTTGCTAAATATATATTTCAAATTGCCGATAAGTCTTAGAGGGGCGCAGTTTGGGCACTCGAGGCTATAACACAGCCGAATCACTATTCATCCGCGTTATCAGCGATCAAAACAAATTTATGAAAATGACTTACTTTGGCCATCTGACCACTCCAGGCAAGCAATCAATTTTCTATAAGGATCTTAAGCATCCCTCATATTGATAATATCCGCGGAAAATATAACTCTGACATCTTGTTTACTCCGTAAGATAGCAATATGCCGAAAGTCTATGATGAAATTCAACAACAGCAACAAAGCCATTTTCATTTCGTTTAGATCGAAAACAAAATGACCCAGACGCTGACATCGTTTTCAGAACATCGTCGGTGTGATCTTACAACATCCCCGAAACAAATAAAAACACTAGAAACACATTTTCAATCCAAATTTCCAGTTTATATCCAGCAAATTTCAATGTTGTCATATGCCGCTATGAAAGTTTACACAAATGACGTCATACACTAGATCGATTTATTTAATTAAACACAACTTCAGAAGCCTATAAATGATAGATTCTTTTATCTAGACTCTAGCGCAGTTAATTTTATTTATTAATTAAAACTTATTTTGGCAAATGGGAAAACGGTAGGATAAATTCTTTTTGGACTAGCTTATGTATCACCCGATACGACCGAATTACACACGCTTTAAGTTCGCTCTACTAGGCGATAGAAAGGGACATTTCATGAATTGTGCTTGTTTTTTCAGGGTATGTGATAAATAGAATACATCATTCTTGATCATTTTATACTGAAATTATTAAACTCGTCATCTAAATCGATATAAAACTCGGCAAAAGCCTCGTTTTATATCGATTTAGACGACTCGTTTAATAATTTCAGTATAAAATGATCACTCATGTTGTATCCTCTATATATCATTGCACATTACTTCATGAATAACGGAAAGGCTCCATTTTATCAACAAATTCTTAGATTTTCTTAATAACGACCTGTTGAACACTGCATTATTATTTTGTAACCTACATAAGTGGAAAACATTTAATTTACTTAAATCTAAAAAAGTTAAACAACTAACATGCACTTAATTGAATATAACATCTTTAACAGCTAAAATGTTTACATTCGGTAAAGGTACTTGAGGTACAACATTAAGTATTTCCAGAGCTAAATAATGCTTTAGTATGCAAAAATAAGTGCTTGCAAAAGTGGTGTAAATGATACAGTTATTTACATACTTTTTCGTGTAAGATTTTACTTTTGCGGTGAGCAAACATAGCGTCACAGCTTGAACATTTATATCGCGCATTCCTCGTGAGCATAGCGCACATGTTCTTTTAAGTATCTTTTTTCTTTAAATGTTTTTGAGCATATTGCGCATTTATGAATATTCAATCGGAACGGGTTGCTACATATTGCAACATGAGAATTCATATTTTTAAATAGTTTATGACGGTGTTTACATTCTTCGGTATTGTTGTTGTTGTGTAATCTGTTTATATGCCTTTTTAAACTGCTGTTATATTGTTATATTAAAAACCTTTGTCGCACACAGAACACTTGAATGATTCTTTTTGTTCATGAACAGAGGCTATATGATATTTCAAATTGCCCTTTGAGGACAATACAAGTCCACACGTCGGGCAAATACATGGTGATTCATTACCATGTAAATCTTTCATATGCCGTACCAGTGAATCCTTCCTGCTAAACTGTTTTTCACAAATGTTGCAGGACTTGTAGGACGACTCTTGGTGGCGTGTTCTAATGTGTCGTTCTTGGGAAAACTTTGTTGAAAATGATGCAATGCACACATCACAGCAAAATCGTTTACCACTCGATCCATCAACTGCCAATAAAATATATTAAAAAAACTATTGAGACAGGTATCTCAACCATAACATTACATATATGACGGTCCCAGAAAAACATTTAAAACATCTAAGACTAAGCATTTATCATAGTTGGCCAAATATACGGAACATCAGCATGTTTTAGCGGGTGATATAACAAGTCCAAGAAATACACAGGAACCTACACGTTTTAATAATTGCGAAAAAGATAAATGCTAAGTAAAAACAAAGTTAATTGCTCATGAAGTTTAAAAATCAAGAAACGGACTTGCCTGTAACAGTGTCTATTTCACCAACTGTAACTTGTTCACCCAAGATAATCTGGTCCCCAAACTCTGGTGCTATCATTTGAATGTCATCATTTGATGTTCACCAGGTAGAAGGAGGTCTTCTAGTAAGCGATGCATACCGTCACTTTCCACTTTGTCTGAAATTAAACGGATAAACAATTCGATGAAACATGCAGTTTTATTTTCAATGCATAGGAACAAAGATACAATTATAATTACAATACTGATAAGTTTTGTAGTACCTCATCAAGTGAAAGTAGGAACTGTATAATTTTATATGACATAATTTCATTGGATTTTAGATCTATGTACTAAGAAAAGAATTAATAGCGAAAGAAACTAAGTGAACGTGTTTTATATAATTGACTTTTGAATATACAATACATCAATTTAACACCCAAATGTAATATTTCTATCTTACGACTTTCCGATGTCATGTATGCAGTATATGCAACCTTAGGTGATGTAAACCTCGCCCTCGCCGCCTCAGTCTATCGGGTTCTTAAACTTTTGTTTTACGCGGGAGGCTCTTAGTGAGCCTTTAAATTTAAATTCACCAGGATTGCCAACACGACTGGCTATTTGATGTAACCGATTTATGATATAATCTACTTAAAGACCAAACAGAACCTTAATCTTTAAGAGATTAGCAAACAATACCAATATTGGCATACTACGTGTATTTTAACGTAATCAACGAAAAAGACATTCTTTTAACTTCTTAGGGGCCAAAAAGAGTTTTCTAAACACCACTTGAACCACACTTGCGTTACACATTCACCACATGAACCAACGTAACTGCGTGTGACTTTGGAAAACCGTTTATAAGTACAAATATATGCGTTGATCATCCAAAGTAATGTTAAAACTAGTTACCTTATGCATAAACATACTAACTCGAAGCGTTTGTTCCATTCCACATTCGCTTAACAATGAGAATTATGGCAATTTTAGCTACGGTTTTGTATTTTACAGCAACATGGTCGAACTATCATTGAATGTTTGAAAAACGTACATGATTATGATGTAGTTGGACTGCACGCATTGATAGCAAAGTCGTCTAGGCACCAAGTAGGCCACTTTTTAATTGAAAATATTAAACTTTGTCGAATACTTTTTTTATTTTACTTACCAGATTCCCTCTAAACACCGCAAAACCGGCGTTATTCAACCACAAAACCATCGTTACACCACCACTTGAACCGGTAACGTTACGTCAGGGTGATATCTAACCAGCGAATATATTGATATATTTGCCAAAATCGCACGTCAAACTCGATGAAGATTCAAAAAGCTTGATTAAAATGTCAGTGACCAATTTCCGCCGGAAGTAAAGAAGCGTAGGAAGAAACTGTTTCCAACCATGCTTAAAACCCGCCGAGAAGGTAAACGGGCAGTTCTGGTAGGGAAAAGCTTATAATTAACAATGTGGAATATAAGGGGTCACTTGTTACCGAATCTAATTAGAATCTAGCAGAAAAGTATGATATCGATATTCTTTCATGGAATATCGAAGGCCTGTCCAGTTGCCTAGATGATGACGATTTACTAAACTTTATATATGATTACGACATTGTTTTTATAAGTGAAACATGGCAGAGAAGCTCTGATAATTTTTGTTTAGATGGGTTTGAGTGTGTTTCTGTGCCAAGGCCCGAATCTCTAAAAAAAGACGAGGGCATGGTGGTATATGCCTTTATTTTAGTGAACACGTTAAAGGTGGTATTGAAATTGTAGAAACAGATGTGAATGGTGTAATTTGGGTAAAATTGCTCAAAAATTTCTTTCATATTGAATTTGATGTATATCTATGCTTTTTTGTATATACCCCCGTCTAATTCGGTATATTTTAAAATGCATGAAATTGGATTCTTTGAAATACTAGAACAAAAATTGCAGGTTTACTTGCAATACGGTAAAGTATCGGTAATAGGTGATTTAAATGCTAGGTGTGAAAATAAGAGCGATCTATACTCAACAAAAAAAGAAACCTGACACTGTAACTTTGAATAAGTACGAGGTGCATATTCAAAATCTATATATTTTTGCACCATCCAAAAGAAAATAGCCACTGAATCACTTGTTTCATGCACCAAAAATATCAAAATGCATAATTAAGTTCAAAACATGCACAATTTTTATTACATACCACAATTCAATTAGCTTTAAATCTGATTCCAGAAAAATACACCAAATATAAAGTGTCAGGTTTCTATTTTTGTTGAGTATATTAGAAACTACAGAAAATAAATTTACACAACTGTGTTGTAAAACATTCAAGTTGCAGTTTATATGTGATGTATGTAATACTGCAGTAATCGATTAACTATTTCAGGTTTGTTTTGAATATAGAAACCCAAGACTTAAGATTATCATAGCTAATTTTATGTTTTCAGTCAAAGTCAAATTTTCTGTAGAATTGTCTCTCTACTTTGGTTGTGTAGAAAGAGAACGATTACTGCTGTACATGTTAGCCCATGTCGACGATGTCATTCGAACACTTGTTCCTACTGATAAATATACGGAATTTATGAATCTGAATGCAACTTTTCTGAGGGCAATTTATGCTTGTAAAAGCATTTCGTAGGATTTTAATTTTCGTCTTTTCGTAAAATCTTACTATATGCTGCTGATAACTGGCTCCAAGGTTGTAAGGTTGGGCTTGGTAACCGGTCTCGGATCTCGTTGGTCTGATTGGCTGAAATGGAGAATTGTCTGAGCATTGAATGACTATTTAAGAAAGGAAATACGAATATTACAAACATGCAATTTAAATATGAAGGAATAATCTGAATGTTGTGAAATCATGCACTTATTTAGGAGTAAAGTTGTCCTCATGGAAATATGTTCCAAGCTCAAAAAATTTGATCTGAACAAGCTATGAAAGCACTTTTTTCCTTAAACTCACTTTTTGATTCAATGCCATTCTGTATTACAGCACAAATAAAATTGTTTGATTTAATGATCTCACCGATATTATTTAACGGCTCTGAAATTTGGGGTTTTCATAAAGCAGCAGATATAGAGACGGTGCATCATAAATTTCTTAAACAGTTGCTAGAAGTTAAACAACAAAACTACAAATGCAGCAGTATTAGGCAAATTTGGAAGGTTTCCTATGGACGTCATGCGAAAAATTAGAATTATAAAACATTTGTTTAAAGTTATGAAAACACCGAATTCACTAAAGTCTGTCCCTCCTAACCGTGAAACACGTTTTCTGAATTTATTATGCATCGTTTTAAAAAAAAGAATACCACCAATCGACGCAGAAAAAAATCCATGGGGGTGGTCTTTCCTTAGTTTTTGGATTCAAACACTTATAAAAGAGTTATTTGTAAATGTTTCATTTCCCCCATAGACGCTAATGTTATTTGTTTACGTCCATTTATTGCCGCGATATCTCACGTGCGATAAATTTCGCAACGTCATGAAGGGGCGGTTTCAACGTTCTTGTTAACTTAGTGTTATGACGAAGTCGTGTTAACATTTTTATCTCTGTTAATAACGCAGAGGAATGAATAATGATTAAAACAAGTATGTCCAGAAAGTGAGTTATTTTTATTTTTATATACAAAGTGGGTAAAATAAAAAATCTACAATTTACTAGTATTTTCTTTCGTCATGGACATGTCGTCATTCTAAATAATTATGATCGCACCGACATCGTTAAACTTGCACCAAAGTTCATTGACCTTAATAATGACAGTGTTTGATGACGTAATCGGAATATTACTGGGGCGTAACAGGAGTTTAGACATCGGAAAACGAGACCGCTTTCCAATTACAAATCGCTTTAAATATTAAAACTTTACGACGGAATGTCAACATAAACAAAAAATCCCTATATTTTTGTTATTTTGTACTTGAGTTAAAGGTTGGACTTTGGAATCCTTTGCATTCTGTATTTATAGATTTTTTTCTTTTAGAATGTGTTTTCGCTCATTTACGATTTAGTTAAAACGAACAGAGAATCATAACATTTAGCATACATATCAACATTAAAAATGGATTTTAAAAAATTAGTGGGTAAACGGAAAGCATAAACAAAAAGATAGAAAAAGATATTGATCGGGAGCTTTTGAGAAAAACAGACCATACCCCGGACAATGTGATTACGGTTAGTTTCCTTTATTTTTGCTGTTGACCAACCTAAAAGCATCTCTCTCACTTTATTCAAAATATGTTTTAACACCTTTATATTTATGTTAAATGAACCTATAATCTGCTCTCCACCATATTACATATTGACTGTTCATGTTACAAGTTTTCTTGGTTTCGTTCAAGAGGTCGACAGGGCACAACAACGATGACCCCACGGAACACCGTAGAAGTCTGATTTAATTCTGGGACTAGGCACGATCTCAAACGTTCATTACGACGCGTACATTCTAGATTGCGTACCCAACGTTCGCCTAAATTTAGCATCAGTACCTGTACCCGTCCGTCTATGATCCTAAAGGACATAATCTCATCATAAAGTAAATAAAAAATATCGACTTTCTTTTACAATGTCACGTTCCGTAGCGAGAATTTATTGATAAAAATAACACAAAACCGTAGATTATAAGATTCAAATAATTCGAAAACATTGGATAGATGCAACGTTGTTGTACATGGTGGTATGTTGTGCTTAAAGTATAAAATAAAGTTTGATTTTAGTGATCGGCAGGAAACTGAGAAGGCGAAGCGAGTCTCCAAAATTGAACTAAAAACCGTTTGTGCATTTAAATTTCTTCAGAGTTACCGTTAGTTCAAAATGTCGTTATCTTATTGTGTGCATCTTTATAAAACCATATGCCTTGCCCACGAAACTTTACAATGTTTACCCTGACCATCACATGATATGTCGGACACAGGTCACTATTGTCCCACGTGGAAAAATTTCAATCACGAAATACATTTATACTTTAAACAAATTTAGACCTTTTGCGAAACATCTACTACTGCCGTAAATTAACCTCTGGCTCGGCCCCTGATAATCGTAACTTTAGATCGTAAACCCGAATAGCGCATGGTATTGCAAGTAGTAATTAAATAAAATCGCATTACTGTAATCGTAACTAAAATATATAAAAGTTTTTTTTTTATCTTGGAAAAAGGCAACATATGCATATCAGGAATCGCCACACTCAAAAAACACAGCCTCCCCACGCAGCGAAAAAGAGGAGAGGAAGATAGAGAGAGCGCATGTTTTATATATGTATGTCAATTCAAATAGGACGCCACAAACAATTAATAAACAAGAGAACCTTTGGGGATACCGCCTTGGAACGGTCAGTGGCAAAACAAATTGCCCCTGGGGGTTTAAACCAGGTTCTAGGGTGCACCAACCTCACACTTGCCCCAACAGGTTCTCGTATCACAAAACAAGTACAAATTGTCTTGGTGAAATAACTCCAACCCACCCATCAGCTCAACAATGTTGCATGCAAAAGCATACAAACATATAAACATAAGAATTTAATAGCATTGCAAAGCCAAAGGGCGGGTACTCAATGATCTTTCCGAGACCAGAGCACCTGGAGTAAAATCAGCAAGAACACGATGACAGGGATAAAAGAAACAAATCGAGCTTTTAGGTTCTTTTAAGAAAAGATTTCCCCATAAACTTTCATAAACTCTTACAATACTTGGAAAGCCACATTTGAAATAACATAGCCTTTCCGTAAATTTCGCAAAACATTTATTCTGAAGTCCCCGTTGGGGACCTCGGAACACTTATTTCTTTCCCTGATTCGGTACCTACTATGCAGTATTGCGCGCGACTGCAATCCGGTTCTAGCTAGACTTTTCAGGCTACATTCAACTATTTTCTTGGAATGAGGCGTGGTTTCATTGTAAGTTAGCGAGCGGATAAAATTCAAAAACGTTGTCGTGGATGAGGATGTAAACTAAAGATGGCTTCTCCGATGCCATATGTTTGAAACATACTGCAGAAGGTTATGTTTCATCCCAGTATGTTGCCGTCATCGACCAAATGAGCTTCGTGATAATTTTAAGTGAAAATTCTTTATCGGAATAATTTTTCTTGGATTCCTGATGTTCAAGGTAGGAAATTTTGTTGTAAACAGCCAATTTCTTGAAATTGAATGTGACTTAATCAGTATTATTTTCGTCAGGATTTAATGTTTGTTCATATCGGTATCGTAGACTACATCGAATTTCCTTCATAGATTTATTTAAAAACACCGCCATTTTTATTTCAAATATTAATTGATCAAAACTACGCGAATTAATGACTGTGAGACATCCCCTCAGCTGCTTACTTTTATTTCCTTGGTAATCCGCGTGACGTTTGCCGGCAAACCTCCGACAAAGAGAATTTTCGAATGGCAACCAAAATAAACAATGTAAATTTCCCATAGGGTGGAAACAAACACAAATATCTTCGTAACTGAACAAAATATCAAATCTAAGGAAAGACTAACCCCATGAATTTTTTTCCTGCGTCGATTGGTGGTATTCTTTTTTTTAAAACGATGCATAATAAATTCAGAAAACGTGTTTCACGGTTAGGTGGGACAGACTTTAGTATATAAAATTATGTTTGCAAAAGATATTAATGGTAATTTCTTCAATGAATGGACTGTAAATGTTAATAAGCTATCGCATGCACTAGGTTTTGCATATATGTGTAACCATGAAACTTGAAAACCATGTAAATATGGTCATTCTGAGAATCATTACTTACAAAAATGGAGCTCAGATTTGGAATTGTCTCCTAAACTAGATTCATTCAAAATTTTTAAGAATGATTTATAACACTAAAAATACCTCGATTGTGTTATTAACAACCTTCATCGCACATCATTATCCAGATTTCGCCGTTCTGCTCACAGATTAGCAAAAGAGGAAGGTCCTTTTAGAAATATTTCTAGACAAAATAGAATCTGACAAAACTGCACTTTAAATCAAGTCGAATCTAAATAACATTTTACTAGTCTGTCCTTACTTCTACCAACTGAGAGTACTTTACCAAAACTTTACCAAAAATATTTTATTATTTGGCCTACTATACTGAACAAATATGAAAACTTAATATTTCCGTTCAACCAGTAGAAAAACTTACATTTGACAGCGCTGCATCAAGAGCATTTAAAATCAGGGTCAGGCTCGTTTCGGAGCAGAAATAGATTAAAAAATTACAAACTCCTTACCCACTTGGTTTAAATGATAATAATTATCAAGAAGGCAACATTTCTAAAAATACTGATTATGACGTATTTGAATTGCTTGAAATACGTAAAAGAAAATCGAGGTCGCACGGAAGCAGAACTAATGGAAACATAAAAAGAAAATCACGTATTCGTTGTTCTATTCATGACCTATTATTTTAAAACAATCTGGCAGACACGCTATGCTATCTAGGTTGGCTTCTCTTTCTATATCAAGTCTGCAGAAACTGGATGAGGAAGCCGACGACATCGTCATAAGAATCAACCCATTTTACTAGATTGCAAGTCTTATGCAGTGTTATACTCGGCATGTTCTCAGGCCACACATTGACTTGAAATCTGACCATCAAAGACATTTCCTAAAAAATTATTTTTTAAATAAAGGAATATATTTTATTTACCTTCCTAGTATATTTTAAGATAAAACGGTTCAATCGGCTGTTCCTATTTATTTTAAGAATACTGAATCGCCTATGGTTTGTTATAAATACAACAAACCAACTAGAAATACAATTTGTAATTACAATAAAATTACCTCGGATTTAAAGATCATTAAAAATACACCAAATTCTTGAGAGTGTTTAACTTCTAAATATTGCTATAAGCCTGCCGGTCATATTCTTACCGCTGATCTTAATATAATCAAAGACTCTAGAATTCGTTATTAATTTCTAAAGGTCCCAAATATAGAATATCATCCAAAATTGATTTTAATGCATGCCTTGCAGAAATTGCTGAGTCTTTAAACTTATTTTGAAATAAATGGTGCAAAAGAGAACATGCCGAGCCTAATGCACTTTCTAACTGGAAAAAACACATATTTAAAATAATTGACACTCGTATATCATTTTATGAAAGAAACATTGCTTTATTACCACCTCGACCTCGTTTTAACTTTCGTCATTTGAAAAAAGGAATTCAATACTTTCATAACAGATTTGTTTTAACACCTGCTGATAAGGCTTCTAATAATGTAATTATAGTGTGACGAATACACTATATTAATATTCAAACTGAAGAACTGAACAGCACTAATGCATTATATACTGACTTCTTCATCTGAGAGTGATATTGTTACTGCACACGCTTTACAAATAACAAAATTTAGAATCAGTATTGAGCCGAAACAAGACAAAGTACCTACTATGTATTGGTTGCCTAAAATACATAAAACACCGTACAAAGCAAGATTTATTCCTAACTCTAGTTCTTGCACTACTACTAAATTATCCGTGCTCTTAACATCTTGTCTTACAGCTATAAAAGAACATGTAATTAGGTATTGTGATAAGGTTTTTGAAACTTCTGGCAAAAATTTATTTTGGTCGATTAAAAATTCAAATGACGTTTTGTAAAAGCTTAAATCAAATAATTTTCGGGCGTTCTGTTTGTCTACTGATGATTTCTTAACTTTATACACTTCGATCCCTCATAATTTAATAAGAGACAAGCTAACCAGTCTCATTGAAAATGATAGTGCCTCTAGCTGGGAGCGAACCCGTACCGTCACGGCGACAGCGCCTAGCCATGCAATTCCTGCGACGCAACCAATTGAGCTAACCGGGACAACCCCAAAAAAGGTTGATCGGATAGCCCTGATATACGTAACAATCACCGCATGACATCGGTAACGGGTTATTTTACTGATAACAGTATTGACTATATGTACGGGGAGACTTTTTACGGCCGCCACACTGCACAAATAGCGCTACTGTGAATTTTAAATGATAGTGCCTCTAGCTGGTAGATAACCCGTACCGTCACGGCGACAGCGCCTAGCCATGCAATTCCTGCGACGCAACCAATTGAGCTAACCGGGACAACCCCAAAAAAGGTTGATCGGATAGCAATGATATACGTAACAATCACCGCATGACATCGGTAACAGGTTATTTTACTGATAACAGTACTGCGTTTGCTAGAGAAAATAAAACCTTCATCCCTTGTAATGAACATAGGGCATTTTTTACAGATGGTTCTTATTATAATTATACCTTATGGACTTGACAAGACCTAATAGAGTCGCTAACTTTCTTACTGGATAATATTTATGTTAGATTCGGTACCTCTATTTATAAACAAGTAATAGGCATTCCAATGGATACTAATTGTGCACCCCTTGTTGCTGATCTTTTTTAATACTGTTATGAAAGAGACTTTATGTTATCTCTTTCTACTGAACATCAAGATGATATGATTACAGCTTTGAACAACACCTCGAGGTACCTTGATGATTTATTAAATATAGACAATAACCATTTTCCATTACTTGTTATTAAGATTTATCCTAAAGAACTACAACTTAATAAAGCGAACACTTCAGAAAAGCAAGCAAACTTTCTCGATCTAAATCTGTCCATTGAAAATGGTTATGTCACTACTAAAATTTATGATAAAAGAGATGATTTTAATTTTAATATAGTAAATTTTCCGTTTTCAGACGGCGATGTTCCCCGTGCAACATCTTATGGGGTTTATATCTCACAGCTTGTTCGCTTTTCAAGAGCTTGCAACGATGTTAATGATTTCAATGAACGTAATCTTTGCATTACAGAAAAACTTTTAAAACAAGGTTATCGGTACCACAAAATAAGGAAAACCTTTTGCAAGTTTTATCGCCGATACCCAGATCTAATTAATAAATGCAGGTGCAGTTTTAAAACACTTTTGCAACAAGGTATTTCACAGCAAGTTTTTTATGGAGATTTATTTTATAAACTTAAGAAGATAAAAGGCATTGTTAATTTCTCCCGGTTATTCGTAAAAACCATCTGTAAATTTAAAAAGAAAGGTTACCATCATGATATTTTACTGCAGGCCTGGTGATTAACCCTTCTACAGTTGATCATTATGCTTACCTCTTTGGTTGCACGACGGTGGCAGGGGTTTAAGAGTTTATGAAGGTTTATGGGGAAATCTTTTCTTAAAAGAACCAAGAAGCTCGATTTGTTTCTTTTATCCCTGTCATCGTGTCCTTGCTGATTTTACTCCAGGAGCTCTGGTCTCGGTAAGATCATTGAGTACCCGCCCCTTCGGCTTTGCAATGCTCTTAGCTTATGTTTTATATGTTTGTGTGCTTTTGCATGCAACATTGTTAAGCCGATAAGTGGGTTGGAGTTTTTTCACCAAGACAACTTGTACTTGTTTTGTGATACGAGAACCTGTTGGGGCAAGTGTGAGGTTGGTGCACCCTAGAACCTGGTTTAAACCCCCAGTGGCAATTTGATTTGCCACTGACCGTTCCAAGGCGGTAACCCCTCGGGTTCTCATTTTTGTTCATTGTTAGTGGTGTCTTTTTTTGAAACTGATCATTTTATTAACCATGCTCTCTCCCTCTCTCTTCTTCTTGACTGTGTGGGGAGGCTGTTTTTCTGAATGTGGCGATTCCTGATATGCATATTTCACATTTTTACCAGTTTTTAAATTCAAATATTTTGTTTCGTGATGCTATATTTTATCTTCCATTAATTTGTGGTATTTGTACATATCTAGACATTTGATAGAGCGGAAAGATCTAGTTATTTTTTTAGAGAGGTCAAGGTTATCTCCGTTTTCCTAAATAATGACGAGATCGATATTTTTTTAACATAAAAGTCTCAAACAGATTATTTGAATATCATTTAGAAGTTTGTGGCATGCACAGAAGGAAAATGCAGTCTTTAAAGCCAACTTATGCAAAGAAATAAGATACAGTAACTAAAATATCCGTTTTAGCAAATTACCTCTTTTTTAATTATAGTCAGAACAAAATCATACGCTTAATTTTCCACATCCACATACTTCTTTTCTTTGTTTCTTTTTTAAACCGATAGATTCTGAACCGACAACTGTCAAGATAAACATATTGGTGATCACATTCCTCCAGATATTTGCATTCACTGGCATCATATATGTAATAGGAGTTTTCTATGTTATTTTTGTCAAGTTTTCATTTTGGCTCAGTATATTTACAACTTCAAAAACTTTATAAAATCGAAGTCGATATTCATTTTGAAGAAATTAGCAAAATGTTTATATATTTGCTACTGAAAAAAGGAATACCTAATCCACGTTAACTGTCAATAATGTATATCAGCTTGTTGAGTTTCTATTATTATTATTATTATTATTACAATGTACCACATAAAATATTTCATACTTTTCTGAGCGTATATATACTATTTGTGTTTTGTTTTTGTAGTTTTTTCTTGTTGTACTATGTGTTATGTATTTGTTTTCTTTGCGATTTCAATTTATATCGCCAACTTGTATATTTTGTGGCTATGAATATTATTATGTTTGATGCCAATAAATACTTTACTTGGCTCGACTTGGTGTGGTGTATTGTATTGTATTGTACACGCCGGACTACTGATCTGATAATCTGAAGGTCTCCGGTTCCCATACTGACAAATACCAATTTTTTAACGATTTTTTTGACATTATGCAATCGTATACGCTATAAATGCATTGATTCAGTGCTATATATGCAGTTACTAAATACAACACATGTAGTATAAAAAAATAAAGGTCTGAACGAGTTTTAAGAATATGGCTATTTCACAAAAGCTGCTCCAGGTTTCGAACCAACAAGTTCATTTCTATATTCTTAAATTGAAACATAACCTACTGGGCTAATCGGCCTTGTTACATTGCACCGTTTAAAACTGGTTAAATGCATTCATATCGCTTTACAAGAAGTTGTAACTGTTACGAAATTTTCAGACTATAGGGTCAAATGTAAGAGTGCCAGGTCAATATTGTTGGACAATATATGTCTGTGTGTATATATTAAGAAATTATTGTCAATAAATGTTGTTTGTACTCTGTTTTGAATAAATTCTAGTTATTAAATAATTTCATTCCAGATAATCATTAAATAAATCAGTAAATATTGTGGGGCTAAGTTGTGGATGGTTTTATGGACGAGAGAAGCTGTGTAATATTTAATTACGGTAATGCGCATGAGCAAA
The DNA here is from genome assembly GCA_038501625.1 of Corbicula japonica. Lineage (NCBI taxonomy): Eukaryota > Metazoa > Mollusca > Bivalvia > Venerida > Cyrenidae > Corbicula > Corbicula japonica. The sequence continues at coordinate 1,821,303 of JAZAYU010000083.1, read as the reverse complement.
AATCAGTACCAAGAGAACAAAAATCGTGTTTTCCGGTTTGTAAAATCTGGTTTTCTGATTGGACCGTGTGACTGACATCCGTATTCGATTGTCCTGATTGTTTGTATCCGGTTTAATAACTGAAAAGCCGCCATCATGTTTCTCAATTCACATTTTCAGAAGATCTTTTCCATATGTTTTAAATAACAAATAAGATTAAACTTGCCAAAAAATTAAGATAAATAAGTTTCTTCATTGACTCAAACCTAACAAGGTCATAAAGCAAGGGTCTAACAGTAGACTCCACCGAAGTGATGCAGTATTTGATAGGTGTTGGGTTAATTAAAAAACAGAGTGACTTAGTTACGTTTACACCGGTTTTCCTAGCATACCGAACAACTTTAGTGCACTAAACAGTTTATAAGCTGACGAATCAAATTTACCTACCTCTAATTTGGCAAAACGAATTTATGAATTCGATCTAATATTTACTTGTTTTTGAAAATGCTTCACCTGAAATTACTTCATAATCAGTACAAGTTTTCTAAATGTTCTCATTGGGATAATATTGCCCGTGCGAGAACCTGCACAGAAAAAAGGTGAAATAAAAATTTATAAACTACTTTTTCAAAAAAGATGATTATTTATTATATTATACTAAGTATATTCTGTTATTCGTTGGTAATTATAATATAATAAATATTCAAAGTTCTCTAATTCTTAATCTATTGTGTATTGCTCATTTATATTTCTAATAAATCGATATATTAAATATAGTTTTAAATTTATCAAACAGATGAATTTACAAATAAAACAGTGAGTAAGTTTAGCACTTTAACTATTGAACTAATATATCCTTGCCAGAGAAATGCACTTCTGTATTTGATGCTAGGAATTTTTTTGTATTTTATGCTCCTATGTTATTATGTTTTATAAACCTAAACCTAAAGGACGCCAAAAATCAACAACCTGTTTACACGTGTATAATGCATGATGCCAAAAGCTTCAAACCTACTATAACATGTGAAAATCTGGTGCATTCTGTATAAAACTTCATCAGAAAACGTAAGTTCTGTTGGAATAATTAGTTTTCATCAACATAAGCGATATAACAGTTTCTTTGTACTTCCTTTATAACTATTCTTATACTCCCTCTCAGGAAATGATAAGAACAATTTAAATGATATGCTTGCGAAAAAAATAAAAAGACGAAACTCTAAGAAGTGGTGATGAAACAAGCCAGACAAGCCAAACTGTTGCAACGATCAATGACTGCGATACTGAAATGTGTTATAGCTAACACATGTCAATTATAGGACACGCCAAGAGATAAACTTAAAAGGTTGGTTATCTACAATAACATCATCTGGTTTCTGCATCCTGTTAGCAGGTTAATGCAAAATGCAGGATCGAACGCGGCGCATGTCGATCTGATCTTAATCGATGGCAGATCTAATTAATATTTTCTTAACGTTAATAACGTACTTTCTACTGTTTCAGTGTTGTTGTTTTTTTTTCCTTGTATAAGAAATATAATGTGACCTAATATTGGAATGTTTCTTCCATTATGTGCCATTCCAAAAAACCTTCGGGTTTTTTTACGTCAAAAAGTTGAGCTGAAGTAACTGCTTAATGTACATAATTATGCTGAAAACATGTTAAAATATCTCTTAAAATAATGGAAACAATGGTAGGGAATTGTAAGATTCTTCCAAACAAATCAATAACTAAAACATGTTTTCGCATCAAATGGCGCTGCTCTTTCTTGTTAGCATAGTTTATTTGTATCAACTGAATGGTTTTCCCAATACGACCAATTTTACAACGAAAATTCCCAATTTAATTGCGCGTCTTTTTCCCCCTAAAACAAGACAAAAAACCTAAGCGGTATTAAATACTAGTACACGTTGATGCACGTTTACGATAAAAAGCATGCTGTTTCCTGGGAAGAATTTTACTGAAAAATAAAACGAAAACAACTATCTAGGCAAGAAAAAATCCCATTATCAATAACCGATTGCTTAAACCAAGATTTTACAAGAGGTACAGCAAGCAACGATATATGCCCGAGTTTTTAAACAAACGTTCAAAACCTTTATTACTCGTATTGTTGCATTTAAATATGTATTCTACGTTTACATGTAGGCATACTTTCTATTTTTGTTGGTTTGGGATCAACCGCTATTAGATTGATAAGTTTTTTTTTACATCCCAGGAAAAACCAGGATCTTTTTTCCTAACCGTGTTTCCTTTACCTGCCTGTTTTGTTTACTTTTTTATCTTTTTTCTTTTTCATACAACGAAAGTTGTCTTCGTATTCCTGTTGTGGTATATCGATTCTTGCTCTGGTATTGTTAATACAGAATCCACTATATTGTACAATTTATCAGCATTTATTTACTAATAATATCAGACTTGCCAATCCAGCTTCGAAATAGGCTGTTGCACGTTGTATATTGTTTGAATATATATAGCTCAGTTATTTCTTATCAACCATGCCACCGGGAATAAAAGATCTTAGGAAAGACTTGATAACAAATGCAGTTTAAAATCACTTTTGCAACAAGGTATTTCACAACCAGTTTTTTATGGAGATTTAATTTATAAACTTAAAAAGATAAAAGGCAGTGTTAATTTCTCCCGGTTTTTCGTAAAAACCATCTGTAAATTTAAAAAGAAAGGTTACCAACATGATATTTTACAGCGCTCTGCAGGCCTAGTGATTAACCCTTCTACAGTTGATCATTATGCTTACCTCTTTGATTGCACGACGGTGGCAGGGGTTTAAGAGTTTATGAAGGTTAATGGGGAAATCTTTTCTTAAAAGAACCTAGAAGCTCGATTTGTTTCTTTTATCCCTGTCATCGTGTTCTTGCTGATTTTACTCCAGATGCTCTGGTCTCGGAAAGATCATTGAGTACCCGCCCTTTGGCTTTGCAATGCTATTAGCTTCTTATGTTTTTATGTTTGTATGCTTTTGCATACAACATTGTTGAGCTGATGGGTGGGTTGGAGTTATTTCACCAAGACAATTTGTACTTGTCTTGTGATACGAGAACCTGTTGGGGCAAGTGTGAGGTTGGTGCACCCTAGAACCTGGTTTAAACCCCCAGTGGCAATTTGATTTGCCACTGACCGTTCCAAGGCGGTAACCCCTCGGGTTCTCATTTTTGTTTTTTGTTAGTGGCGTCCTTTTTGAAACTGATTATTTTATTAACCATGCTCTCTCCCCCTCTCTTCTTTTTGACTGTGTGGGGAGGCTGTTTTTTTCTGAATGTGGCAATTCCTGATATGCATATTTCACCTTTTTTTGCAAACTAGATGATGATGTTGTATTTAGTCAATATAGATAAAGAAGTCCAGAATATACTAATGTATTCTATTTTTATTCTATTTATTATAAAACTATTACTCCTTTTTCTGAAATTAAATTACTAATAAGTTCAAAAAGCGCCAACCCTACACACCTCCTGCAACCGCACACATCACGTGCAATCCCGAAAGAAAATCGATGTTTAATTTTACACTTTTGTTTACTGTCTTTTTTGTTTTGTTTTTTTTTAATTAAATAATTTATTGAATTTGCTTTTGTGAAAGCACTGTTACGATATTTATTTTTAGCTTTATACTGTATATGTAATAAAAAAATAGTAAAAGAAAATCAATTCTTAAAATACGTTTTGACTCGAGTTTAAAAACAAATGATATCCCTATGAATAGTATGTCATTAAAAACATCACTTGAACGGCAAAAAAACACAGATCACGTGTAACACAAACTTTGACATTGAAACCTTTTTCAGTTTATGGGACGGTGATGCTAACCGCTTGTCCAAGCTGACCATTGATGCGCAACAGTATGTGGAAGAAATAGATTTCACTCCATGTTGACTCTACGAAATCCGGCAAGACAATGAACGACCACGTGCAGAAGTTTACGGAGTTGGATAAAGTATATACTTACATCGTTATCGTCTAATCGTTATTGTAGTGTTTGATAGTATTACTAGAAAATGAACAAACTGTGTATTTTTTTTTTTGAAAATCGCCCATAATTATGTAATTAACTTTCAAATGTCATCAAGGAACTGATTTTAATTTGGAGACTTAAGCAGAGAAAAAAATTTTCCTACCTTCTAAAATTTAATGTATCCTGGTGATTCGCTAAATTTCGTATCGAAAATAAACAATTATCAAACATGTTGTAAACATACACATACAACAAAACACGTTCTACATACCTTCTTTATTTAACACCATAATTCAGTTAAATAATCCAATTAAAAATAATCAGTATCTATATAAATACAAAATAACTAAAAAATCTTGACATCCAGTCGCCATATTGTTTTTTATCAATGACGTAATACCGGTGACCCAATTTCGGATCAGCTTTTACACAGTGACGTCATACCAACAAGACAATTTTATCTACTGGGTGAAACTTCTATACAATACCATACTGTATGAGATAAATACAATAATTTTAACCGAACTTTCACTGTTTTGTTTTTTTACAAGTCACTGTATTTATTTATCCCGTATTTTAACTTTACTTTTCACAATGAGGACAAAGAAACTGCCAACCACGCCTCAGAAACCTGACTCTAGTGCAGTATTTTAAGGGTGTACAGTGATTGCAGCTATCACACTGTCGTCACTGAACAAACTCAATGGTAAAAGCCAGATTCAGGGCTTCTGCGATGAACTACCCACAAACACAGCACAGGTCCAGTGACATTACCACCAGTTACTTACGCAGCAGATGTGCTGGGTTTGGGTAACTGTTTATAATAATAATAATAATAATAATAATATCTTTAATTAAAGAAGGTTACTTATTTAGTACATTAAGGTAGTTCGCTTGGAAAAAAACTAACCGACAGATTTTGTTTAAACTCGCCATATTTCATCCTTATTTAATTCGTATTACAAAAATGCAAAGAAAAGGATAGGTATCGGACCTTGTTTTTTCGCAACAGTGATTTGTAAATGTAGTATGTTTTCATAGTTTATAAGGTTTGTAAAACATCATAAAATTGACAGTCATGAGGGTTCCTCGATTATTTCTACTTTCCAAACAATTATATTTTAAATTGCTAGATTGGAATATAGCTTGATGGGATGTTTCTTTGAGGTAAGGGAAACGAAGACCGATTAATCCTCGTAACTGAGAAATGCAAAGGATTTAATAATACCCCACCCATTTTAAAAATACCATGGAATATTGACAATTTTAAATTGTTTGCCAAATAAAAACTAACCGGTAGATTTTTTTTTTAATTGCTAAATTTTATCTTCAGTCAATGCTCATCCAAAAAATGTAAAGAAAACGATAGGTCCCGGAATTTGTTATCGCGCTAATGGCATTCGTACATGTATCATGTTGTCGTCTTTTTTAAGCTTTCAATTTAACAGAAATTGACATGTATTGTTTAATCCGGTCTTTCTGTCTCTCAAGAAATAATAGATTTGAGGTTGCTTATACACAATGTAATTTAAATTAATGATTTGATTTAGAAAAGATAAAATTTATCCTCCTAATTAGGAAATATTCAACATGTAAATTAACCCCACCCACTTCATAAACAAAAACTTTACCCTAGTTTTAAATGTTTAATTTAAAAAAGCAACCAATGATTTAAAAAAAAAACTTGCAGTACTTAATCTGATTGTCTAACAAATACTGAAAATGGAAAAAAAAATCACAGAACGTGTTTTATGTGATGGGCGCTAGTAAATTAAACCGTTCATATTTATGTTTTAAGTAGCGTAATCATTACGTATCTGCGTGCTTGATATATTGGCGTTTTCTTTGTTCTAAAGGCTATCAGTTTAAATATCTCCCTAACATGATTATTTTTAGATTATCAATGTGTGTGAAGTCAACATCGACTGATTGATTCTCATTTAAGACAAAAAATGGGCATGTTTATTTACCCCACCCACTCCAGAATAAATAAGAAGAGATATTGACTGACTTTGAATGTTCATTATCAAATGCTATAAACATGATAAAACACCAAACTTTAAAATAACATTTTCTTTCATTGTAGGTAAGGATACATGTATGCCAACAAATGATATTATTTGTTTTGAAAATGGAGCTTTTTTTATCAGATTTGCATTTTATAATATGTAGCACCATCATGTTTGAAGCTACATTTAAGTAAAATACATTAATGACATGTTTCCATTTTCATTGTTCCAAATAAACAACATTATGGATTGCTTAACATCTTTATAAATGGTATAAGTAGTTATCTGGAAGGGAGATTGTTATGAGCAAGTAAGGCATAAGTATTGAAGAACAAGGAGTACTTAAATTATCCCACCCACTTCTTCAAACTTAAAAATATGTCAAATTAGAGGTCTGGATTTATTTGTATGAAACCAGTGATTTTCAACTCAACATTCTTCAGTTTGGCACCTTTTATCTATTGAAACCTAATAGTTCCTTTACTGCATGATTTTTGTTTGTAATGTTTAATCACCTTTCCATTATGAAAGTTAACAAGTGTTTATGTGACTCCAAATGAACTTTACCTAGAGGGCAAATGAATACAGCATCTGAAATTTAGATATTTAAGAAATCTTACTCCAATACCAAACTCCAATGAGTCATTGCTCCAAGAAATTTCATGTACAGCAATTGCAAATTATACAGACATCTCAAGCTATTTGTTCTTTGACATTAATTTACTAACACTAATCTATGGTCTGTCCTCCTGACAATTTGTAGTCATATTAAAACAAGCAGGTGGCTCACCAATGGACCATTTTAAAACAAGTTCAGTCAGGCTCAAACCTCTGAAATGTGGGGTGCATGCTATAACTGCATTATTACAGAAAAGGAGATAGTTGACGTTGGTCAAGACCTGACAGAGGCTGCATATTTTTTTCCTTATATACCTGTTCTTTTACAGCAATAGTGGACCTTTTACCATTGATTTATGCTTGCAAATTGAGTTCCAGATCAATGATGAATTTCACCAGTGATAATTGACAAATACTCAGAGATGTTGTTGACGAATCAACAACCTAACTTCGCATTAAATTCACTACCAACTAGCCCATCTGCAGACCTCTGAACTCTTCTGTTGGTCTGATTTATTTGAACTCTTCTGCTGGTCTGCTCCATATTTCCAATCTTCTGCTGGTCTGTTCCATATTTCCAATCTCAATAGCATCAAACAGAGTACCTATCCACTTAATTAATTCTTCGAGTCAAGAGAATTCGGTACAAAATCCATGTTGTTTGTAAAATTTCCATGAGAAATAATAAAGTGTTATCAAAATTTTCGACATCGTCCTTGGCAACAGCTTGACCTTGGTGACTGTTTCTTTAACTTGTTGTGAAAAATCGATTTTTGCGGAAAGTTCAAGTAATGAAGGAAAGAATTGATCTTTCCACAAAGCTAGACCGCTTTAGGCAAGCCACGGTCATCTTAACTCAAGAACTGTTTGAAAAAAAGCATTCCGCAAATGAAAATCTGCACCAACGGAAGTAAAAAAAATGCTCTCCAACTTTTGATAACGATGATTGTCGCGAACAATATATGTAAAAGCCTCAGCAAAACAAATAAGAATTTGACATCAGTAAAACTTTATTGTTGAATTTTTTGTTACATATGTACTTATCAGAACAAAAATGTTCAAATTAATGACTTTTTTATTTTTGCGACAACTTGTCAGTTTACGTCAATTGGCACATGCGCACATAAGCCAGCAACCTACCTTAAATTTACAAAATATAATGTCTAATTTACAATAAGGCCTTCTATAACAACAAACAAATATAACAAAAACTAAAATAAAAACAACAACAACATACATTCATTCATGAAATATAAATATATATATATTTGTTGTGTTATTTTCATTTTTGGTACAACTGGGTTTTGGCAACTCTGACTGTATTTGTTTCAGAAGTTACTGCTTGGATGGTGACATTATACTACCATAAATGGATGGCTGTGACTTCCTTTTCTTAGCAACCTTTACTACCTTAGTTATTTTTCTACTGTCAAGAAAGTTGGATACATTGTTTTCCTTTTCTGATTCACATTTTTCAATATCAGTGCTTTCATTTGCATAAATGGTTGATGGGGGTGCTGATACCAGATTGTCTGCTGTAAGACCATTATTGTAGGCTTTTCCTGCTAGCAACATTGAACTTGTTTATCTGGATCCATGGCGTTTTGCGTAAAATGTTCTGGCATTCACTGTAATATGCATTCTTGAGAGGCCAAAAACATCCGACATCTAGAGGTTGCGCCACATGTGTATAAAATATAGCTCACACGAGAAATAAGAGGAAAATTGGCATGTTAATAATACACATGGTATATTTTGACAAACGCGTGTTCTTTTCTTAGGTAAGCAACATCTCACACGCACCAAATTGACTAGGCAAGTAAACTGTAAAAGGCTTGCGTTGTACATGCGTTCAGACGAAAGCGTTCTAAACGCGTTCAGTTCCTTTTTTCTCCGATAAATTAGCAGAAGATGAATATATATTACAAGAAATGTATTATTTGTCAAATGGTAACTTCCTCCGATTTTTTTATTTTGTTAGGAATGGGCATATGCCTGGTTGTACTGTACAAAATATTTTTTTCTTTGAAATCACAACATTTTGTACCTACCTCGCAAAACTGTGGGCGATTCTCCAAAAATCAGCAAGGTTTATGCATTTTTAGTGATACAAACAAAAGCTAGAATGGTGAGGGGGTACTTTGCGATCGGTCCCTTGCAATTGTATCATCGTGTAATGAAGTACAGTGTAAACTTACTGCGGTGACGCTCTTTTGCCACGAAATCTGCCATGAAAACGCGTTGTTTACGCGATAGAAATTCGTTGTTGGCGCGATAGAAGCTATGTCCAGTGCGAAGTGGGTGAGCGAGCGGGTGGGATAGCGGTTTTTGGAGAGCGAGTAAGTGAGTAATCAACTTCGGTAATATATTATATTATTTTTGAGAATGAAGAAAAACAACCTGTTTATAATACAGCAGGTTTTGATGTTGTGTTCATTTTTACCTTTAAACGGGAATAAAACATCTGAAAAACTGCTGCATTATGGCTTAAAATATTTCAGTACATGTCATTTCTGTTGAAACCATCACGCTTTATTTATTATGATTTGCAGGATTGCACTGGTTTCTGCACATAAATAAACAAAGCAACTATGTTATTTTTCGATCAATCTTTTTATTAAAGCATTTTGTTTTAACATATTATTACAGTAATTCGCCTTGCGAATATCAAGAAATACGTAAGTAAACAAAACTGGCAGAACATCGCTTAGTATTGGTTATTTTACCCATTCCTTGATGTTTCCGTCATGCACCTGTATAAGAATAATTTGGTTTTAGTAAAATCTTTGAATTGAGACATTGTATGAAATTGAAATATCATAATAATCTACGTACGAGCTTTTTGGCACCGTTTTTAGCGTATCCTACAGTCGTCGACGTAATATAAGCGCGAGAGCAGCCGGTGAACTATCGTTATTTTTTAACATTTTATTGCCAGATGTTAAAATGTTCGAATTATGGAATAAAAAATAGGTGTCTTCGGGTTACTTTTTGTGTAAAAATGAGAATAATGTAAATTAAAGTAATGGTTTTGCGTTCGTATAAATGCCGATGTCACATTTAAAATTTTCGACGACGGCGTACGAGTATTTATAATAACGTTTTAAACCTCTATGCGAATAATCGTTCATTTTTTGTAAGTATAACCTATTGTTTAAAACAACATTTAACAACAAATATATACTTCCTTTATTTATTTTGCAAACATTAAAATGTTATCAAATGCGTTATCATGAACAGTGTACACTTTTGTGCGTTTTTATTTTTTAAGCATTCGAATGCAATTTCAATAAAGCGATCCTTACACATTATTCTGGCCAAATGTCATAAGATTCGGACCATATTTAATTTTTGACATCAAAACTGGGTTGGCAACCTGTCCGTCTACCTTAAATTGTAAACTCATAATAACAATAACAGCCAGGCCTCAAGTGCAACATTTATTAAATACAGAAACAGTTATTTTATCATTACTAAAGGAACGTTTTTAAGTACTGTTGCACATTAAAAGCGTGTATAATTATACAGTATAGCAATTGTCCGATCACATGACTGGGATTTCTTCATGAAACAAGCATAAACCGGACGCGTTTTTACTGTTTTACGTTTGCCAGTTGTGGATTTAATCATGAATGACAATCCGAAAAAAAAACGAATCCTCCATTTTCCGTTCAAGAGTTGCCGCTAGCTGTCGCACACTGATATACGGGATCTCTTCAATATAGGTCACTACGGTAACGTTTATCGCCTTCGCTATGTTGTATAAAGTTATGAAATAGTTTCGCCAAAACGTCCGAGATGTTTATTTAAATACACCTGAAATTAGCTAACTTGTCTTTTTTTGAACACCTGGATAATTGATAAATTTTATCCGAGTAGTACGGAATCCTAAACGGGACACGTTAAATTTCGCTAGTACAATGCGATAATTATCGTCCTCCTGTACACTTGTACTAGCGAAATTTAACAACCTTCGCGAGGTTTTTGAGCGATAGTTATCGCGTAATTTTCGCATGTTGTGTGTCAGAAGAGACCAGCGATATTTAGATACTAGCGAAATTTAAGCTCTTAAATTTCTCGTGTCTTTAATCCTAGGGTTATTTTATCGAGTAGGACAATTGGACCGAGTAGGGTAGGACGTATTTGATGAGCCGGTGTTAAGTGACACCGCTGACACCGCATCACGTGGTTTAATTTCCCGCCAAATCACGGAGGGCAAAAATTAAGATAAAATTCGCATGTCCATTTATTTCGCCTCGCTACACTAATGAAAATTAACAAAATAAGCGATAATTATCGCGTTTCGAGACACACAACATGCTAAAATTACGCGATAATTATCGCTCAAAAACCTCGCGATGGTTGTTAAATTTTGCTAGTACAAGTGTACAGGAGGGCGATAATTACTAGCGAAATTTAACGTAGCCCGTTTAGGATTCCGTAGTTTTCAATAAGACAGATTTTGTTTTGTTTTAGATGCGCGCCGATGTGCATTTATCTTACTTACCAAAGCAAGAGAGACATTTATTGCGATAGTAAATAAGTCAATTTTCTGTAAAATGCTAAACATATAAATTTAGATGTCTGGTTTTCTAAGAGGATAGTTAAGTTTCTCAATGTTTTGTTCGCACGCGCATTAACCATTATACGTGAAATGCTTCAATAACATCTGCAAGTAAAGGTTCAATGACTTTTCAGTTGAAAGTTTCAGAATCCAACCAAAATATTAAGGATAAAATCAGGAACAAAACACGAATAATTGAACAAAATTAATGTAAAGCTTCAATAAGAAATACTTATTTTTGCAATTTAAAGTGTCTCGTGCAGACAAAAAGTAACATAGAGTGCAGATATTAGCAGGAGCTTGGATTATACAACTTATACTGTTGTCAGCAAAAAACACATAGCTGTATTAATATTCTCTTTGGCTTCAAGCGCTGCTGCTTTCAAGTTAATTCTACCTCTTTACGCGTGTCTCTCGGGTTCATGCACTGCTGTTTGTACTGTAATTCTACTTGTTTGCATATACACTAATATTTGCATTATTTGCATACCTCTTTACACGTAAAGCTTAGCTTCAGAGACAGTCACGTGCAATATAATTCATCTATGTAAATGTTCAGTGTGAACTTAGGTGCATAATTTGCATTCTTAGGCGCCATTTTCACAGGTTCTCTATTTCGTAAATCTGCAAAGTAAGAAAATGCAAACTAATCACTTTTCCCACGCGCTCGTATCTAATTAACGATCAACAAGTACACCGATTCAGTGCTCTTATATTCTAAACGATCCTAAACGATTCAGTTCAACAATTTATCAAATAGGATGAAAAGTTAATATTATTTTAGAGACGTTTGTAGTACATTGACTACGGAAATAACGCGTAATGATATTTCTTGATTAGAACTGTATTTGTTGCCTAAGTTCCGTGCATTTTTCAATACTACTGCAGCAATGAGATATCATATTCATTCATATCGATTTGCACTTTTACTTTCACAGATGATCATGGTAATTCATCAGACGAACTGTTGGGGAAAATTGAAATGTAAGAACACGATAATGAAACTCCTAGCATCATAGAACGCCGACATTACGGCGTCAGTTTGACTAAATGTCTATTTCTGCTCAAACCTACCAAAGAGGAGTTTTAATTAAATTGAAATATGAATTCTATTGTGTAGTAAAAAAAAGCATTCGAAAATAAAAACCCAAAATTATTACGAGAAAGTTCATGTATGCGTTACTGCAAATGTTAGTAACGAGTTAACTTAGAACCATTTTTCTGTATTGTAATACATAAAAAATCAAACATATACTACTCAAATTTGATAGGGATCGCCTTCCGTTTTTTTCCCGATTTTTTGCCCTTTCCAAGTGTCAACCGCTGTTCCGCTTCCATAGTTTGTCGTTCCATTCTTTCTTTGGCACAAAGCTGATGTCAAATGAACACATTTTCAAAGAATCACAGCAAATATTTAATCTTTTCAATCTTATGTTTGGAATAAAAACAATCTTTTAGTGATCCATATCAAATTTTGAGTAGTATATTTGATCAAGCTGCAATCTATTCTTCTGTAGCTAGACTTGTCAAGGCGATATGTATTATGTTGAAAAGTCTATTTCTATGTGGTAGTTAACGTTTGAATAGGGTTCTGAGGGACAGAGGACATAATTTTAGGAATAATATAAGAAAATTCGGGTAGATGAGATATATCGGTAACGTGTAACTTTTTTAATTTATATGTCATGTCTGTTTTGCGAACTTGAACCTTAGCGTTAAAGATCTGTATTAAAAGTATCAAAGTGAGCAATTTAGGTCAACACACTGGATCTAACCCCCATAGTTGTAAATATTAACACTCCTTTAATGAAATATTTATATAAAGTTACTTTATGCTCAATAAGTAATGTCGTCTGATCACCTTTATTACGTCATTTTAAAGTTTGACGTCTGCTCAACTTTATTGACGTTTACTGTTTTAAGGTACTGGGCCCTGGGTGTTTCATGTACCAAAGAGTAAAGAATTATCAAAATTGTTACTATTATATTGAGTTTTTGCTCAACAAGAACGTATTGAAGCCTAAAAGTAGTTGTGTTGTTTTATAGGTGTAAGACCTGTAAATAAACTTCCCTATATAAACTATAGTAAACATGACATGTTTCAAAAGGCTTGCAATCATAGCTGGTACCATTTGATAAAGGGTTAACTTACATGCTTTTGAAGCTAAGTGTTTCTTCTGTCCATTTCCAACAAGAAAAGTAGGGGTCATGTATCAATCAACAGAGATTTGACACCTTAAAACCGGTGGTCTGTTTTTTTTCACTTCTGTTTGAACTTCAAAGCTGTTTTACATATGCCATCCTAAAACCAGGGCCTTTTTTCATTTACTGCATTTCCAAACAAAAAGTTGATGTCAGTGTGTTAGTAAAAGCATGACCATTACTAAACATGATTCGTTGAGGCCATACTAGCCATTTAATGCCCCCAAAAGGCAAAAAAAATGGGACTATTTAGTGTCAGCCATTGTCTGAGTAGGAACATCCTGTGGACTATTTACAGGTCTTAGAAAACTATTGTTTTCCAATATCTTATATTTTCTGTTCTTATTCAACATTGCAATATATCTACCAAGTTTCAGCTTTCAGTTGGCAAAAATAAACTCAATATGATGAATTTTTCAATACCACCTATTCTGGTACGCGTTTGCGGTCAAAGCGGCTAAACCTAAGAAATCATTTCTTGCAAACAAAAATTGAAAAACATCAAATTTCTCAAATACATGGCTATGAATAAAAGTAAAACATCTCAACTACTTAAACGAACTTTTTGAGCTGACTTATGCATAATGGGCCATATAGGGTATCATTTGTAGCATTTTCAAAGCAAACATAGTTAAAATTGAACCCAAACCTAAGTTTTGTTGTTGTTGCTGTTAAATAATTTATTTTCCCCATCTTAGCAACGCATTTTTCCACATTCAGGCTAATAAGATTCTAGACTTTCTATTTTTGTTGTTGAGATGATCTATTACTTTATGTTACACTTGTTCGATTATACTTGTATCATTTTCGCTTCCCATACGCACTGTATCACTTGATGGATTTCTCATTAGATAACTTTAAATGTCAAATCGAACAAGAATTCTGGTGATTTGCGTCGGTGTTATAACCTTTACGGTTATCTGCAAGTTTCTGAGAAAGTGCTAGACGATATAAATATTATTTCTAAATGTATTTTGTAAAAAGATGAGAAAGGAACTCTGAAAGCCACCGCACACGACAAATATCAAAGTATTGCAATTTTTATTTCATTGAGCCTATTCATGGACAGTAATGGAAATGCATATTACTGTCCGCACCGCTTAGTCCCTGGTTGAGCGCAACTCAATATTTACAGTGTTCAACAGCTTTTAAAGGGCACAATTGATAACATCACTGAGGGAGAGATCAGTTACATTAAAAGAACACGGTATATAGTGGCAGATACATTTGAAATAATTGTTAATAATTTTAATAAACTTTTCTTTTATACGTGTCATTCATATATATAGTTTTCTTCGGTAAACGTTTAACTCTTCAAGACACAAGGAGTTATTGTAATTGAAAGAATATGTGCTTATTTTGTGTTTTGTTATTGTTTTTTTCCTTGTTGTTTGTTTTTACTTTTAAAATTTCGCTATTTGTTTGAAACGTTTTTTCTTTTATTCCATGCAGATTTTTATTATCCGCTGATTTTGACAATTTTATTCTGCAGAGATGTTGGCCCTGGCCAGGGTCTATAGAGCCTGCTGTGTAAAAATTTATTCAGGTTCACATTGACAGTAAAGTTCGTTGTGCAATGCAGAGTGTATAGATGAAGATGTTCAATTGATTAGACAAGATATTTGATCTCGGTAATTACTGTTTAAGACTGTAAATGTATAAGATGAGCATCTGTGTGATCATTAAAACGCCCCATTCAGTCAGTCCTCTTGGTGCCATTGTCACTCATTTCCTTTAGATTACGCCTCTTTTTAAAATATCACAATATCTGAAATATGTAGTCAATTCAGACTTTCCTAAAAAGGGATGCTGACTTTCAATTGTCGAAGAGTATAATTGAAAACACCTGTTTTTAGCATCGTATTGTTTGCCTAAGATTGAATCAACAAAGTTATACACCTTTATATACTAGAAAACCTGATATAAAACGATATAAAATGGTGATTCATTTGATTCATTTGTTTCCTATTTCCATAATTATTTTCCATATGAGTTTATATTTCTTCACACTTTAACCGGTCAATTGTATATAGCTCTAGTTGTCAAACACAGAGGTTTAGAAGTTAAGAGTTGCGGAATTGTATCAACAATTAGATAAATTCGGATTTTTATATTTTGTTCAATTAGTAACATAAACCAAAACAAATCTTTTCTATACGTGACCTGGCAACAAAAGACTCTGTAGTTCTGTGATTAGTGTGCTATACACTTAATTTTACCGAGGACTATTATTTGATCGGTTGTATTTAAAAACCAGAATGTGTCTTCGGACACTGTCACAACAACATCTGTAACAAAGGGGCATAACTCTGGAAAAAAAGTCACAGGAAAAAATCATTTCATTACGATCATCTATACATCCTACTTGATCATCTATGCAAGTTTAAAAGAAATCCGCCTGATACTTAATGAGGAGTTGATGCCACACGATTTTGGGACGGACGGACGGACGGACGGACGGACGGACGGACGGACGGACGGACGGACAGACAGACGAGTGCAACTCTATAAGCCTCCCACTCAGTGGGAGCATAAAAACAAATTTCGTGAATCTAGCGTTTTGCTCAAGGTCAACGAGATGTTAAACAAGAGTATGTGTGACGAACGAACGTGTTTTCTGACTTTGGTTATATAATCGCATAAGCCAGGCCGGAAAAGGTCTGGAAACTGTGTAACAATGTCAAATCAACCAATGAATATTAAGCCCGCTGTAAGACAAACTGTAATGAAAACTGGAATCAAGTGAATATATGACATTCACAAAAAATAATAACCTGCATTAAATATAATAAAAACTCAAGTATGCTTTTAATGGAAACAAGTAGAGCCGGCTCATATACATGAAATTGTATACAGTGATAACAACATGTTGCAAAGGATTTCTATGTCAATACTTTAATATTAAATCCCGATCAAATGGAACAAAATTATGTTAGGCACAGATAAAAAGAGCATATGTGTGAGTATTTATGCACAGTAAGATTGTTTTGCAGTTCAAAAAAGGGGCGTTAAGACATTTACATTTTATCTCGTTGCCCGACTCAATAGTAAAATGCACAGCTCAACTTGTAAATCTTTATTTTCACTTTTGACGGTTTTCTTTGATATTTCTGTAAGAAATTGTTTCTGCTAAAGCGACACAATCTCAGCTGATCTGCGAAATAGAGTAAAGTGATGTCAGGGGTTTGGAAGCCCGACGATACTGAGAATATGGAAATGCAGTAAAGCAAGATCAATCTTGAGCAGCTGAAGATGAGAAAAACGTGTCTCTAAGAACAGTGAGGTTGAGTTTTTCAGAATGTCTATGAGCTGGATCAGGTAAGGGATTTACCAAGAGGGGAGCATGGGCGATGAGATAGAACTAAGCAAGGTAAGTATAGGACAAGACCGGCGGCGCACAGCGATACGGGGTATCAGGACAATTGAGGATGCCATGATCTAGGCTGGACAGCTGGGCCAAACGCCAGCAGAACCAACCTTTCGGACAGGGAGAGGCTCATTTTATCAATATTTTTTCGTATTAAGAAAACCCTTTGAAACATAATATAAGAACGGCCGCTGTGTCCCCATCCCCGCCTTATTTACCGCTGTTTTGAAATTGTGTTCAAGTACGATGACGGCTCCGGCAATGGGCTAATTCCTTGATGTCAAACTATTGACTATCAGTTTGTTATACTGTGTCTTTTGTATGAAATCAATACTGTTTTTCTTTAAATATTTTACTTTTGTTTACCTTTGCAACCTTAAGCACAATGAACTATGTTACCGAACAAGCAAGTACGGGTTATCTTATTTGAAAATCAATGATTGATGTCGGCCTGGAATGATGTTAGAGCAACGTCAGAGAGCCATCTGTAAAGTTACCGCTGGCAAGTCGGCAAGAGAGGTTGCTCGGCATTTCCATTGCCACGAATCGGCAATATGTCGACTGAGGATCAGCAAACTGGGGACCTTTCGGAACGACCCAGATCAGGCAGACCTCGTAAAACCACGCTGCGGGAAGACCGTTTTCTCACAACTTCATCTCGACGAAATAGATGTTTTTCCTAGTCGAAAGTTATGTAGTTTGCTGAAGAAATGCTACTGGCATAAGAATTTGTGAGAGGACGGTAAGAAATAGGCTACGGGCCGCTGGGTTGAAAGCGTGCCGTTCCTACGTTAGCATTCCGATGACGTTGCGACACCGTGAAAGAAGACACCAATGGCCAGGATTCATCAGAACTAGACTCGCAGACAATGGCCAGGATTCATCAGAACTAGTCTCGCAGACAATGGCCAGGATTCACCAGAACTGGACTCGCAGACAATGGCGCGACGTTCTGTTTTCAGACGAATCGAGGTTTAACGTGTCATCTGCTGATGGCCGGGTTCGAACTTGGAGGAGACGAGGGGAGAGGCAGGACCAAGATAATGTCGTCGAACATGACCGTTATGGGCGTGATAGCGTGATGGTTTGGGCGGGCATACATCATGATGTGAAGACAGATCTCATCATAGTGCCTGGTAATCTCACTGCTCAAAGGTACTGTGACTAAATCATCGAGCCTATTTTGTACCGTATTTGAAACAAGGTAACGTTGGGATTTTCCAACATGATAATGCAGGTCCACACACTGCGAGGCATACCCAGAACATTTTACGCATCCATAACGTCAATGTGTTTCAGTGGCCTGCAAGATCACCGGATCTCTCTCCAATTGAGCACTTATGGGACCACTTAGGTCGTCATGTGAGAGATGGCCATGACGTCAACAACGTCGATGATCTTCAACGTGCCCAGCAAGCTGAATGGGTCAGGATCCCATTGCAGGTCACTAGAAAACTGATTTGCAGCATGAGACGTCGTTGTCTGGCAATCTTGGTTGTGAATGGTGGGCACACTAGGTATTGAGCCGTGTCCGATTTTTTACGCCTGACACCAGCTTCATTTCAGGTATGCCGGAGACTAAACGCCACAAAATTATGGAATAATATGCGAGTCGTTTGTGCTAAGAATCAAATATCTTAAAATATAATAATAATTTCGTACCTATCGTTTCCGTAGGAGCCATTCGTCTCTGAACTTGCTAAACTGTTTTTAATCAGAACATAGACTGAGCTTGCTGGGTCACTTCTCATGTCAAACATTACACCTACAAGTCGATTTGTTATCGAGCTGCAATACGATGATAAAACGCCTAGCACTATTTTAAATATGAAAATAGTACTGACTCGATTGGATTTAACCATTTTCAATGTATATAAACCGATTGTATCATATGCCGGATATAGTGAGGTGATTGCATGGCTGCGATATAAACAATTCGTAAATAACACATTGAAAACGAAATTATTAGGATCATTTTAAGTACCTTCAACAAAAACAAGTGCGTTATATTTTGTATAGTCCTTATTGGTTGTAATACCATTTGTTTTGCGCATATATAGGGATAAAAACTTGCAAAATTGCATTTAATCACTAGAAGGTCTGGCAAATGACCCACATGATTGTATCAAAATACTGTAATTCTCTACAAATAAACGCTCTGATGCACGAAAACATACTAGTTATATGACTCTATGACATTAATATAAAGATTATTACATTACAATATTGCTTTAAATGTATAGATAGTGTAAATTATTAAAATGTTTGAGGGGTGTGTTTCGTTATGACTGTATTATCTATAGCATTATCATAATAACATTTATAGCAATCACACCTATTTCTGTTGTATCATGTAGTGCGATCTTCGTTGAATGATTTTCCAATAATCTGTATCACTTATGGCAATGTGCATTTGCTGATTTTATCAAGTGTATGCTTTTAGGTAAGATGGAGCAGTTCGTCTACATATATTGTCTATACAAATCGGGTACATTTTGGAGAAATAATATATCGTGGCGTACAAAAAACACGAAGAAAAGAACTTTAAAATAATAAAACAGAATAGATGGGATATGTAGTACGTTGTTTTTGCTGTACACTGTTTGCTATTACATTTATTAGAATATTTCTGAAAACAAGTGACCATTGTATATTCCGAACAAATGACATGGATGTTCCAGCTGACGATGATCTACATTGGTCGTACATGTCATTAAGGGTTTATCGTCAGCTTAAAATATCAGTATTTAAATAACTTGCTTTGCCTCAGAATTTGTATGTCACGCCTACCTGCGTATGCATTTATAATCGTGAACCTTCAGTATCGAAACTACATGTATAACTTTTTAAAAAAAGTTGGATGTCGCGCTGACCCTGAAACGCGGTGATGAGTGAAAAATGTAAAAGACACCCGACCTTTACTGTATAACTTAAAAAAAAACCTCAGACTAAGTTTATCAAATCCAAAACATTTTGGGACGACATTAATTATCGCTTGTTGTAAATTGCAGTTCTCAGAGCGACCTGGATGTTAGCTAATGAAGTCAGGTAGATCCAATTGTTTCGTGTCGCCACAGTATATAAAGGCACCGAGGCCCTTAAATTTCATATCGTATCACATATCTCTGTACGAAGCACTTTTAATACATGTTTTTACATCAAGCCGTTGTTCTTAATTCCGAAAAATAAACTAAAATCATCTTTAAAAAATCGCCATAACTGATACACATAGATCACTAGAAACATACAAATGATTGAGTTAACATGTTAAATAAATGATACAGTCTGGGTTGAAGCGACATGCATGCTTGGTCTAATGTTTTGATGTTTAATTGATCAGCTATGGTATTATTATTATTGTAAGAATAAAAATGATATGTTTTATCATCGCTTGCATGAGAATACCTGTCAAAACCTGTTTAAACATAAACATTTACGCTGATTTTTATAACAGTACACAGTGCTAACGGTACTTTGTGTGAGTGATTTAAGCGATTTCTTTTAAAGTATATTGCATAAAAAGGTAATAACGTCTTTCAAAACAAGTGCTACGAGAATCGCCTGTTGAACATGTGTTTGTCGATTGGATTTCTCATTACAATACATACAAAATCTCCTCATTTTTGAACTGTTTACTATGGTTTTTTTGACAATCAGTGCGCTATATCCGGTAGATGATACAATCGTTTTATATACAGTGATTTTGATGTCATTTGTGTAAAAACAACTTCAGCCTTTAGCACTATTTCAGAATAATAAAGACGTGTTTAACGGATAACAAGTAATATTTACTTACTCACTTTAACGTGAGTAAATTAATTATTTCCTTATCTCATAATACGTAAAAAACACAAACAAAACTAGGAATAGGTCGTTGTATTCAGCGGTAATATACATTAAAATTTTCAAATGTCTGTAAAGTCCAAGTTCAAGTTGCTCAAAAACTGTCCAAAGAGGTAGAAATCAGTGGGCCTGTAGTGTGCGAACCGTCCGAATGAAAAGCTGACATCCGTAGTTCTGGCTATTTAGCAGTCCAGAAGACGAACGGAAAGCTTTACACATCTGGATAAAGCTTCGTCTAATAGTACCACTCGAACCTGAAACTAGTGAATGGCCTTAAAATATCCATATTTCTTACATGATAAATAAATATATTGTTTATGACTAAGAGAAAACAGCAAAACTCGAAACACCTGAAACAAAAATAAACACTTTATTTACACCCATTTTTCAATTTATTCTCTGAAAGTTCTGTTAAACCTCGACAACCATCCAAAAATAATATTAACAACCTATAGGGCGGGTGGGCGGGTGCCGACATGTTAACCGCTGAATATAAACGCCTCGAATGGTGTACACAGATAAAACCAACACTTAAATAGCCTAATCGCACGAGATACACGCACCTTTTCCCTCCACACTAACAATTACCGTCAAGTTCGTATTATTCGAAACGGAAATAATTTCATTTATCCCAGCTGCATATTTCTTATTTTAAACCTGTGTAATATTATCTTATCGACAACAAATTATGTATAGAAAGCAAGAACAGTTTCAATCATTTTCAGGGCCTTCTTTAGAGCCAAATGACAAAATATGATAAGATTTCAAAAATGCATTTTAGAAAAAATACTTTCCGGGAAGATTTTAGAGAAGTTTTTTTTGATCCGTGGCTTATTTATCATTTGCAAGCTGACATTAGAAAAAAATAATGCTCTTTTTGACAAGCACAATAAAACAAAGCATCATAACTCGTAATTTCATGTATTAGTACTTTATATCTAAAAACTCTATGTATCAAGTAAACTCTAATCGGCAATATATTGTGGAGGTTTGTCAAACACGTGTGCTTTTGTGGGAAATTCCTCTACATTCTAAATTAAGGCCGAAACAGTTAGCTGAATTATTCAAAAGCCATACATTATTTTGATAGATGGCCACGAGAGATTGTAGATAACTGTTTACATATTATCAGTATTGTTTTCCAGACGTTCCAAACAACAATTCCAGAATTCTAAAACAAACATTATTTGTGCTCAATTAAAAGACGCCTCTTCAACATAAATAGAGCATGCAGATGTAAATAAAACCTCAGCAAACTACATTTCTTCAGAAACATCAGGCTGGCATTGAACAGTTACGACAGGTTTTGAAGAAATGCACCAAAAGTTTTGCCTTTAAAACCGACACTAGAAATCTAGAAATGAAGCGAGACTCTCGAATTTTCCTGCAAACGGCATTATTTTAACAAATCGCCACAAGATATTGTACATGTAAATTTATTATTACTATTACTATTATTAAGCATAGCTTCTAATTAACCCATCTACAGTTGATCATTATGCTTACCTCTTTGGTTGCACGACGGTGGCAGGGGTGTAAGAGTTTATGAAGGTTTATGGGGAAATCTTTTCTTTAAAGAACCTAGAAGCTCGATTTGTTTCTTGTATCCCTGTCATCGTGTTCTTGCTGATTTTACTCCAGGTGCTCTGGTCTCGGAAAGATCATTGAGTACCCGCCCTTTGGCTTTACAATGCGATTAATTCTTATGTTTATATGTTTGTATGCTTTTGCATGCAACATTGTTGAGCTGATAGGTGGGTTGGAGTTATTTCACCAAGACAATTTGTACTTGTTTTGTGATACGAGAACCTGTTGGGGCAAGTGTGAGGTTGGTGCACCCTAGAACCTGGTTTAAACCCCCAGTGGCAATTTGTTTTGCCACTGACCGTTCCAAGGCGGTATCCCCAAAGGTTCTCTTCTTCGTTAATTGTTTGTGGCGTCCTATTTTAATTGACATACGTATATAAAACATGCGCTCTCTCTCTTCCTCTCTTCTTTTTCGCTGCGTGGGGAGGCTGTGTATTTTGAGTGTGGCGATTCCTGATATGCATATATTACCTTTTTCTTTGATATCGTGTGATTTAAAAAATATGTTTCTTTAAGTCGGTAACCGGCTTATAATAGAGCAGACTCTTGGTGAGCTAGGAAGATCGCTCAACAACATTTTGTAATCATTTAACAATTTCACGAGCTACACTCTATTTAAATATACAAAAATGAAATAAGGCACGCCACGGAAAAAGGTACATTCGGTCATATTTTGTGACATTTTAGTTCTTATATATTTAGAAGGAACTTACAACTATCTATAAATTTCTCATAACTTACAAGTGCTTTTCTCACACATTTTGACAATAAAATGATATTTTTAACGCGAAATGCGTAATAATCAATGTCGTCTGCTCAACTGTATGACGTCATTTCAAGGAATGACGTCAACAGTCCGAAGGTACCTTTTCCCGCGACGCGCGCCAAATATATCAAAACAACATACTCAGGAAACACAGCCTATCACATAGACTGGAAGAAAGAGGGAGAGCACGGTTAAAAACAAAAGACAATACAAAACAATAACAAAATCTTGTTGTTGTTGCTGCTGCTGTTATTTTTGTAGTTTTTGTTTGTTTGGGTTTTGGGGGGAGGGAGGTCATAACAGTGTGTCAGTGAGCTATTTTGATCTCTATAAAGAAATAAAGATGTTAGAAAACCCGGTGTAAATTTGCTCCATTGCTCTCTATTGTAGGGCAGTAGTAATAACGTTCATTTTTATCTTATGTAAAAGCCGAACAAGACTTAATTGATAAACTAATGATGAAAACCAATTATAGTTAATATTTATCTGGAGGATGATAAAATGGAAACACTCTTCACCACCAGGAAGATAGGGCATCCAATTAACTTACAATTGTGTGCTAGTGAATGTTAATTGCTCTTTAGGGTGATACGTCAGAATGATGTTCAATGATGTTCTACTCAATATTCTCGGTTAAAGTCGGCTCACTGAACATAAATGAATAGATTATAGAAAAAGATTACAATAGGAGCGTGCACCAAAACAAAAATAAAGGCTACACAACATATAGACGCAGAGTGCATACAGCAGCTATGACAGGTTTATTCAGTTCAGCAACATTTTCTTTGACCGAATTTAAACATAAGCATAACGAATTTACAGCAAGACATAATTAGGATACAGCGTTGGTGCTCTCAAAATAACATGGTTATTAATCCTAGAAAAAACATCTATGATAGTAGGGTCCAAACAAAACCCTAACTGCATGTTAGAAGTGTCATTTGGAGACATTCTATGGGTGACCTTGACCCTAATTCAGCACAGATGAAATATAATTCCTGCACATCTCCTCAAGGAGGAGAACATTGGACAAGTTTTATTAAATTCCTTTCAGGGGTTTTCAAGTGATGAAGCAGACACAAAATGCAAGGCTCGCACCTCTAAAACTTTCAATAAACACAAAATATTTAAAAATGTAAATATACTAAGTCAATTAACTATATACTGCATTCATGGTGTAAGAATTTATCAAAGATGATAAAAAAGTAAATGTTTTTATCCGAGATTGCCTTCACCCAAGTTCTCAATCCACTCAAGGTCTTTACCAAAGGCCCAAAACCAGTCAATGCCTTCACCCAAAAAAATCATAAACCAGTTAATGTCTTTACCCATGATTAATTTACCCAAGATCCTGAATCAGTCAATGCCTTTAACAAAGACTGAATATAAGTTATTACCTTCATTTACAAGTTATGTAGGGGAAGAAAAATATCGTCCAAGCTTTGAACGCTACTTGTGACTTTGACCTAGAACCAGCATGGTTGAAACAGGATCTGCACATCAATAAGGTGAATATTTGAAATTCCATCCAGCTATTGGAAAGGTAATGGTTTAAGTGTTTTGCTGAAAGATTGTTTGCATACTAAACAATAAACACTGTCTTTGACTTGGGTATTAAAATGCTACTCTAAAAGTAGTTTTGTTTAACATAGTTACAAAAAACAAATCACGGAGAATAAATCTGACTCTTTTTTATTGTTTTAAACTAAAATTGCTAATTACAAAACTTAAACATCATTGCAACACAGTTACAGATAACGTCATTCAGTAACTTACTTCAATAATAATGTAAAAGACTAAATATCACTCTTCAAATCTGTAAGTTTGGAGACAGATCAGTTTTAACCAACAAGCCGAGAATTTGGGATCCAGTATGATTGTGGTGATTGTAGAACCAGAACAATTTACATTTGCTAACGAAATGCTACAATCCACATCTCTACATCATGTCTGAGATACATTGCAAGAAGGGAGACAAACCTAATTGTTCAGAAAACATGTATAACTGCTAAATTGTCATTCCTGATAACAAAAATATGCTTCACATGTTGAATTAAAGATATTCCTGGAAATTATTCTTAGGGAGGGTAGGTAAAAACTTCAATTGAATTTTGGGGAACCAATTAATGAAATGTAATCTTTGTAAATTTAGGGGACCACCTATAAAAAATAATTTTCTGTACACCCACACCTGTAACATGCAAGTTTAATATTCTGATGTGATTACTTGAACATTCTGTACATGTGTTAATGCTTATAAATTATCATAACAATGGGTACATGTTTTCATTGCAATACCATAAATGATGATTAATTTTCTCAATAAATCAAGGTAGCTGCCATTTTAACATGTTCCCGTATGCTGTAAGCAAACTAAGGAGTCTGGATGAAAGTCTTTGACTAATGGTATGTATCTCACTGACAACAGAAGCATTTATGTTTAATTCAAACCTTGCGTGATGGCTGAACATTAGGTAATTTATTCTGTTCAAAAACAGGTCAAACATTAGAAGTTTAACATAATCAACCAACATATTTTAATGTGGTTGGGTCCGGAATAACACAAAATCTAAAATAAATAAATGCTGAAAATAAATGAGGAGTCAATTAGAAAATCGATTGACATAATGTTGTCAAAAATAATTTGTGTGAATTACAGTATCTGTGTATGATCTAAGATGCGGAGAAGTAAAACGCTAGCATTTCCTAGCCCAATTCAACCGTCACCAGTGCACTAAACACTCAACAATCCATATTAACTGTACATGCTAGGTAATGCCGGGATGTAGCTTAGCATAATGCATGTATACCAAATACATTATGATGCACACATGACCCAGACCAGTCTGCTCATCAACGCAGTCTGACAATCGTCTACATCATTTGCCAAATTGCATCTTGTGCAGTGTGTCGGCAGTAAAAAGTCTCCTTGTACATATAGTCAGTACTGTTATCAGTAAAAATAACCAGTTATAGATGTCATGCGGTGATGATAACGTATATCAGGGCTATCCAATCAATCTTTACTTTAGTTGTTCCTGTTAGCTCAGTTGGTTTTCGTTGTTGGAATTGCAGGGCTAGGCACTGTTGCCATGACGGTGCGGGTTCGCTCCCAGGTAGAGGCTTTATCATTTGAGAAAAGTATAGATCCTTTTCAGACCATGTACATGTAACACCTTGATGTGATAACAAAATCCATCAGCGTTGTCTCTACTGGTTACATCAGTTCACTTAACAATGGTAACAATCTAGACAAATCTTCTGAAGCACTCACAACAACAAACCAAATAATGGAGTGGTTTGGTTTATATTCCAATGTAACACGCATTAGGTCTCCTTGAGATGTACAATGTCATGTATTAACCTTGTATTTAATAAAACATATACTTAAGTTGGTAATGACCTTTGTTTCTCCATTTACTCCATCTTAACAGCCTATATCCCTTGTACAACCACTGTAGATCTAGATCATCCTGCTCGTCCATCCAACCTGGTTAGGATCTACACTATTTGCTTCTTGGTCAGCAATAACCTTATAAATCTAAAATTATGTATTAGTGTAGATCCAGATCAGACTGCACAGATGTAGCATTATCCATGTAATGAAGGTTAATGTTGGCTAATAATAAACTATATACACACAGCCTATCTTATTTATTTACAAATATAGAAATACATTCATGGAATTAAATATTAACATTTATTTGTTTGAGGTATAAGTGTAATCAGATCATAGAAAAAAACATAAAGAGCAAAAAATAAATGTTCATACGACAACAAATATCACAACAAACATATCTTTGAGCTATTTCAATGCGTTCTGACCTCAGATCTCTTGACTTTCAAGCAAAATTAAAACTGTTAATTCAGATCAGATGTATAGCCTATATCTTGAAATATATAAAGATAAAACAAACTGAAAACAAATATTTCTATCACATATATATGGTACACATCACAAGAAAAGGTACCTTCAAAATGTTGACGTCAATCACTGAAATGACATTTTAAAGTTGAGCAAACAACATTGCTTATTATAAATTTTAAAAATGCCAAAAAAATGTCTTGCGACATCTTGTCCTGTGACATGACATTGATATATCTGTTAATGCCGTAGATAAATGCCCTAGGTAAAACAACTATCATAAAAAAGATTATAAAATCTCCGTACAATTATTGAAATTTAAAATAATTTTTAATTTGAGCAATAGCATTCAATACATCTAAAATGTCTAATTATCTAATTATTGCTGCACAGATAAAATAAAAGCTTTTATTAAAATGAAGTACATGTAAAAATATTCGATGCTGAGATAACATTATTAAAATATTTGCTTGTATTTAAAATACATGTAGTTGTAAAAATATCTAAAATGTTCCTCAAGTATTCTACCTCAGTAAACATGGTTCACAACAACTTTACAAATACACATACAACTAACACAGCAACTATTAGAATAAAATCTGAAACATATTATCACTGAAAAATTGGGCCCCAAGGGAACTGTTTTGAGGGCTGTAACAAGGTTTTAGCTGAATGGGCAACCATATGTACTTCACACTGATTTATAGCTTAGGGATGTTTAGGTTGACTTTGTTCAGGGTGGTGAACACACAAAATACTGGTCATTTATGCAAGATTCCCAGAGTTTGACTTCCCATTCAAAATTCCTTAAAAAGACATCTGAATGTACGAGGGGGAATTCTCGTTGTAGAGCAACAGTTGTCATATTGCAGAACGTATTATGTTGTTAAGCAGTTTGGGTGTATTATATAACACCTAGATGTGTCAACTGTTCCTCTAAACACTGAAAATTTCAGCCATTTTTGAGAACTTAAAAATGGCTTTGCGATGCCTTTTCTAAAGTAAAGAGGATGTCACTTTAAACTTTTTGGACAAATACAAAAAATTAACTAGGCTTTGTCATCTTTCATTTTTCCTAAATTATACAATTTAATATCATATGAGAAAAAAGTATTTTGCATTAATTAATGATATTTTAAATATAAATATTATCAATTTCAAAACTTATAATATGGTGCCTAAGAAAATCCAAAAGGAAAAGCAATTTTCAATGAGAAAAGAATTTGGATAAATATCATGTAATGAAATTTATGCATTACCTTACTACCAGAGTCTTTAACCTTAAAACGCACTCCATAAAGTCCTCAGGTCCCAAGTTGCTATTTCAGCATGAGATTTGAGACTGGATTCCAAACTCAGTTTTATCATCTTCAGCCCTGATTTTGACTTAGCAATATGAAATTTTCAGGACTGGAAGAAAACAGGTCAGGCTGACAGCTGGAGTCATATGTATGTACATTCATTACTATGAAAACGTTGCATTACACATGGAAATCCCCTCGAATCATTTACAAAACAAGTCAAATGGCCCTGACCAGTGACCTTGGCCCACAAAAATTCATCCTTAATGACATGTTTTATCATTAACATTCATCAAACTAAATTTTGTTTGAAAAAGTATCTATATATTAAGTAGACTACGAAAGTTAAAGGTGAAATGATTTATGTGTAAAGAAGCGCAAACATTGTAATCACTTCACGCTTTCTGCTCTAGGCAACCTCAGAACTACAGGTTATTCATAATGTTCTGAATATTTTGTTAAAATTTATAGTAAGCCAAGAATCTCTTGTAGTGTGTTGGTTCTGAGACCGGTTTCTTTTCTCAATGTTTCCTCTCCCTTCGGAACAAAACTCTCTCCAGCCCCACGAACGGAGACTCCAACACCAATGACAGCACAAACGCTGCTGCGTTAGCTATCACCAAATGTGCTAGGAAGAAATATACCTGCAAAATACAGAACAGCTAGATCAATACCACTATTTTCAGCATTACAGACATAATGACATTTATATAAAATAAATACTAATATCTTGCATGATTCAGCTGTAGTATTTCTATTTCACAAGAGTTAGCCATCAATAAAAAAATTTGCATGCATGCAGTTTGATTTAACTCCACAATGTGTAGCCAAATCTCCAGCATTTGAACCCTCTCAATCATTAATACGACACCCGATTTTCTTCATGTGAAGTCAGATCTCCCTCATTGGAAGCCCAATCTACATTTTCTGAAGCCTAATCACCCTCAATTGAAGATCACTCTTTTTTATTTTCATGACAATTACTTGAAACAATCTGCGATATGCCGTGTAGATTGGACTGTTATGTGACATCACAAAAGTATCTAGTACAATTAAATTACTAAAGCATATCGCATCCCTATAATTTAAAATAAATGTTTCAAGATTCTTAATTAAATTAATCAAAGGTTAAATTCAAGGAAGTTAGTTATTTCCATTGATTTGGAATGAAAATTCAAAGTGGACAAAAAATAAAAATATATATATGGTACCCGGGTTTAGATATTTACTCAGTGATGACAGGGTATTGGAATAGTTTGAGTTTTTGTGTTTTCTTTTCAAACAAAATTAAATCAAGATGCAGTTTGATATAGATAAAACACTGAAGTGAAATAAAAGTTGTAGACTTAAGCTTCAGTCCAAATCAGTTTTTGGGAAGTAGGCTAACTATGTATGTCACTATTAGTTCTCTTTAATTCAGGTCAACAACAAACAAAACGTCTGTATCTGTATACTACTACAATATCATGCGAGTCCAAACAGTATTTGATTTGTCTTAGAATTGAAAATAAGCTTGAATCAGTTACCACATCGATATCCGTCAGGTATATAGGGCCCCGCTTGCCACTATAATATATCTCCATGACAACAGGGTGTATCAGGTAGGAGATATAGGTCAGTCTGCTCAAAGGTATAAACAATTTCCACGAGAGAAAACCATTCACAATTCCTGCAAGAAAAGTTTTAAACATGTACATGTATTTAGAAGTTTAATGTACCTATGTTTGTAGAGGAAGATGAGTAAAAAAGTCATAGTTTCAAATGTGTTTGTGTAATAAGTATTTGTCTGTCACATGAAAACCATCTTGCAGAACACATTCCGAAACATAGAAAATTTTCTAATGTTTAACCCTTTCCTCCACATATGTGCATTTTTATGCATTTGCTACCAGTGTAGATCCAGATCAGCCAACACATCGCATTTTGGTCAGAAATAACCTAATGAATCTAACAGCGAACAGTTTACATCCTGATCAGATGGCATGGATGCACGCAATAAAGGTGTATCTATGGAGGAAAGGGTTAATGTGTAACCAGAATAGCAAGCAAATACTAGTAATGTAGTAAATTTGGGACATAAGCTATTTTAAGACAATTTGTTATACTGAGCTCCTTTCAGATTAGTCTCAGAATTCAACCCTTTACTTCATAATACACCTTGATAGCATGGGTGAACAGTGAAAATCCAGATCAGCCAGCACATTCCTGCCATCTGATCAGGATCTACACAGTCCACCTTTTGATTTATTAGATTATTTCTGACCAAAAATGTGAACAGTGCAGATCGTGATCAGATGGCACAGATGTACCGGCTGGGAGATCTACACTGTTTGCACACATGATGAACGGCATATACATGGAGAAAACGGTTCATAGTACAGCTTCAAATCAATCACACTAATCCCTTAGAAAACTTCAACAGTTCATAGTCATGTAAGAACACAAAGAAAACTTATTATACTTGATATTCCTACACTACCCAGCCCAAACCTACAGCCCGAGATATCTTACCTCCATACCCAGTGGCACAGGCAAACACCACCCAGCCCACACCTAGAGTCCACACCGATGAAGTGACAGCATTATGAAGTGCAATTTCCTCCTTGCTGGGGATGTGTTTTCCTCTCACAGAGTCAAAGTTTCCATACAGGGTGGACAAACAACAAATGGCTGCTAGTAGCCAGCCAATCAGATTCTGCCACTGCAGAGAGAAATGTTAATGAATGATGACTTTTAATCAACTTTTGATTTTCAGAATTTAATACTTTACTCCATGAATATGATACAATTTTTATGAAATTTTCCAATATGAATTTGCATTTAATGTTTATGGATTTTAATAAATTCTTTCTATGAACGAAGAAATCAGTACTTTTAGTGAACATAAAATGTAGACAAGAATGTTGACCTTTGAAAAAAGTAAGAAAATCTAGAATTAACATGTTTTTTTTATTATTCAAAGAATATATACTGTCAAAATGTGATAACTCGAAGTTGCAAAGGACCGACGATTAATTCGAGTTATCGTGACTTTGACTTTTCCAGAACACCATGCGAGTTTTAGAAAGTAACAACATGCAATTATTACCGCACCATATGGTACGTATGTAACAAATGTTTGTTGTAAAGTTTGCTAAAAAAAACAAGATAATCATGTTTTTAATTATTTTATTACTCAGTTTTATTTTCATGATAATTTGATTATTTTTGTTATGCCGTATGCGAACTGTCCTTTGCTGATTGATACAAGCTGTAGAATACAGATTTTGGAAAATTAAAGGATGTTTATAGAAAGGAAAATTAATAACTCCAAATGTTTTGTTAGAAACTAATTTGAGACAAATCACTCTAATTGTTTGCTCCACATTCATATCATTACAATGACGTGCCACTAATAACCCTTGTTGACAAGTTGGCGATAACCAAAAGACTCTGAACATTCTCGCGGGAGATGTGAAACCTGTGTCATTACATGTAATTCGAGTTATCATGATTAAATTGTGCTTAATTGCTATCCAAGGGACTTATAATGTTCGAGATATTAAAAATTTTATAATTATTGCGTTTCTAGTTATCGCAACTTTCTTTAGTTGAATATATAAGGAAAATCGACAGGACGGGCGACAAACTTTGAGTTAAACCGTCATTTCGAGTTATCGGGGTTTCCAGTTATATCACAATTCCACTGTATTGAAATGACATTTGTATTACTTCGAAAAAAAAAGATTTTTGTGGGCATGAAATTTCATGGCTTTTTGTAAATTGGTATTTAAATTAGGTGGGATTGCAAATTCTGGTATTAATTTTCTGTAACCAGACATTGAACTGTTTAATTTTTGAGGGGATATCCCATGAATTAAAATGAATTCCATTTTTAAGAATATTAAATACCCGTGATAGTCTTGCTTTGCAGTCAGTTCTGTACAGGATATATCCAAATATCATCCCTACGATATATGGTCCTATCCTACACCATGGCTTAGTGTATAACTCGTCAAAAAACTTGCTAACATTCCTGAAAAGAATAACAAAGCTTTTTACAGGGCATATAAATGCTAATCGACAAAAGTCCTGTCTGGTTTACAATTTGTGACATATTACTCTACCTGCAGTACTGGCTCCAATTCCAGAATTTTTTTCATTGAATGCATAAGAATTTCCTCTTTCCATCAATACCAATTTTATGATTGTGTGATAAAAACTTCTTGTGTCAAAAAAGATATTATGAAAACCAGTACCGGACAAGACTTGTCCTCGAGTATACTTCAAAGTTGAAAAACAAATATCACCCCTCTCAGAAGTTGCTGCAAATAGGAAGCTTTTTTGTTGTTATAATAAAAGACACATCTTTTATTTTTGAAATAAAGAGGTATTACTGGCATGATAGAATATTATAAACCAAAAATGGTATTTTTGAAAGAGTACTTTTTAAGTGGTCAGAAAAAATTCTGTTAACTTTTAACTTTATGTTCTGTGCAGTTGATTTTTACTAAGGTGTAAATGTGGAAATCATCTACTCACTTATTTGGGAAGTCATGGGTCTACACCTGAAACTCAATTTCAAATCCCTGGCAGCTGATTGGCTGAAACTGAGCCCATTCTCCAAACTGACCAATCAGAAGCTAGAATTTTTTAACCTGTCTAATCTGATTTTTTTAATTGAACACAGATCAGGTGCCTGCAGGAAAATTGCAGTAACAGATGTAAACAAACATGAGTGAAAACAAGTAAATCTGTGAGCTAATGCTGACTAGTGCCAGCTGATCTGGATCTAACTGTTCATCAATGCAATAAAGTTTTGTCTATGTAGGAAAGGGTTAATTAACAAGAAGCAAACAGTATAGATCCCAATCAGACTGCATGGTTCTGCTAATAGATCTGGATCTACACTGGTGCCCATGTGACAAAAGGCATATCAATGGAGTAAATGGTTAAACTGCCATTCAAAATGACTATATTGGTTGTTTCAAGAATTTATGTAGTGAAAGGATGCTAACCAAACCAAATCTTCTACAAGAAACATCTACTGGATGTGGTTACTTACTTGGTATCACCGCCTGTTCCTAGAATGGTCATGGGTAGATCATTGTGGCTAGACACAAGACCTGCAGCTGTGAACGTTCCAATCAGGAAGGCAGCACAAACAACACCTCCAAATATACCTGAACTGAAACGAATGAAGAAAATTAGATTTTTTTAAAATAAAATATAATCAGTAGAGTTTAAATAACATTACATATTTTTCAAACAAGTGTATGAATGATATTCATAAATGGATAAAAAAATAAATAGCAAAACATAAATAGTTCAGTTTATAATTAGCATCCTTTATTTGTGTGCAGACTTGGCTTTTCTTACCCATATACACCTGCTTGGGTGCATAGGTTGTTCTGAATTCACACTGAACACAAAGTCACTTCACTTGTGACCAGCCTTTAACCCTTTTTAGTGGGTTATACACAAACTAAATTTAGTGGGTTATACACAAACTAAATTTAGTGGGTTATACACAAACTAAATTTAGTGGGTTATACACAAACTAAATTTAGTAATTTAATAATAGATTAGTGTAATTTTATTTTAGGAAAAAATTATGGAATAATAACATGCTAGTCTCCAGTCATTCTTGATCAGCCAATACCGCGGAAAGTGTGAACTCTTAGCAACTTTCAGCCTCCCAATTTTTAATTATATCTGCGACTTCAATGACCAGAGGTGTCAGCAAATGTATTTGTTGAGCAGTTTTTTAAATTCTTAATCAATGTTAAGATGATTATTATTGGTACGTTGTAGAAACAAAATATTTGGAAAACTTTTAGAGAAAATAATTGTAAATTATTCAAAATTTTCAAAATTAAAACTTTTTTTTTGTTCTGGTAAATGTAGTTCAAACCAGTGCTTGAGCTTGAACTCGAAAGTTACAAACTTTCAAACTTATATATGCTAAATTGGATATACTATGATCTTAACAGGAAGAAGGCATGATGTTAAAGATACTCAGTCTGGAAAAAAGTCATTAATCCTTCAATTTTATTTCTTTTTATATGTATAATTCTTTTACACAATGAGCACACTGTAAATGAATAATCAGGTTACTAATTAATTTTTGCTTGTGAAGATCAATTTTGTTTTTGGATGAGAAGTATAAAATTTATGTAACTTATTTAACCCTTTCCTCCATAGATACACCTTTATTGCATGGGTGAACAGTGTAGATCCAGATCCGCTGGCACATCCATGCCATCTGTTCTGGATCTACACTGGTCTCACATGCGTAAAAATGTGTAAATATAGAGGAAAGGGTTAAAAATTGAAATTGTTTAATTATTGGACAATAACTGCATGACAAATTTAAGACTTTCATGAACATGTCTCTTTTCTTGTCTATCCACCACAAATCATTAGAACAAAAATGTTTAAAACATATAAGTATTTAACACATTTTGATCGGTCATCGTTCCTGTATAGCCAGCCTCATTTTCAGTTGTTTTCCAGTCACAGAAAGTAACAAGACTGCAAAATTGTTTGGAAAAGGAAAAGCTTAGTAGGTTATACACAAATTTAGTTGATAATGAGGTAGTATAGGATTCAACATAGAATACAACGTACAGGTATAGTGGTATGAGTATGAGGGGGCTGATGATGTAGAACTGCATGTCATTCGCCATATACCAGCTCCACAACATACACTGAAATATTCAAATATATAACACATGTCTTTATTCCACTGATAACGCTTTTTATAACACTGGAAACATGTGTAGATCCAGATCTTCACACCCATGCCATCTGATCTGGATCTACATGTGTTCAGAAGTAATTAATCTAAAGGCAACTGTGCAGATCGAGATCAGACTGCCTACATACCAGCTGATCTGGATCTACACTAGTCATCCATGGGATAAGAGCACATACCAGCTGATCTGGATCTACACTAGTCATCCATGGGATAAGAGCACATACCAGCTGATCTGGATCTACACTAGTCATCCATGGGATAAGAGCACATACCAGCTGATCTGGATCTACACTAGTCATCCATGGGATAAGAGCACATACCAGCTGATCTGGATCTACACTAGTCATCCATGGGATAAGAGCACATACCAGCTGATCTGGATCTACACTAGTCATCCATGGGATAAGAGCACATACCAGCTGATCTGGATCTACACTAGTCATCCATGGGATAAGAGCACATACCAGCTGATCTGGATCTACACTAGTCATCCATGGGATAAGAGCACATACCAGCTGATCTGGATCTACACTAGTCATCCATGGGATAAGAGCACATACCAGCTGATCTGGATCTACACTAGTCGGGATAAGAGCACATACCAGCTGATCTGGATCTACACTAGTCATCCATGGGATAAGAGCACATACCAGCTGATCTGGATCTACACTAGTCGGGATAAGAGCACATACCAGCTGATCTGGATCTACACTAGTCATCCATGGGATAAGAGCACATACCAGCTGATCTGGATCTACACTAGTCATCCATGGGATAAGAGCACATACCAGCTGATCTGGATCTACACTAGTCATCCATGGGATAAGAGCACATACCAGCTGATCTGGATCTACACTAGTCATCCATGGGATAAGAGCACATACCAGCTGATCTGGATCTACACTAGTCGGGATAAGAGCACATACCAGCTGATCTGGATCTACACTAGTCATCCATGGGATAAGAGCACATACCAGCTGATCTGGATCTACACTAGTCATCCATGGGATAAGAGCACATACCAGCTGATCTGGATCTACACTAGTCATCCATGGGATAAGAGCACATACCAGCTGATCTGGATCTACACTAGTCGGGATAAGAGCACATACCAGCTGATCTGGATCTACACTAGTCGGGATAAGAGCACATACCAGCTGATCTGGATCTACACTAGTCATCCATGGGATAAGAGCACATACCAGCTGATCTGGATCTACACTAGTCATCCATGGGATAAGAGCACATACCAGCTGATCTGGATCTACACTAGTCATCCATGGGATGAGCACATACCAGCTGATCTGGATCTACACTAGTCATCCATGGGATAAGAGCACATACCAGCTGATCTGGATCTACACTAGTCATCCATGGGATAAGAGCACATACCAGCTGATCTGGATCTACACTAGTCATCCATGGGATAAGAGCACATACCAGCTGATCTGGATCTACACTAGTCATCCATGGGATAAGAGCACATACCAGCTGATCTGGATCTACACTAGTCATCCATGGGATAAGAGCACATACCAGCTGATCTGGATCTACACTAGTCATCCATGGGATAAGAGCACATACCAGCTGATCTGGATCTACACTAGTCGGGATAAGAGCACATACCAGCTGATCTGGATCTACACTAGTCGGGATAAGAGCACATACCAGCTGATCTGGATCTACACTAGTCATCCATGGGATAAGAGCACATACCAGCTGATCTGGATCTACACTAGTCGGGATAAGAGCTGTATTCCATGGAGTAAGGGCTTCAAAACATGAAGAAATTTTCAGTATGTAAACTTTTCTAAAATTTTCTTTAGTTTATAGATTAAATCTCCATAAAAACTGGTTGTGATATACCTTGTTGCAATAGTGATTTTAAACTGCACCTGTATTTTAAATTAAATCTGGGCATTGGCAATAAAACTTGCAAAAGGTTTTCCTGAATTGTGATACTGATAACCTTGTTTTAAAAGTTTTTCTGTAATGCTAAGATTATGTTCATTAAAATCGAACAAGTTGTGAGATATAAACCCTGTAAGATATTACATGAGGAACAATGCCGTCTTAAAACGGAAAAAGGTACTGTCCTGCTTACAGTATCTCTGGATTTGAAGAAGTTGTTGATATAAAGCAAGTTCATCCACCAGTTATTTGCACAATAATCCTTTTCTGTTCCATTCTGATTCCAGAATGGTCCATTGTATAAGTATCGCACCAGAGGAATATAAAGTAACATCACCAGGCCATATGTAGGAGTCAATCTGCAAATATACAAATATGGGTTTACTGACAAATGGCATAGTATATTCTTTTAACCTGTCACAGGTGTTTGTGTACATGACTGACAACTTCACAAGACTTGAATCAATAACTCACAAGTCACAGATATATCTTCACATTAATCTGTTCCTATTACGGATGTCAACGGATACCTTTTTATACTATCCGGATAACCGTATACATTGGCGACTTTGTCTTTTACGTGATGACGTCAATATTCCCGCCTTTTTCGACGCATAGAAGTGAAATTCATATACGAAAACATGTCTAAAGATTCTTGAAGGAATAAATAATTTTTGATGAGTGTTTGCTTCTGCCAAGTGTTGCCGCAGATAATAAGCACTTTGTTACGATTGATCGATAGTCTTCTTGATTTAATTTTTAACTCTTCAAATATGTTCACGCGATTTGAGCAGGGCGATGGTAATTCGCGACGAAAAATGTGTGAACTCTTGTTGATTTCTGATTATGCAATTAAATTGTTAAACTTGTTTTTCTTCTAATGCATACGACTGTTGCATTAAATTTTCAATTTTTTTTTTTCTGTCTATCTGATTTTCTGCAAACAGTCGTACTTTTAATAATATTTTTTTACCGTTCGCACATCTAGATGGGATTTTGATCTTTGCTGTGACATTAAGATTTATCTGGTACGTTCCAGAGACTACACATGTATTTACCAAATTACACAAATTAAAAATGAACAACAAATGCACAATTATTATTATTATTATTTCCTTTGCCGTTATCAACTTTGTTTGATCAAAATTACATCAAATATTCTATCTGCAAAATAACAATCAAATTATTGACAATGTACGTGATAGCATTACGGGGACTTCGGTAAACTTAATTGACAATAATTGACAGCGCTAATTGGCAGATAATCACATAACCAATAGAACTTGCGGATTATTATAATTGGCAAACAATGGTCCTGACCACCTGGATGATGGCAACAAGGATGCAGTTTTCACACCTCTAATATGTTAAACAAACACTGCATTACTTGTTGTGGCAGTTTTATGACGATCTATATACGGTTTTAAATTATCTGATTATGACATCTGAACAGGTGTATAGAAGCAATAATTGATGCATTGTTTTCTGTTTAACATGATTTTTTACTTACTTTTACGAATATTCGGATACGAAATTAGTATCTGGATACTGACTTAGTATCCGGATATAAGGATATTCGGATATTCGTTGACATCCCTAGTTCCTATAAATATGTTCTGCTTTTTCTGGTGTTCACCTGGTTTTCCACAATTTTCATTTTCAATGATCATAAAAATATATTTAAGTTGCTATATGTCACATCCCTACCAATTCACGAAAGCCACCATTTTGATGAATAAGTAGGGCTGATGGGAAAATTGTGTGCCGAAATCATGGGCCTGACAACAATATTTGATCTTTACAATGACTGCAAAATTATTTCA
This sequence comes from Corbicula japonica, assembly GCA_038501625.1. Lineage (NCBI taxonomy): Eukaryota > Metazoa > Mollusca > Bivalvia > Venerida > Cyrenidae > Corbicula > Corbicula japonica. Next base: position 1,782,760 of record JAZAYU010000083.1, on the reverse strand, counting down.
TTCACTGGGTACTAGTTTTTGTGGATCTATCCCTAAATTTATCCATAAACTTAATTAGAAGGGTGTTCATTTGAACACTTGTGTAGCCATCTGCTACTTTATCAGAATAAAAAAATCCAAGTAAAAAAGGGGGGTAAAAGTCCATCAAATGTGACCTTCACATTAAGAATTTGAAATCATTACAACATTTTTGTCATAAGCAACATAATTTGAAAGTTTGATGTAGAAATATTGAGAAATGGCAAAGTTATAGCCACCATACCTATAGAGTTTTCTTCTAAAGTTCAGCAAAAAACCAGAAGTTATAGAGCTGTATGTTATTGTCATGTAGAACAACTGAAAATCATGATTTAAAAGCCAAAAACATTTTGATTTACAGAAAATCACAAAACTTCATTCCAATGAATATTAATTAATTAATTCACAATATGTACAAGAAAAAATTAAATAAGTTTGGTGCAGGTGCATGGACATTTAACACAGCGACATATCAATTTTGCGGGAGAAGATTAATAAAATGAAGTCACACTCAACAGCACAATTAACTACATTTCTTGAAACAGAATACATGTATTATGATTTCATTTATATTTGCTGGCTACTTATCTTCATGGATTTCATGGGCATTATTTACATGTTGTGTTTGTGTACTTACCTCCAGAATCGGTGAAAGTAAAACATGCCCCACTTGAACTTTTTCAATGATCCGACCTTCTTCAGTTCTTTCAAAGTCAAGTAGGAGACCAGAAGACCACTGAAACCAAGGTGTCAACATAAAAATAAATAAAAACTAGATGTTTTTTGTGAAAAGCGCATGTCTCCCCCCTGCGCCGCCCCCCCCCCCCCCCCCCCCCCCCCTGCGCCCAGACCCTTTGACCTTGACCTTTGACCTACTGATCCCATAATCAATAGGGTTCTTCTACTCAATAAGGGCTATCACCCTATTTAGTTTGAATGCTCTGGGTCAAGCGGTACTCCAGTAATTGACCGGATACGGTTTTTACTCTTCTGGGCCCCTGTGACCTTGACCTTTGACCTACTGACCCCAAAATCAATAGGAGTCCTCTACTCAATAAGAACATCCATCGTAAGTTTGAATGGTCTGGGTAAAATAGAACTCCTATTATTGAGTGGAAACGGTTTTCACTCTTCAGGCCCCTGTGACCTTGACCTTTGACCTACTGACCCCAAAATCAATAGGGTTCTTCTAATCAAAAAGGGCTATCACCCTATGAATTTTGAAGGCTGTGGGTCAAACGGTACTCCAGTTATTGAGCGGAAACGGTTTTCACTCTTCAGGCCCCTGTGACCTTGACCTTTGACCTACTGACCCCAACATCAATAGGGTTCTTCTACTCTATAATGGCTATCAACCTATGAAGTTTGAAGTCCCTGGGTCAAAGGGTACTCAAGTTATGGAGCAGAAACGGTTTTCACTCTTCGGGCCCCTGTGACCTTGACCTTTGACCTACTTACATCAAAATCAATAGGGTTCTTCTACTCAATAAGGGCTGTCATCCTATTAAGTTTGAAAGCTCTGGGTCAAAGGGTACTCAAATTATTGAGCGGAAAAGGTTTTCACTCTTCGGGCCCCTGTGACCTTGACCTTTGACCTACTGACCCCAAAATCAGTAGGGTTTTTCTACTCAATAAGGGCTATCACCCTATGAAGTTTGAAGGCTCTGGGTCAAAGGGTACTCAAATTATTGAGCTGAAACGGTTTTCACTCTTCGGGTCACTGTGACCTTGACCTTTGACCTACTGACCCCAAAATCAATAGGGTACTTCTACTCAATAAGGGCTGTCATCCTATGAAGTTTGAAGGCTCTGGGTCAAAAGGTACTTGAGTTATTGAGCGGAAACGGTTTTCACTCTTCGGGTCACTGTGACCTTGACCTTTGACCTACTGATCCCAAAATCAATAGGGTTTTTCTACTCAATAAGGGCTATCACCCTATGAAGTTTGGAGGCTCTGGGTCAAAGGGTACTCGAGTTATTGAGCGGAAACGGTTTTCACTCTTTGGGTCACTGTGACCTTGACCTTTGACCTACTGACCCCAAAATCAATAGGGTTCTTCTACTCAATAAGGGCTATCACCCTATGAAGTTTGAAGGCTCTGGGTCAAAGGGTACTCGAGTTATAGAGCGGAAACGAAGTGTGACAGACGGACTGACGGACAGACGGACAGGGCAAAAACAATATGTCTCCCCCAGACGGGGGGGGGGGGGGGGGGGGAGACATAAAAAAACAAATCAAGCAGTTACACAAAACATAGATAAAAATTGAGAATCTATATCTGACATGACTGAGACTGACATCTGATCATACCCCTTAACTCCATGGATATTTCAGACCAAACAGCAAACAGTGTAGATTCAGATCAGATGGCATAGATCTGAATCATAACACAGGCTGCCCAGGTGGTAAAAGGTGTATCCTTGGAGTAAAGGAATCCCCACCAATTGTTCATATGGCACATCCAATCTGACTGCACATCTGATTGCACTGAATATTTGAAATGACAACAAAAAATATAGTCCCACCTAATGGTTATAAAATACTGTACATCTACATCTGTCTTTTTTGCTAAAAGTAATGTGTCTTATTGTATGCAAAATGAAGATACATTAGTAACATTCATTTGTGAAAAGTTTCATTGAATGGCAATTTGCCATTGAGATTTTGATAATTTTCTTTTTATCAATGACCGTGCTGGGAAGGAGTGTGGTAAGCCCTTAAACAACTAAAATTCATGTCTCATCAACCTGGCCCTATGATTTTAAATTTTATCAAGCATTCTAAAACTTAACTAGCCTTTACCACAGTGGCCCCACTTTCAATCCAAAGTGTCGTCTTCAAAGTAGCCACATATACAGCAAGTTCATCACAATATCTCATTCCTTCTAAATTTATTGAGCAGAAAAGGTTTGAACATGTTAATAACAGTGACCTTTACTTAACTTTTATCTAACAACTGTGGGACAAAAATGTTAAAATATGTTCAGTCTTTCATTAGAAATCATCCAGAAACCATTTTTTCTATTTTAAGTAACAGTTAACAGTGACCTTGACCCCACCAGGCCCATTTTCAATACCTAATTTTGTCTTCAAAGACACTACCTATATAGCAATTTTCATTACAATGTCCCATTCCGAACTACAGTTATTGAGCATATACAGTTTTTTTTCTATTTTTAGTAACAGTGACCTTGACCCCACAGGCCTTACTTTCAATTCCAAAAGTCATCTTCACAGAAACCACCAATAAACCAACCTTCATTCAAGAATCTCATTCCAAGATATAGTTACTGAGTGGAAATGAAGTTTTGAAGATAAAATAACAGTGACCTTGACCTTGAACCCACAGGCCCCAAAGTCAAACCTAACCTGTATCTTATAATGTTACATCTGTGTCTCAAAAAATAATTAAATCTATGAAGTATTTCAGAGTTATCGTCCAGACACAGTTTTTCTATTTGAAGTAACAGTGACGTTGACAATGACCCCACAGGCCCCAAAGTCGAACTCAACCTGTATCTTTTGATGTTACATCTATGTACCAAAAAAGGATATAATCTGTGAAGTATTTCAGCAGTTATCATCAGGAAACCATTTTTCTATTTTTAGTAACACTGACCTTGACACTGACCCCACCAGCCCTGAAGTCAAACCTGACCTGTATCTTGTGATGTTACACCTGTGTACCAAACAATTTTAAAATATTTGATGCACTTGAGGAGTCTGGAAAGCATTTTTCTATTTTTAGTAACAGTGACCTTGACACTGACCCCACCAGCCCCAAAATCGAACTTAACCTGTATCTTCTGATGTTACACCTGTGTACCAAACATTACTTAAATCTGTCAAGCCTTTCATTAGTTATCATCCGGAAACGAAGAATCTGACCAACAGACAGACCGACCGACCAAGTGACCGACAAGCTCACTCCTATATACCCCCTCAAACTTCGTTTGTGGGTGTATAAAAAGACTAGAGCTTTCATTAATTGGAAGTAACACTCAAGATTCTGTTCTAGAATTATAATTCAGCTAAAATATGTCATACTTTTAATTTTTAATTTTAAAATCGAATAGATCAGAAATGATCATATTTTATTACCACAGCCTTATAGGATGAAAACCTCTGAAATTTAACGAAAAGGACCAGTGGTGGGGTTGAGATCTGAGAATGCTTTCCATGCTCAAATTTATCACCTTGGAGCCTCAGTAGACTGCTAATCTGATTAGGTAAATGTTTGAATTTTAAACTGCATATATGATATTACACAACTAGGAGTGTGACCGGTTACAGATTTGTAACCTGTTAAATGGAACTTGTAAATGATTGTTCAACCGGTCACAGAAGTACCGATCAAACTTTCCATGACTATTATGAACCTAGAAACGACATCCAAATTCTGCCTCTTCTCAGTTTCATTTTCATAACAGTAGAAATGGTTGCTGATGTATGTTTACTTGAACTCTTCTATTTATCATAAATACTATGCTGTTCAACACTATTGCAGTTTTGTTACCTTTTAAATGTCACACGCAGCAAGCTTTATTTAGAGAAATTTTAACAAATGAAAATAATAAGAAAATTAAATATTTGTCATTGAATGTAATAAAAAAATGAAATAAGGTTTGACTGCAGATTAATACAGGTCATTAAGACATCCAAGATCCAAACTCGCCATTTCATCCATGCCATCTGATCAGGATCTACTGTGTTCACTTTCAGATTCATCAGGTTAGTTCTGAACCAGAAGTGAACAGTGTAAAGCTAGATCAGACAGCACAGATGATCAAGCTGGTCTGGATCATCACTCTTAGCCTATGTGATTAAAGGGGTATCCATGGAGTGAAGCGCAACTTAAGAAACATCTCAGATTTACAACTGGGTTCCTGGTACATTAAAGTGTCCACACCTATACATGAAGGAATATGGGCAGGATGTAAAACCTAGAAACCCTAATCAGGGTCTACACTGTTTGCTATTCAGTTACAAAATTTCTGCTTAACACTAGATTGGGTAAGTTGATATGACATATATGTTACCTTAGTAAGAAGAATGTGTCCACAGCGAATGGGGCATTCAGTACTGCCATAAAACTAAAACGATGTGTAAGCTCCATGATGAAGGGTAACACATTATCTGAAAAACATTACCAAGTACCATTCATCTATAATATAGGTAACTTATCTAAATGCTATCTAAAAGGTTATGAATGGTTATTTTACACAAATTGTAAACTTATACTATACTCAGTAACTAGATAGGTGTTCACTTGAACACTTGTAGTGCCCGCTTTGTCAGAATATAAAACTGAAACTTACAACCATTTTCATGTTTTCAAATGCAGGTACAAAATGGGGCATAACTCTGTCAAATGTGACCTTGACCTAAACAATTACGGATCATCATGACCATGTGAAAATGAATCCTTTGTAAATGAAATTCAATGAATACTCACAAGAATTATTGATACAGAAGACGTAGGAGTGGCCCAGTATGACCCAGAACATGCTAAGGAAGCGGATCCCGTTCACAGCTCCCAGGGAGCCAGCCTGAGCCTGGGTACTCAGAAGCTTGCTACCGTTGGTGTACAGGGAAAACGCTTGCAGGATCCTACCACATAACCCTGTAAAAATGTATCATACATTAATGCATTTAATATAGCATACAAGTTGTGATCAGTCTACAGCCCTTGTCTCATTACTGTAGTACTACGAACTTAATTCTTGTTCTAAACTTTTATATTTACCTTTAAATTAATTGAAAACTTCTATTATATACCATTAATATACTCAAATAATGTCATAGTGTCCTATGAAAGAGAGTTTAGTCTTTCATACCAGTATGTAAGCAAATGTTTGTACCGCGTAAACTTGGTTCAGATGGAAAAAATCCAGACCTCAGAAAACTGTCAGAACAAATATCATGATGGATAGTGAAGCAATAAAGTGTACATAAGTGAGAGATTTCTGTCTGCAGTCAAAATGTATGGTATTTTCGTAATGCTCATTATTCATACACCCTTAATGACTTTACCTGCGTAAATAAGCAAACAAGTTGGAATTTTTGGACTTTTTTGTGTTTGTGTCTGTAGTGGTATAAATTTTAACAATTTATGCAAAAACTTTTTATTCATTATGATCATGTTTTCACATAATTTATGGAAAGTCACTCCAACTGTTTTCCATGATTAAAGCATTAGTTATGTACTTCCAAACAGGCATAAACCTAATGATAGTATTTTGTTTCAAACATAAAATCCACATTATGTAAATTTCAAGCGTGTATAAATGTGTGCAATTTAATTGTACACTTTAGAACGAATGTGATTTTGAAGCATTTCATGAATGTATTAACTGTCAGAATGTTCACAACGAACTCGCAAACAAAGCAAGATTTATGCAAATAAGATGTAAACATTCTGAGATTACATGAAACACAGGAAAACAAAATTCAATTCTTATAATTACAATCTTCAAAAATTATTATTTTCCCATTAGTTGTGACCAGTATGTTGTATATATTCGCACAAAGAAATACCACCACCATTAAGAAGCTGCCTCAATAAGAAATGGAACACAGTCACATGACCATAATAAGCCAATCAGATCTGTGCTATTCTAGAAAATGTTACAAGGTTGTAATTGTTTAGTACTTATACAGACCAATACATGATTGAATTCATGCAAATGCCCAAACTGGAAATGAAATGTTTCCAGAGCAGGTAACTGGGTGACATCTTAGCAAGCATACATGCCAGACAGGAATTCATCTAACATTACAGATTTATATGAGGCACTTGAACTTTAAAGAAGACACTATGTTCAGTTAACACATATGCCCCCATTAGCAAAGTTTGTCATAATACAAATTGTTTTTTTTTTCTAATGCTGAAATTGTTTCTATGGTGATCAATGATACATAAATATTTGATTCAGTATATCTATCAAACCTGAAATACCAGTATCTGATTTATCCTGAAAATTAGGAAATAATGGTACATGTAGTCCTTTAACTTTAAATCCATGGGATTTGTTTTTTATCACTTGGGTGACAAGTGAATTTCCAGATCACCTTGCACTTCAGTGACAATTTGATCAGGATCTGTTGGCTATCAGATTCATTAGGTTATTTCTGACCACAAAGTTAAGTATAGAACCAGATCAGATGTCATAAGGTTATAACTCTTAAGAATGGAGACCAGTCTCAGATCCCATCAATCCAATATTGGTTGAAATTGAGCAGTCTCTGAAATAACCAATAGGAAGACTGAGATCTGAGACTGTTTTCCACACCTAGTTGTATAATATTTAAACCAAAATTCTATGATTCAATTAAAACTTCAAAATTTTACAAGGCAGTCGAAAGGACAGCAATATCCCCCACTGCATGCAGGAATGTTGGAAAGGTTATGGATGCTTAATTGCAAATTAACAAATATAACTCCAGCAGTTTGGAATTTATGGAGCAAATATATGAAAGACATGGTTAAATATGAACCTTCAAAGACAACTAGTGACCTTGACCTTCAGCCGGCCAGGTTGGAACATGGGTTCTGCACATCATCTTTGTGGAATGAACATTTGACTAAAGTTTGTTAAAATTGCAGGGGTTAAGAAGATATGAACCGGACACAAAATACATAGTTCAAATCTTCAATGACCTTGATCTTGAGCCAGCCAGGTTGGAACATGGGTTCTGCACATCATCTCGATGGGCTGAACATTTGATAAAAGTTTCATGATATTCATTCTAGGGGTTCAAAAAATATGAACCTGACACAAAATACATAGTTCAAATCTTCAAACATCACTGGTGACTTTAACCTTGAGCTGGCCTGGTGGAAACATGGGTTCTGCACATCGTCTTCATGTGCTGAGCATTAGACTAAAGTTTCATGAAATTCCTTCTAGGGGTCCAGAAAATATGAACCGGACATGAAGTACATGGTTCAAATCTTCAAACACCACTGGTAACCTTGACCCAGCCATGTTGGAATGTGGGTTCTGCACATCGTCTTTATAGACTGAGCGTTTGACTTAAAATGATAGTGCCTCTAGCTGGGAGCGAACCTGCATCGTCACGGCAACAGCGCCTAGCCCTGCAATTCCTGCGACGCAACCAATTGAGCTAACCAGGAAAAGCCCAAAAAAGGTTGATCGGATAGCCCTGATATACGTAACAATCACTGCACGACATCGGTAACGGGTTATTTTACTCATAACAGTACTGACTATATGTACGGGGAGACTTTTTACGGCCGCCACACTGCACAAATAGCGCTACTGTGAATTTCAAATGATAGTGCCTCTAGCTGGGAGCGAACCAGTTTCATGAAATTCCTTCTAGGAGTTCAGAAGATATGAACCAGACATGAAATACATGGTTCAAATCTTCAAACACTACTGGTGACCTTGACCTTGAGCTGACCAGGTTGGAACATGGGTTTCATGAAATTACTTCTAGGGGTTGAAAAGTTATGGACCGGACACAAAATGTGCACGCATGGAAGGACAGATGGACGGACAAAGACCATTCCTATATCCTACAACCGCTATGTGGCGGGGAATAAAAATATGTGAACATCTAAAAACAGAAAGAAACAGTTATAATTTCAAACAATAAAAGAAAAGCATTGATTTCTTTAGATCCATAAAGACAACAAGAATTCAAAGAGCTGGCAACATGTATAGCGAGTATACATACAACTTTACACACACTTACTTCACTTGTGTCTGTAATATTGTAAGAGACATTCTTTTCATATAAAAATATTCTATTTATTATTATGTGTATCGTAAATAAACTTGCATATGAAATATGTGTATACCAACAGAAGGCCCTTGTCACCCTCCACAATGTAGAAATTCAACAACTTAATCAAAATAAACTAATTCATTAGCGGAATAAGATGGGTCTTACTGGTGCACACCCCCTAAACATTTTCCTTTAAGTTGTGTCCCCTAAGAGTGTCTATTTAAACATCAGATCCTTAATCAGCCCCTTCATTTCTTAGTAACTAAGTGTTTAAAACAAATCAACTTCTTTCACATTTTTGTTAAGTTACAATTATCCCTTTTAGTTCAGTGGTTTTCTTTAAACCATGGGCACGAACATTCTCAAGAAGACATGAACAATGTAAGGGATCCCACCAGAACGAGTCATGCATCCCTGGTAGACAGTGGCTTCAAACTTAGTCTGCCAGGTGAAGCCACTTCTTTACCCCAATGACCTGTCATGGATACCGTGATACAACTCAGCGCAACCTAACAAAACTTGGATATGGACACAAAACTTGCAAACATGGCTGTCCTAGCTGCTGTGAACATAATATAAACCTAGCATAAGATATGAGCTGCCCTTTCAAGAACATGTCATTCCTTGAAATTACATCAGTAAGTGTAACAGGCTACATACTTAATGCATTTCCTGGCTATAAATATATCATGTAAGCAAAATTTGTAACAAAAATTATAAAACATTCTGTAGAAAATGATGTATAAGCTTTTGTTCTTTCTAAGAAAGCAAAACTTATAATGCTAATAATGTCACTAAGACATGCCAGCTCATATATATATATATATATATATATATACACTAGTTAAAAGTTCTAAGTGCACACTTAATAAATGTTGATTTTCCGAACTATTTGATAGAATCTTTCAAAATATTATAAATTACAATGAAGGAGTATCAATATCCTATTAACCCACACAAACAAACTGGAATCTGCTCAGCGCAATTAAAAACAAGAACATGTTCAGCTCACTGGTACACAGAATGTAATTCTCAAGTAAATAATCATTGCATCCGCTATAAGTTGTGATCATTTTTTCATATTTTTATCATCAAAATTGTAAGTCTCAAGGAAACGTTGTGATTTGTCATTTCATTGCACTATTACAGAGCGTAAAATGCACATTTCCTAGGGAACATGGATTTGTAATTATCCGATATCTTTGAAATTCTCATGGTTTTTAGAGATATTTGAGGTGAGCTTATGGCCGAAATTTCAGAGCTCTAGACCGCCGGCAAAAAACCGCCGGGGAAAAAAACACTATATTACATAGCGTAAAATGCACGTTCCCTAGGGAACGTGGATTTGTAATTATCCGATATCTTTGAAATTCTCATGGTTTTTAGAGTAATGGTCTGATGGGGACGTTGAGCCAACACGCTCTTCTCTAGTATTTTATCCATAACATGATAACGTGGATGTCAAGGAGAAAATTCTATTTTCCTCACATTGGTTTTCGCCAAAAGTTTTTTAGTGGCCTAGCGATTTGGGACAATGCAATTCTCTTTGATAGATGTATATCAGCCTTTTCAAAAGAAAAAAGTATTTATTTTGATAAAATAGACCGGTAATTCGGACAGTATTTTGTCCGAATAAACATGGTTTTCGATTAATTCGATTTTGAAGTTTAGTTGATTTCATTTAATTTAAGTTTTAGAGTTTTGATAATTGGGCACTTATCAAACAAACGCAATTCTCAATTTTTCGTTTTTATGTTATTTTGTGTAAATATTTAATGACGTAAGAGAGTATTGTCAACGTTCAACATAAGCAATATTATCAATCTAGAAAAAAAGTTCATTTAATTTTTTTCTTATTATGATAAAATATGCAAAAATGAGGCATTTATTTTTTATTTACAAATGACATCATCAGGATGTTTTATAACAAATTTAAAGTAATGCCAGTTAAGAGCATTTTGATGGCACTTTCGTGGCTAACAATCATCAAATGTTTCATAGTTATTAAACTTTGGTGTGTGTTTTTAGCTTGTCTGGTGTTGGTAAACATGTGGAAAAAACAAAATCAGATGTAAAAAGTTCAATTTCGATTGCCGCACGGGGATTGGGCATAAATAGCAAATGCCGACGTCGATGACGTATTACGTAAAACAAATGCACAGTTTCCAAATAATTTTGTTGTTTGATCATATTTAACATTATGTCAAACTTAGTTTTGAATTATTATAATTTTACTTTGAGATATTCAACATTGAAAAGTGTGCACTTAAAACTTTTGACGAGTGTATATATATATATAACATGTCATGATATCAAAATGTTACAGAATTCTGTTTCGGACAGTCAGTTAATCACCATGGATTAAAGTTAAAAAAAATAAAATGTTCACTACAATCTATGAATATGCATTTAAGCCCTACACAAAATGCAGAAATGTATACCAATATTGGATGTACCAGTTTCTACTGTGTGTTGGACATGTTTCCTCTCTCCATCTGGTTGGTTGTCGCCCTCTGGTGGTAAGCTGTTATATCCACGATATCTGATGTTTCGACTATCATGTGAGTTGTCCACAAGTAATGGTTTAGCCTCTCCATCGTCCTGCTGTTCATGGTCACTGGACACATGAAGTCGGTGGATTACTAACACATCGTAAATGGTCCCGAAAATTATTATCACACCCAGTATACTGAATACTGTTCTGTAAATATAATGAAACGAGCCTAAACAAGTGAAATTATGTCTTCCAGAAAATGACATCATTCCTTGAAATGATGTCATAAAGATAAGCAGACCCTTGGTTAGAATATAAGAGGGTTGCGCAAGGACAGTTGTCCGTCATTTATCGTGTTTCGGATTGGTCACTTGATCCGATTTGCAATGGACCCTATCGATAAAGATGTAAATCTACTACAGAATTTTGACAAAAATCAACTATAAAATCTTATCATTTCGACAGCGTTTCTGGATTTTTTGTATTGGTAAGTATTCTTTGAATGATTAATTAGTATTTTACTGTAAAAGCTCATATTATTTTGCTAGAGTAAAAGATTCATCACGGGATACTAAATGTGAAAAATAAATGGCGGGCAGCCATTGTTGTAATATGTGGTAGATTAAAAATACATATTAAGCATGTTTATTTAGACAATGGATAATTTTTATGTACGATGTTTATTTCATTATTTCGGAATGATTACTTCAAATTTGGTCAATTTTCTAGTTTGCGCAACAAAATGGTGGTTTCTTGTGTAACACATGCTGACAGTTTAAGCAGGACACATGTTTCCCAATTTGTGTTTTATTAATAAATTACGTCCCCATGTAATTTAATGGTTTCTTTTTGGTAACATATCATTTCAGACTGCCTCACATGTAAATCCTTCATAGAAATTGAACATTAATTAGGTCCTTTTATACCTATTTATTTTAGATTTATTCCATTTAAAACTATGTTTTCTTAATTGCAGATGACTGGTCTGATTTTGACCAATTTAAGAAGACATGCTTCATAGAAATAGTTGATAAATCACAGAATCACGCCAATTTGTTCCGAATCCCATGAAAAAGTTGAGAAAGACGACAGTTAGTTCACGGATATACCTTTAATCATAAGGCAGTAAGTTTTGAGTAATTGTTTAACAATAGAGTAATTGACACTTTGGTACATTAAACAGGAACGCGAAGTAGCATGTCAATTATGTAATTTACAGCCCAGATAGATGGAAAACAAGTCCCGTGTCAATTAGCAGCGTAGAATAAACAGAGGTCCGATAATTGACTAACAAAGGAACTGGTAATTGACAGAGGGCCATCTGACACATGGTTAGCTCACATGTTCAAATAAACAATAGGTCTTGACAATGAGTTAGTCAAAAATCGATTAAATTTATAATGTTGTTGTTTTGATTGGAATTGCACGAATTTGCGTCAGCGCGAAACATTCTTTTTTGGCTATTGCGCGAAATTTCGTGGCAGCAAAATTAAACGATACCGCAGTAGATTGTTAAAAAACAACATACAACAATGATTGTGCTGACTTACATTCATTTTAACATATTCAATTTAAACAACAATAGGTCACATTATGTGTATTATGGTAAAAATGTGTATATATGGAGGAAAGGGTTAAGGTGCATTTGTGAGCCTGTAAACTTACATTGCTGCAGTAGCTCGTGTGTCGAGTTCTAAATGTTCCTTCTGACAGACAGTTATGTTGGCCGTTATTGTTTTATTCAGTTGCTTTGGAACAAGGCTTAAAGCTGCAAATACAACAAATACAAAAAGTAGAATTTTTGCATACAAAATTATTTCAACTATTATAATAACATCACAAACTCTTTCAACAAATTCTCTGCAAGTGCAAAATAATTTTTTTCCAATTGAAACATTACAGAAAATATGCAATTTGTCGTGGCAAGTTAACCCTTGACTCCATACATACCTCTGATATCCAATATACAGAGAGTGTAGATCCAGATCATGACTGCACATCCAAGCAGACTGATCTAGAATTTACACAGATTCATTAGATAATATCTGACCAAGTAGCAAAGAGTTAAGATCCAGATCAGATTACAATGATGTGCAGGAAGATCTGGATCTATACAGGTCATATATGAAATATTAACTGCATACATGGAGTAAAGGAAATTTTGTGGTGAAAACAAGAAATTGCCACAATGTTGATATTTCATTATAACCTTTTCCTCCATATTATATGCATTATCACGCATGTGCGACTAGTGTAGATCAAGATCAGCTGGCACATTTGTGCACATCCGATAGGATCTAAACTGTTCGCTTTTTGGTCAGAGATAACCTATCTAATCAAAAAGCGAACAGTTTAGATCCTGATCAGATGTGCCATCTGATCTTGATCTAAACTGTTTGCCCTCGCAATTAAGGTGTATCTATGGAGGAAAGGGTTAAACAATCCGCTAAAGCGATTGTAAAAACAAAGTAGCACCCTTTATTTCATACAAGTATATCAAGTGGTACTAAGTTCTATCCTGGATATTTGTTGTTACTGAACGCAGGACAAACCCCATACACTGCTAAATCATTTTTTATTCATGATATAGGTCAGTGTAAACTATTATTGCTTTTACCTATAAGCAAATATTTCATATGATGTAATTTAAATATTTATACATGTATACATTCCATACTCTCTGCAGCCTAGTGGTTCAAACATCTAAGGAGCAGGAGGTCGCAGGTTTGAACTGTACTAACTTGTTCTGTTACAGCCATTTGGGGAGAACTTTCAAGTTAGTTAAATAAGGAATGGTTACTGGTTGCCTTGGCACATGGGACAGCATTTGTGATATTCACAAAAAGGTCTCTCATAAACTTGAAATGGATTACCCTTCAAATAGGGGTGACAAAATAACAAATCAACACTTTACATCGTTTACATTATTTCTTATATAGGATAGAATAAAGAGGTCAGCTACCTTCATTGGCTAGATTCTGGACATCTTGTTCAGAACAGCTGCTAGGGACACAAATACCAAACTGTAGGTAGCCCAGTGGAATAACTGGTTCCTGCAATATAAACCATAACATCATCTCTACGCAGTTAGTGTTCACCATTATCCTACACTGTCTTTTAGCAGGTGATGCTTGTTTGTTCATATAAAACCGGTAGGGGAAATTGTAAAGTTAGAGCAACCTAGAACCTGATTTAAACATCCAGTTACAAAATTTATTAACAAGGTTTAGACAGTAAAGCACAGTGACTTATCAACTGGCCAAAATAAATGTCAACATATGTCATGATATGAAATTGGGCAAGCATATATTTTTATGGTTCAGTGAATAAATGCTAATAAAACTCATATTCTTATGCAACCTTGACCCTATGATATTAAGTCCTTGATGTGACACTCTTTATTAAGAAGAATATTATGGCTGAATTTTATTTCACTACAATGTTGCATTTTGAACAGATAAATTTTGTCCAAATACTGATCTTCGAAGTATACCGGTATGTGTCATCTGGTCATGGTTCTTTGACTCCATCTCAATGAGGGGAACAATTATTATTTCAAACTCAACAAATCAATGACTGACAATTGCTGTGGACAAAGTAATTTTATCAACATTTTGACCTTTAAAGTCTGTCTGACCTTGACCTTTAAGAAAGGGTGAAAGGCCACAGTCAGTCTCAGCAAGGTGAACATTTGAATGCATCCATATAGGCCTCAGTGAAAATAAAGGTTGCTTTAAAGATTGCAGTTTTGCCGAATAAAGGGTTTTTAAGGTGATTTTGTAAAACAAATAAAATCAAGGTTTATTTTGACATGGATTCATGTGACATGATTGTGTTCTAGTGTTATCCTACAGATTAAAATCAGATGATGAGTAAAAGTGTAGTATTTTAAGCAAACCGACCATTATTAAAGTTTTTAAATTTTGTGTTCCTCAGACCACATGTGTCGCCTAAAATTGCATTTGAAAGGGGCAATCAAAGGGACATAACTCAAAAAATAGCAAAACATTACTTATCATTATTGTTGTCCCCTATGGCTTTGTTCATGCACATCATATATTCCAAGTATTTAGTAGATAGGACAAGTACTTTCAAAGTTATAGACAACATTAAGTTTCATGTTAAAGTTGCATTTGGAAGGGGGGCATAAGTAAAACAACAGTGAAAAGGGAGTCATCATTTTTGTTGTCACTGATTGCTTTGTTTATGCAAATGATGTATTCCAAGTATTGACAGAATAGAACAAGTACTTTTAATGTAATAGGCAAAAATATTAACTTTCATGTAAAAGTTGGGGGACTACCAACCTAGCCGCCGCCGATGAGACGGACCAAAGGATCTCTATGTGCCTTCCTGCTATCACAGGCAACACAATAAAAATGTTTGTTCTTTACACTTAATTAACTTAGGACTTCATTGATTGATCAATAGTTTTTTATTTATCAAAATTTATCAAAACCTTAACCCATTAAAATTAATCTTTTATTAGAGTCAGACTACTTGGATCATTCATATTACCGGACAAAAATTGATATTTTTTCTTTCTAACTTTTGTATTTTGCACCATAATCATGAAAAACTTGCACAGAGTAATCATCGGTTCTTCTTTTACATAAGCGTGATTATTTGATACTGAAAGCACTGTTTTATTTTATGAAAAGAGGCTCCAAAGGAAGGCAGTATGTAAAAAGATAAAATTTTAACGAAGCTCAATTTACCGGACAAAGAGTTTCAATGTACAGGGCTTTTCATCCTTATATAACAGAGGCCTATAAAAGGCCTCTTCCCAATCAAAAAATATAGTATTTTTTCCCAACTGAGGCAGAAACTCTTCTCAAAATGCTAGGTAAGACGTCCAAAAGTGGTTAAAATTCCTGGGAGGAGTGTTTGAAAATTGAAGTCTGGAAAATAGAGTGCATAATGAATTAGATTTAAGTTAAAAATACCTATTACTATTCAATTTCATAAAGTAGAACCCATCTTTCAATTAATTTTGTTATCCCAAAGTAAACAATTATTGTGCATAAATTTCCCAAATGGAAAGGCCAGGGCCTCTTCCCAATTTTCTGATGAAAAGCCCTGATGTATACTTTTTAAGTTTTCATTTTAAATTTTGATTATTTTCCATATACATTCACCAAGCGGCCTTTTCCCATTGAGCATCATCATTTACATCTGGAAAACCCCTCACTGTTTCTATAAATAATTAGAAGTACCCTAAATGGGTGAAAATTTAGGTATATATAATAAGATAAAACATAAAATGATTACGTCATCAATTCATGACAGTCTATCCATCTGCTGCTTATTATTTCATATATACTTTCACAATAACATTCTATGTACCGGTTTTGTAATTTGATGAGGCATTTTCAAACACTCTTTGGGCGCCTCTAGATTGGTGCATGTGCAGTTACGATAACTCCCCCGTGTGACGTAATAATGAACTCTCATTGTAAACAAAAGGGCATGTTGTAAAAATATCATTTTTATACATGAAAATTAACCGACTGCAACACTGTTGTTATTTGCATGAAAGCAAAAGGTGTCTACATGATTCTTACGTAATTTTTCCCCGAATTTGATCAAAAATTGAGTGTGTATTTGGCAGATATAAATTTTTCCGGTAAATTGATTGTCCGGTAAATACATAGGATCCCAGTAGAGTCAAAAAGCAATCAATTAAAATGAACAAAAATAAGTTACCCCAAGATCAGCTGCTGTCTCTTGTGTGGCATTTAAAGGAATGCCGATCCGGCAATACTGTCCCTTAAATGGGTTTGTTGGTTGTGTATTGTTAGGTCCGAGGAATACGGTAGCTGTTGTGTTCAAACATTCATCATAGTCACCCATCCATAGAATGTTTCCTTGGAAAAATCCAGCTGGCAACTTCCCTGATGCATCTATAACTGTAACAATAATATGGTACACGTCAGGGCTCGATAAATCTTTATTCCGATATCTACATGTAGTTCAGGCCTAGATGCATTGAAATTTCTGCTATAAAACCACCTATTTGTTATGAGAAAATAATAGATAAATTATTTCAAGTTCTTTCAAAATATAATAACAACTAAAATGTGAAATAATATATCACCTACAACACCATTTACCATGATGCACCCCAACTGCTGAACATTGAGAATAAAAAAAAAACATAAAAGAAATTCAACATTTAGATGCTTAAAATAGTATAAGAATAGCATATGGCAGAGCATTACTCACCATATTTTAGTGATTTGGGGTTCTAATTTTGGCAATTTTTGACAGCAGATGTTTAAAAAAAATCTTATTTTTCCCCCTACAAATTGAAGAAAAAAACAGTATAATGTTCTTCAGTTTATTAAATGACACAAAAATCATCCTAAGTATTCACTTACACTGCTGAGCCCAGCGCTGCTGTGTCACTGCCTGCCAGGTCATGTTAAGGTGGGTCAAACATTGTGCTGAAACATTCCCAGATTCTATTCCTTGTGATGTAAGTGCCTACAACAACAACACAAAATGCCATTATACCAAATACCAAAATGAAAACCCCTACAAAATAATTGTAAGGAAATATTGATCAGTAGAAATAAGAAAACCACAAATTTAAGAACAATCACAATGCCTTTACAGGTAACCTATCCAAAACAAAAATTAATGAATCAGTAGTATTTCATTTTTCGGATAAATAAGAGAAATGAGCTACCTCAAAGAATTATATTTCTTCATTGATTTTTTTTAAGATCTTTTTTAAAACTATTAAACAATTATTTATCATTTTCATAAATAAAAGGTAATTTTGTTACAATTCATTATAAAAGAGTAAAGAACATTTATAAAACGAAATATTGTCTACTTGACATCATGGAAGGAATGTAAATAGCCCTAAACAATGTTTAATGTTGCATAATTGTGACATCAACCAAGTGAGGTCATGTGACTGTTATGGTTTACATAGCTTGGAAGGGAGATCACTGAGTTTGGGCTCCAACACACTGACCTCCCTTTGACACAACACTAGACAGATCACCACATAACACCGATATCATTATGGTTTTGAGTTCAAAAATGCATAATGGTAAAATATACATGTAATTTGAATGAAAAATTTTATTTCCAAATGAAACTGCTATGTGCTTTTTTTCTACTGTTTAAGGTTTTCTTCTTAAATTTTGAAAAAGGAGCATAACTATGACAAAGCACACTCAAGAGTTACAAAACTTGTCCTGATTATTGCTATTATAAAGTTAAACAAAAAACTTAATGAATGTTGAAGCCTGCACGACAACATATGCTAAAAAACTAATAACCAAAGAAAACCTGGTTAATGATAATAATAATAATAATAATAATAATAATAATAATAATAATAATAATAATAATAATAAATTCTTTATTTTTAGAGGATAACATATTTGGCAAAGCCATTCTTACATATGGTCCTCTTAAGAACAAGTACAAATAGTTACAAATTTACATTCATACATACATACATTCTCATAATATAATTGAAAGAAAGAAAAATAATAATAATAATAATAATAATGGTACAATTAAAATTTCAAGAACAACATGAAAAGGATGAAAGCAGACAAATTTAAATGATAAATTTTAACAAAAGCAATTATAACAAAAGATTACCCAAACATTTTAAACATGTATACATAATTAAACTGTAATTGTCTTGGCAATGCACTACATATTATCAAATAAGAATTTTTTAACATGTTTTTTAAATGATTTTACTGATTTGCATGTTTTTACAATCAGGGGAAGAGAGTTCCATAAATTTGGATGATGCTGAATCTGACCATCAAGTAACACTACTCCATGGATACAGCTTTTATCCCATGTGCAAACAGGCCAGATTCACAACAACCTGCAAATTTCTGCTGTATCATCTGGATCAATCTCCTTCGCAGAGTTGTCGTTCCTTACACTCACTTTACAACTCTGCGAAAGGCTCAATGTCAAGATTTTTGACCAAACTAAGAAGCTTCGTTGAATACGGTCATAATTATGGATTTGAAAGCTTGTGATATAATAAATGACAGAAATCTTCACTATCTTTCATTAAACCCGAAGAAACCCAAGCTATTTTAAATGTAGTTGGTGAACTATTTTTTTGAGTTAAAGTAAAAGTAGTTGGAAGTAGTCCCAGCCTATAACAGAGGTGAATGTATATGAGCCGATAGTGAGAGAGTGCATCTGGATCTGCTCGCTTCTTGCGGTCAGAAATTATCTAATAAATCTAAAAGCAAACAATGTTGATCCAGATTAGACTGCATATATGTGCAGGGTTATCTGGACCTACACTGCAAACACATGGGAGCCAAATCCATGGAGTAAATGGTTCATTGATAATATGGAAGGAAGACCTCACAGAAATCAGAAAAGATTAAAAATACTGCAATAATAGTATCACCTGTGCAAAACCTTGGTAAAAGTTTAGATCCTTTACTGAAGCATATTCTTCCTGATTGAATGTTTGGTGTAATAAATGTGGTAGAGATTTTATTATGTTGCCATAGTGACTTGTATCTCCTGCTACCAGGGACTGTAGGACACAGAAGCCAACCACTGATGCTGCATTCCAAAATCTCGAAGTCATCCTACACACTGAAAATATATGTTCTATATTTAGAAATCACATGGTGTATAGGCAATTCTGTCATGATTTCATAAAAGAAGTTGTGTTTCCATTAATTCAGGCTAAAATTACAACTCCTTTAGAGTATTTTAGATCACTGGTGTAATTTTTCTCAGAAAAGTTGTTGCTTATGATAGTTCAACAGTACAGGATGACTGAGTAAGAAGCCAAGAACAACAGTACAGGATGACTGAGTAAGAAGCCAAGAACAACAGTACAGGATACTGAGTAAGAAGCCAAGAACAACAGTACAGGATACTGAGTAAGAAGCCAAGAACAACAGTACAGGATGACTGAGTAAGAAGCCAAGAACAACAGTACAGGATGACTGAGTAAGAAGCCAAGAACAACAGTACAGGATGACTGAGTAAGAAGCCAAGAACAACAGTACAGGATACTGAGTAAGAAGCCAAGAACAACAATCTTACAGTATTTTATGTTGTTTTTTTTCTGAAATGTACAGTTTTGAAACCACATTAATTTTATCTAAATTTTATGAAAAGTTTTATAAAGAAAAATCTTTAACAAAATTACAAAGAAATGGCAATAAAATTATTATTTGGGGCATGACTACTATGTAATGTTCATATGGAAACCCACCTTGTACATGTACCTTGAACAAATGAAATAAGTAATGCTATTCAAATCACTTGCTAATTAGAAATTGATCGTGCACAAAATACTTAAGATTAGAACTTCTATTACTTTTATATTTAAATTACACATAACAAATGAAGTGTAGTCTGCCTGCAGACATAAGCGGATTATGTATCACATCATGATGGCTTGCACTTGCTGTGACAACATTGATTTGTTCTTAAATACACTGGTTTTTTTCTTCTACTGAGTCTTATAAGATTTGGTACTGAAAACCGTTTCAGTGTTGTATACATAACAAAGTCTCCAAGCACATAGCATGGTAATGATGGTATTCCTCACATCGGCAACAAGTTTAGATCCAGATTAGCATGTGTCATCTGTGCCATCTGATCAGGATCTAATTTGTAAGTTATTTCCTACCAAAAAGTGATCAGTGTAGATCCATCAGATTGCATGAATGTGCCAGCTGATCTGGATCTTCACTAGTCAAACATATGATGAAACCCTTATTTATGGAGTAAACTGAAAAAAAGATGATTCTATAAAATTGAATGGTTAAGGAGTGAAATGGCTTAATCTCATTCTTTGTGGAGTCTTAATGGAAATTACTTCAATTTATCATAACAAACCTTGATTTTTTATATAACAGCCTGTTTCCAGAGTAAAATTTGGTTTGCATGTATGGAATTGAACTTATGTGATTTTCATCCTGATCAGCCTGAACATCTATGCAGTGTGAACTGATCTACACTAGTAAAACTATTAGGTTTTATTACCTAATACGGTTTTATTACCTGATACCTTATATAAAAATGTAATTTTGTATTTTTTATTGTTTTCTGACATTCTCATAATGTCCACATTTGCGAACTGTTGACCTAAGTCAATATTTTCTACTGTTTCCCTCGCCTGCTCTGACGTCATAGAAGTGAGCGGCGACAAAGCTCATTGGCTGTCGAGCATACTCCTAGCACCAGTTACGTCACACTATGCTTTAAGTTACAGTACTGATATAAGGGTAAGTAACTGCTGCGGGGAAATTGGCTGTTGAGATTTACCGGACTTTATCGAATGCATAATGAGCATCCATGGATCTAGATCATAAACCAGATGTTAACGTGTCAACAAATGAAAATACACAATTTTTTTTATGTTTCTGATGAAGACCTTCAAAATCTTCTTGAAAATCGTGATTCTCTAGGCACCAAAAATGTAATTAAATGTTCCGTCACAGTGCTGAAGACTTATAGCACTGTCAGGACAATCTGTTTCAGAAATTCTACCCAGCAACAAGAAAGGCAAACTGAAATAACACCTTTTATTATATACCCATTAATGATTTTAGCATAGTGCAGTGTTAATACACAAAATTGATACAACTCGTCAGATTAATAATTCCGTATTGGACATTGTCCAATTTTCCAATTCTGTATTTTTGCAGCTTCTGGTAGTTTCTATGTTTCAAAATGGCCGAATTCAACCCGCGATATTTTCACAAATTTAGATTTGTTGACTCCAATGACACTTTCTTTAAAAATAATCATTCATTTCACGGCTTTAACAAATAAAAATAATATGAAATCGTCAAAAAATGTTAAAGAAAGTTAAATTAATAGTCATTGTGGATATAAATAGAACAAGCAAACGACTACTTTTACAATTTAAATGTCCATTTGTCCTATTTTCTGTTTAAAGCCTGACCCTGTGATTTGATGTAAACAAAGCTTGTTGCTGTGGTATTAGAATTAAACACTTTCAAACCCTAGTCGTTACATATCGAATACCACCGTAAACACTTCCAGCATCTTCAGGTCTTGTCGAAATTTTGCTGTAAATTGTTTTTAGTCCTACAGATTGCATACTGGTATAATATTCCATATATATACCATTAAATATTGTACTGAAAAATTATGGAATATTTCTGGGAGAGTTACAACACCTGTTAGTAATTTATGATAGGGAACATTTATTTATTATTTCAAAATCACTTAAACATTGTTACAGAATAAAATTATTAATGCTACATCTAAGTAAACTAGAGATGTGTCCATAGGACACTGATGCCCCCACTCCAAGTTGTCATTATCAAAAAAACCAATATTGGGGTCACAGTACACTTTACAGATAATCCAATCAGAGTTACCTCACACTAACATACTACAAAGTAACATGGGTACACATGATTGTCAACAAAACTTATAAAGTTTAAAGACTTTGGCTAATATAGTTTAGGAGTTATGTGCAACACAATATTACATTTGAACTGTAATGAAATACATAAGGGGTCATAACTTTGGTCCAAATGGAACTGTCCAGAAACAAAACCCCAAGTGCACAACTACACTTAAAAGGTTAACATACCTGTAATGTTTCGTGACTGTGGCTCTCTTACTATTTGTGTTACATTTGACACAAGATTACATGCTGAACACATTATAATGAAATTCATAAGGGGTTATAACTCTGGTTTTAATGGGAATGGCCTAAAACAAAACCCCAGGTGCACAACTACACATAATGGTCAATATACCAGTTTCATGACTCTGGCTATTTACTTTTAAAGTTATGCGCGATGCAAGATTACATGGTAAATTTATTTACTGAAATACATGTACATAAGGGGCCATGACTCTGGTTTTAATGGGTGTGTCCAAAAACAAAACCCCATGTGCACAACTACAAATGATGGTCAACATGCCTGTATAGTTTTATGACTGTGACTCCATATACTTTTGGACTTACATGTGACACAAGATTACATGCTGAATACATCACATTGAAATGCACAAGGGGCTATAACTCTAGTTTTAATGGGCATGGCAAGAAACAAAACCCCAGGTGCACAACTACACATGATGGTCAACATACCTGTAAAGTTTCATGATTGTCACTGCTATACATTTTGAGTTACATGCGTCACAAGTTACGGAAGGACAGAGAAGGATGGAAGGAATGAAGGATGGATGGACAAGGGCACACCTATATACACCCCTCTTTCAGAAGGGGGGCATAAAAAGGGGCATAACTTTAAAAATATTGTAGGTCTTGGTAAAAGTGAAGTAGCTAATGATGGTGGTAATGTATTTCAAGTTTGAAGTTGATCAGGGCGTAGAGCCTAAATTGTTTCTACTATACTTTAAGCGAGGAATTTTGTGGCTGCCTTCCAATACAGTGGATAAAATGTGAAATTTTGATACTTGTACATATAATTTCACACGGTAAGCACATTATATTCAAATATTTCCTTTAATGACATATCCCATTCGAATTTTAGTAACGATGTTAACCCTTGATTCGTTTTTTTTTTTATTTGAGCTTCCTAGCTGTCGTAACAAAAAAGTTATTGAAACAAAACCTTGCAACGTTTGTTGTGGTTTTTTTATTGTCCCTCTTGAAAATCTGTTGTTTTCTTCAAAATCTGCTAGACACATGCCCCAATGGAGCATGTTTTTGCCAAAATATGTCCAAAATGGATTGTTTTAATTTTCTGGAAAAAATATGTTAATGAGAAAATGTTCTATCGCATAAAAAACCAGGTTTAAGCTCAATTCCTGTGGCTGATGTACTTTTAAGCCATATTTGAATCGATATTTGATGGTTTTCATTTGGATATGGAAAACAGATGGTTTGTTTAATTTGTGTGAAGCCCGAAGCCAGGCTTCTTGCATACTTTAAACAATCCAATTCCAACTGGTTTTCATACCCAAATGAAAACCATCAAATATTGATTCAATCCTTATATTTACACTCATATATAATCTCATTAATACAAAAATAACTAGAAGAATTTGTAATATTACTTTTTTGAATGGCTGTTGGAACAGCTACGTTGATGACAGGTTGAATGACGGCACGGTTTTTCGCAGCAACTCGTGGCAAAACATGCCAGCTTGGCGATGTTACACGTCAAAACATCATGCAACGTGAAATAAATTGTGAACGGTTCTACTGTAGCCACACCATGTAAAGTTATACGTCACACTGTTTACCATCAGAAATTATAATGTGTTAGATGAATAAGACTTCATCGTAGAGGATGAAGTTGAAGTGTAAATATTCCAAGTTATAATATAAGTTTCATTGTTATGGGCCAATTGCATATTTTGGCTAACACCAAATCTAAGTGAAAATGGGACATAACTCACAAAGTATCGCTCCTTTTCTTAGAATAGTCAAGCTGAAAACCTCTCCTTAAATCAAAAACATCTAAAGCCGTGGGATCTGACAAAATCTCAAATGTCATACTCAAGATATACCAGCCCGGTTAGCTCAGTAGGTAGAGCGTCCGCTTCCGGACTGGGAGGTCGTGGGTTCGATCCCCGGCCGGGTCATACCAAAGACTTTAAAAATGGTAGTAATGGCTTCCCTCCTTGGCGCTCAGGGTGTAAGGGTTAGCATTACGACCGATTCGGCGGGTGTCGGTATAGGAGGACCCGCAAGGAGATCCGAAGTCGGAGGTGCTGAGCCTGCAATATGGCGGTCTCCTATCCAAAAGCGCAGCACCACGCTTACACGCCAAAAAGGTGAACACCAAAAAAAAAAAAAAAAAAAAATACTCAAGATCTGTGCAAGACAGCTAGCTGGTATACATTGTTTATGTTCAATTTTCCAACTTTCAGCTAACATTTGTATGCTACACAGTGACTTGGTTAAGGTATTACTGACTCCTTTCGTCACTTCATTGTCATCGATAAAATGAATAATAATATTAAAATCTCAAACAAAAATAGCAAATTGAAGTTTAATGAAACTTTGCCCAAGTAAATGTTATTAATGTATCTGTATTTTACATACGTTAAGAAAAGTTAGAACAGTAAATAAAATAGCTGGATCTAAAAAATTCCTGAAACACTGTAAAATTCTATTTACATCCATACACAAAAGTTAAACTAAGCAAAAAAAACAACAAACATCAATTTAATTGTAAAATTATGCCCACATGAGTGAATCATTTCTGCTGAAAAGTGGTGCTATTAATCAATGCTAGTTACTGATAAGCCCATTCCACTAGAGGGAGCTACTCCAAGTATTTAGAGGAATGCATGCTTCTTTAACATTTAATATTTTGACATTTTATATTTTTCATTTATTGGCAAGCGTCTTAATTGCCATAAAATCAAAAACTGATAAATAAGCATTTACGATGTCATATTTATAGGACTATAGAGGGAGCCTGTCTGTATAGTGATACTTGTTTAATCAGTTAATAGCAGCTCAGGCTACATGTGCTCAAGTATAATTAAATCAAGTAGTAAGAACACAAAAGTGTTGTAGTTCTTATATGATTCCTTAAACATAAGTATTGGACATATGTACAGTACAGTGTAATAATGTTACTCACTTACTGACAACAATATAGAGATATGAGCTTTATGATACTTCCTTCACACAGTTTTTGACCTCTGTGAGAGGTTAGCAATTCAATTCAAACTAATAAAAAGCAATACATGGTCACTAGGGCATAAACTGTTACTGTCATGTATTACCTACATAGTGTTAAAGACATATAAAATAGTTGTTCAATAACTTGTAACGAATTTACGAACGGACAAATTCGAAAAAAGCACCACTAGTCAAAGCAAGCGTTATATGTCATGCTAAATCAACTCTCAGTTGAAAATTTGAAAATAAAAAATTTAAAAAAGAAAAACTTTACCATTTACCTGAGACACCTTGGTCAGTAAGCCAGTAAGTAGGTCATGAACCGGTGCTCGTTTTGCACTGGTGCAGTAGGTCTTAAATATGTCAAGGCCATAAAGTAGGACATGGGTGGTTAAAACGGCCCAATCTACAGCACTGTTGTGGTTTGACTGTTTCACTGCGCATGTCTGTACTTCATCAGTCAAGCAGACAGTAGTAGGCTATCCAATTTTGTCTGGCGATTATAGTCGCCAGAGAATCCTTAGCGAGCTACATTTATCTTTCCTAGAGGTTTAAAATAGGCAGTATTCCCCACGTTTACAAGAACATTCTGCTGGAGATCAACAACTTAACACCAGTTAGTGTTCGATTTACAACGAACTCATAGTCATATTACAAGATGCATGTTTACGTTTTCACAATAGGGTTGCTGATAGCAATTTGATGCAACTTAACCCGGTCACTGATTTATTGTCATACATATGTTTGGAATGCCTACTTTACTGAGATATGTTAAACCTTCGAGTTGCACAAATGCTGCAAAATGTTTGCCATATCATATGTCGTTCAGTGCGCTGTTAACACCTTATAGTTGCTGGTTAATAAAGAATAAGCAGTACTTCTTCTTTTCTTTATCACAAATGGTGCATATTTACTCGATCATGCTAAGTAATTATCTTAAGTTTTATCATGAATAATTGTGATGAGCAATAGGCCTAGTTGATAAGCAGCTAGAGAGAGAATTTTTAAAATAGATACAGAAAGCGATTGTGACGTCATCCAGCAGCCAATCAGAGGCCTCTAGTTTTTGGTTTACAACAGTCGTTTATTTTCTGATAACGACGGAGAAAGAGTCTATGTTGTGGTCAAAACGGCATCTTAAGTGTAAGTGAAGCCTTCAAATTGTGAAGTACAATAAGGTGAATATCAGTGGTTAACCTATACTGGGTAAAAGGCGCTAAACATGTATCATTAAGCGCATTAAATAATGACACCAGATACAGATATTAATATGCTTAATAAGACTTAAACACATTGCAGAATTTGAGTAAAATTGGTCGTGACTTTTCACATTGATAAACGGAATATTCTTACTACTGCAATGAAAGGAATGTCATACAAAGTGATGGACAGAAGCTTTAATATGTATACCATATGAGCTTGTATTCCTAAGCTTTGCGCATATATGCGGGTTATCCGAAAAGGCATGTTCATACTAGTGAAGTAGATTTCGTACCATCGGCCTCGATAGCTCAATTGGCAGAGCGACGGCACGGTAAGCCCAAGGTCCGAGATTCGAATCCTGGTCGAGGCTACTCTTTCCACCCCAAATCTGCCACTGGCGCTGCGAGCAGGGCGATTACCCTTGGAGCTCTTTCGGGCGAAACATGTTTGGCTTGGGTATTCGAATCGAACTTAGGCACACTTGCGGACATTTCCAAGTAAGTCGGAAATGTCTCGTATAAGTGGAAAGGAAATGTAGTAGATTTCGTACCATCAGCCTCGAAAGCTCAATCGGTAGAGCGACGACACGGTAAGCCCAAGGTCCGAGGTTCGAATCCTGGAAACTTTTTTTCAAATAGAAAACAAAACGTAACAGCGGACCACTTGAAACTTCTGACTGGAAACTATAAAAGAGTGATATTGTTACTGCACACACTCTACAAATTACAAAATTTAGAATCAGTATTGAGCCGAAACAAGACAAAGTACCTACTATGTATTGGTTGCCTAAACTGCATTAAACACCGTACAAAGCAAGATTTATTGCTAACTCTAGTTCTTGCATTACTACTAAATTATCCGTGCTTTTAACATCTTGTCTTACAGCTATTAAAGAACATGTAATTAGGTATTGCGATAAGGTTTTTTTAAATTTCTTGCAAAACTTTATTTTGGTCGATTAAAAATTCAAATGACGTTTTAAAAAAAGCTTAAATCAAATAATTTTCAGGCGTTCTGCAGGGCACGACAAATCCTGTAATTACTTGGTAGCCCAATGGGCTACCAGAATTTTTGCTTGGTAGCCCGGACTTTTCGGTTGCGTATTTATTACCTTAGATATATACACATTACAGCAATGATGGGATGGTTTGGATTACTAGTACTATTTACTTTATCACATAAGTATTGAGAACTGTAATAGTAATATGATCATTAGAATATATTATCAATGTCTAATATCAATATACCAAAGCAACTGATACCTGAAATAAGTATATGCTGGTCTACAATGTTTAGTTCCAATTCGTCAAAATAATGTTAGGGTTTTCAAGAAGCTCATGGAAAACTTACTTACAGGTTCTACTTTCGGTTCAGATTTTTAATTTATCTAGCCTATTCTGTTTATCTATAACAAAACATCATGATTGAATATGATCTAATTTAAATCAATTTCATTAAAAAAGTAAAATTAGAAACAGAAACTCAACTTGCCTATGGAGAAATACTTCTTTAAAATTAATTTTTATCATATCTTATATTTTATGTAAAAATCCCAAGACCGGTATTTGGCAAGAAAATTTAACATATAATTTGCCTTTTGATGACAAAACGATCCATTTTTCATTAACAAAATACTAATCCAACTAAAATAACATTTATAACACGTTATCTTTATGATATTATAATTTATATAGAACTTTCTATTATGAAACGTTTTGCGAAATGTCACCTGTAAAAGTTTTATTTTCTCGCCGACCATTGCTTTTCTCACCTACGTAATAATTAACCCAATCATCCTCAATCAACTGACATACGTAACAATTACACCTTTGATCTGTCGCAAATTAGGTGGCCGAAACTGTGAAAGTTGCAACCGCTCCCTCCTTTGCCGTGTCTATTTCATGTAGATTTCTCTATTTGGACTCTAACTAATACTAGTTGACAGAGTGATGATCTAATCAAAACACATTAAAGAACCGCATAATCTCGCCATATCCTCGCGCTCGGTTAAATACATAGATAGCATACAACAGAGCGTGCGAGACTGACAGCGAGAGGTCAAAGGTGACGAAATCGATAATTACCCGCGCGTGTTGTTTTACAGTGGAGTGTCATAACGTGTCCTGTTTATTGGAATTGATGATTTGCCGGGCAACCAATATGGGAATTTTAAGGTGGCCCGGCGGACACTCGCTGGAATTTTTTGGTAGTCCGCAGGTTCGAATGCGGTAGCCCGCGGGAACCGGGCAATGGATTTGTCGTGCCCTGCACGGTTCTGTTTGTCTTCTTATGATTTCTCAACTTTATACACTTCGCTCCCTCATAATTCAATAAGAGACAAGCTAACCAATCTCATTGAAAAAAACGTTTGCTAGAGAAAATAAAACCTTCATCGCTTGTAATGAACATAGGGCATTTTTTACAGATGGTTCTTATGATAATTATACTTTATGGACTTGTCAAGACCTAAAAGAGTCGCTAACTTTCGTACTGGATAATATTTGTGTTAGATTCGGTACCTCTATTTATATACAAGTAATAGGCATCCCAATGGGTACTTATTGTGCACCAGTTGTTGCTGATCTGTTTTATACTGTTATGAAAGAGATTTTATGTTATCTCTTTCTACTGAACATCAAGATGATATTATTACAGCTTTTAACAACACCTTGAGGTACCTTGATGATTTATTAAATATAGATAATAACCATTTTCCATTACTTGTGAATAAGATTTACCCTAAAGAACTACAATTTAATAAAGCGAACACTTCAGAAAA
Organism: Corbicula japonica; assembly: GCA_038501625.1. Taxonomy (NCBI): domain Eukaryota; kingdom Metazoa; phylum Mollusca; class Bivalvia; order Venerida; family Cyrenidae; genus Corbicula; species Corbicula japonica. The sequence continues at coordinate 1,752,894 of JAZAYU010000083.1, read as the reverse complement.
GCTAGCAAACTTTCTTGATCTAAATCTGTCAATTGAAAATGGTTACGTCATTACTAAAATTTATGATAAAAGAGATGATTTTAATTTTAATATAGTAAATTTTCCTTTTTTAGACGGCGATGTTCCCCGTGCAACATCTTACGGGGTTTATATTTCACAGCTTGTTCGCTTTTCAAGAGCTTGCAACGATGTTAATGATTTCAATGAACGTAATCTTTGCATTACAGAAAAACTTTTAAAACAAGGTTATCGGTATCACAAATTAAGGAAAACATTTTGCAAGTTTTATCGTCGATACCCAGATCTAATTCATAAATACAGGTGCAGCTTAAAATCACTATTGCAACAAGGTATTTCACAGCCAGTTTTTTTATGGAGATTTAATTTACAAACTTAAGAAGATAAAGGACAATGTCAATTTCTCCCGGTTATTCGTAAAAACCATCTGTAAATTTAAAAAGGAAGGTTACCAACATGATATTTTACAGCGCTCTGGATGCCTGGTGATTAACCCTTCTACAGTTGATCATTATGCTTACCTCTTTGGTTGCACGAAGGTGGCAGGGGTTTAAGAGTTTATGAATGTTTATGGGAAAATCTTTTCTTAAAAGAACCTAGAAGCTCGATTTGTTTCTTTTATCCCTGTCATCGTGTTCTTGCTGATTTTACTCCAGGAGCTCTGGTCTCGGTAAGATCATCGAGTACCCGCCCTTTGGCTTTGCAATGCTATTAGATTCTTCTGTTTTATATGTTTGTGTGCTTTTGCATGCAACATTGTTGAGCCGATAAGTGGGTTGGAGTGGTTTCACCAAGACAACTTGTATTTGTTTTGTGATATGAGAATCTGTTGGGGCAAGTGTGAGGTTGGTGCACCCTAGAACCTGATTTTAACCACCAGTGGCAATTTGATTTGCCACTGACCGTTCCAAGGCGGTAACCCCTAGGGTTCTCATTTTTGTTTATTGTTAGTGATGTCTCTTTTGAAACTGATCATTTTATTAACCATGCTCTCTCCCTCTCTTCTTCTTGACTGTATGGGAAGGCTGTTTTTTCTGAATGTGGCGATTCCTGATCTGCATATTTCACCTTTTTTCTAAGTTACCTTTTCATCTTTTATTGATTTAACGAACAAATAGCATTTTTACAGATGGTTCTTATGATAATTATACTTAATGGACTTCTCAATACGTAACAGAGTTGCTAACTTTCTTACTGGATAACATAAATTTATGTTAGATTTGGTACCTCTACTAAAATACATTATTCGTAATAATCATCTGTTAATTTAAAAAGAACGGTTACCAACATGATATTTTACAGCAGCTTGCATGCCTGGTGATTAACCCAGTTGATCATTATGCTAACCTTTTTGGTTGCACGACGGTGGCAGGAGTTTATGTAGGTTTTTTTGGAGAAAATGTTGTAAAAAAAACTAGAAACTCCATCTGTTTCTTTTATCCCTGTCATCCTGTTCTTGCTGTTTTGACGCCAGGAGCCCTGACCTCGGTAAGGTCATTGAGTACCTGCCCTTTTGCTTTTCAATGATATTAGCTTATTATGTTATATAGGTTTGTGTGCATGCAACATTTTCCTGTGAATTGGTGGGTTGGAGTTATTTCACCAAGACAACTTGCACTTGTTCATTCATATGAGAACCTTGTTTTGCCAAGTGTGAGGTTATTGCACACTAGAACCCGGTTTAAATCCCTGGTGGCAAATTGTTTTGCCACTGACCGTTCCAAGGCAGTAAACCCTGGGGTTCTCACTTTCGTTCATTGTTTGTGGCGTCTATTTTGAAACTGATCATTGATAACCATGCTCTCGTCTCCTCTACATTTTGACTGTCTGAGAGACTGTGTCTGCTGAATGTTGCCATTCCTGATATGCTTATTTCACATAAAAAGGATGTATATCTTTGAAGTTTTAAATAAACATAAATCTTATCATTTATTATAGGATTTATTTGTGATATTTTAAAAAAATCACCACAAGTTCATAGATAAGAGATCTGCCATATCCTATCGGCAAAGTAATCATTGTATCTCAATCATGTGCATTATTTACATATGCTCGATCGTTGCTTTGGTTTAGTAAAATTATCATTTCCTTTGTTTATCATAAATAGTACGTATTTATCCTCTTATTATATGTTCTTTATCGAAAAGTCTAAATCCATGTGATGTTGGCTGTTTTTTGTCCGAAATTTCGTGATGAGCAATATGCCTAGTTTGTAAGAAGCTGGTGAGAAGATGTAAACATAAATACACAATTCAAGTGTGACATCATACAACGGCATATAAGAGGCCTCTATTTTTGGTTTACCACAGTCGTTTATTTACTGATGACTGACTTAGAGTCTGAACGGTTTGTTGACAATGAGCCGTTTTGACTTTCACATGCTTGGAGGCGTGACCGCTTGGTGCGCTGCAACTAACAATATGGCGCTGCCCATGAAAATGTCCAAAAATTTAGAAGAAATTCAAATTTCGAGTACTTAGCCTTAATTTTCAAGCAATCAGGGCTTCATAAATGAGCATCAAAGCGTTTGATCTAGTACCCGCCATAGAGCGGGTACACCTTATGTCGGACAAAGCAAGAACACAGGTGATGAGAAAATTATGTTTTGAAAGGACATTCTAACGATAATAGCTCATATGAATTAAGTTGTTTGTTTGGTAAAATGGAACCATGTCAACGGTTCAAGTCTTGCATGGATCATGACAAGAAACCACTGATGTCAAGCATGCAATATTGATTATTGAACAAGTTATAAGTCATTAATTTAGTTAATTAACACATGGACATATATTGATATAAAGCAAGAATATGCAGTTGTAAAGGAAACATTATACTGGTCATCTATGGGTTCGCGTTACTTAACAGTCATCACAATGAAGTAAAGACAAAAAGAAACTTACCCGTTAAATTTTGATTTATTTCTCCTATTCCAACCTTTTCCTGTTATTTAATTCTTAAAATGACCATGGAATATCCAAAAACAATAGAATGCATCCATATGATTGTCATTGGTGTCCGCCATGTTGTCCTGATTACGTTATCATTCGTTTCGCGGTATGTGAAAATTCTTGGAATAAATCGAACACTCGTAGGTTTAGAACACTAAATGTTTAATCAGATAACAAGTCATTTAAAGTGTGATAGGTGAACATGTCAAAACTTTAACTGTTAACTTAATTTTAACAAATAACAACTGTTAATCACACTGACTGTAAAAAATCATTTTGTTTCATGGTCACAGTACTTTCATTCTATATTTAATATTTAGTGGTTGGTTACCTATCTGATTTAAAATTTAGTGGTTGGTTACCTATCTCATTTAAAATTTAGTGGTCGGTTACCTAACTACATATAAACACTTCCGGGGCTACGGGCGGGGCAGACAAACTTGTAAACAAAGCAAAATAGGACAAAAATAAGGGCTGGAGGTGAGTTTTTTTGCTTCATTTCAAACAAAAACACTATATTTGATGTATACAAACAAATACTCACCAAGAAACTGCTCATAACTGTTGAAAAAACGTTTTTTTGTCAAACCACAAATATAGGTCAGCAACGTGACAACGTCAACAATAGGTAGAGGGCGCAACGCAAATACCGCGAAACGAACGATGACGCGACACCAATGATGTTGAGTATAAGTGTTTGAAATGAGACGCGCTACTGCCATTCCATGAGATCAATACAATATCACATTCACATAACCAGGCAATAATATCAAATAGTTTTAAATAATGCTAGCACAACTAATTAAGTCTTTAATTATAAATTATAACACCTGCCTAGTCCTATAAATAAGACCTGACTTAACTTATTTATCATTGTTTCATTTTTCTTGTTATGTCAGGTGTTTTACCTCGGTTGGCTATAACAGACAGCAACTAACAGTGTAGATGGTTAATCATAGGTCCATGATTAACAGTATTGATGGTTAAGCATTTTCCATGATTAACAGTGTAGATGGTTAAGCATAGGTCCATGATTAACAGTGTAGATGGTTAAGCAAAGGTCCATGATTAACAGTGTAGAGCAGAGGTCCGTGACTAACAGTGTATATAGTTTAGCATAGGTCAATGATTAACAGTATTGATGGTTAACCATAGGTCCATGATTAACAATCTAGATGGTTAAGCAAAGGTCCATGATTAACAGTGTAGATAGTTAAGCAAAGGTAGATGGTTAAGCATAGGACCATGATTAATAGTGTAGATGGTTTAGCATAGGTCCATGATTAACAGTGTAGATAGTTAAGCATAGGTCCATGATTAACAGTGTAGATAGTGAAGCATAGGTCCCTGATTAACAGTGTGAATGGTGAAGCATAGGTCCATGATTAACAGTTTTGATGGTTAAGCATAGGTCCATGATTAACAGTGTAGATGGTTTAGCATAGGTCCATGATTAACAGTGTGAATGGTTAAACATAGGTCCATGATAACAGTGTAGATAGTTAAGCAAAGGTCCCTGATTAACAGTGTGAATGGTGAAGCATAGGTCCATGATTTACAGTGTAGATGGTTAAGCAAAGGTCCATGATTAACAGTGTAGATAGTTAAGCAAAGGTCCCTGATTAACAGTGTGAATGGTGAAGCATAGGTCCATGATTAACAGTGTAGATAGTTAAGCAAAGGTCCCTGATTAACAGTGTGAATGGTGAAGCATAGGTCCATGATTAACAGTGTAGATAGTTAAGCATAGGTCCATGGTGAACAGTGTAGATAGTTAAGCAAAGGTCCCTGATTAACAGTGTGAATGGTGAAGCATAGGTCCATGATTAACTGTATTGATGGTTAAGCATAGGTCCATGACTAACAGTCAGGGATTCTAAAATCGTCGGCAGGCCGGTCATTGACCGATTTTCGGGAAGAATGTCCGATTGAAATTTCAAAATTGGTTAAAAAAATCGGTCATGAATATTGGCCTACAAACTGTTACAAAATTACCTACATGTACATTTTTTTCCCATCTTAATCAGCTATTAACCTGTCAATTAGCGACTTCACAAGTCTGCTACCATGACTACCACGACTACACGTTCCGTGAATAGCCTGCGGCATAGATGAAACGGGATGTGGTCGATCTCATTTTAACAACGGGCGGGTTATTTAATTTCCAAAAATGGACTGCGCCAGTCAAAGGCTGTCTGACGTCAGAATTTACAAATGGTTGTATTAATTAACGTAAACGATAAAACAGTTTGCATTTTATTGACAGACATGTTAGTCCGATATGTGCGTAATTCTATAAGACCGACGACCGAAAATTGCTGTTTATTTTTAAAGAAAACTTATATCATGAGAATTTTACTTGAACTGTAAGCATTTCACAACAAATTTGAAATGGCTCAAATAAATATATACTTAAATGTGAAAAAATTCGAGTGACCGGCTTGGTTACTTATGCATATAACGATTCAAATAAATTTCAAATTTACGAAAAAATCTACGTAATCAACATTTATTTCCGAGTAATGTTGCATACGCTGACTCTTGTAAGTTCGTAGATTCAAAAATTACTACATCCGGTAAAGAAAAGAATACTATTTCAAACAACTATAATATAGTGTTACAAAACATGGTGTGATCGATGTATATTAACGTAAAGCGAATACTTGCCTCCCGAAATTCCGAGAGAGAAAGTATTTTTAATAACTAAATAATCCACTTCACAATTGCTATGAACACTACTGAAGATAACTGTTTTGAACTATTATGTCACGTTTAAAATGCATGGAATGCTCGTGTATTACAACAAAGACGCCGATCGCCGTAAACTTCAAACGTCGCGTGCCGTTTTTATAAATCGATCAAAGAATTTTTCGGTCTACAGCTTGAAAACCATTAATCTTTTGAGAGGTTGTAGGATATCGCCGACGAGAAAATATGCCGGAAAAGAGAAATGGAGTGGGGGTCGGGAGAATGAAATACGCTGAACCGGGGACCGGAAGTCGCAGTTCGTGCGAACCGGAAGTCGGTGAAATGTCAATTTTGGCGCCAATGTCCTATTGGGATTTTGAAATTTTAGAATCCCTGCTAACAGTGTAGATAGTTAAGCATAGGTCCATGATGAACAGTATTGATGGATAAGCATAGGTCCTGGACTAACAGTGTACTGTGTAGATAGTTAAGCATAGGTCCCTGATTAATAGTGTGAGTGGTTAAACATAGGTCCATGATTAACAGTTTTGATCATTAAGCATAGGTCCATGACAAACAGTGTAGATGGTTAAGAATAGGTCCATGATTAACAGTGTGAATGGTTAAACATAACATGTTACTCTCTTGATAACAGGTAATATGATTTACAGTGTAGATGGTTAAAGCCCCAGCCCTAAACTTAAGTAAGAACATGCTATTGAAAAATCATATTTGTCCCTATAGACTCCAATATATAAACTCTCTAACAGAACACAATAGGTCAGATCGAATTCTTTCTTATAGACGTAATTTTCAATGATAATGTTAAATTATAGTTAACGAACTTTTAAGAAGCTAAATATAATGGAGCTATATTTAGCATCTATTTTTGACAAAGCGACCACTTCATGCGTGATCTTGATTTCTGTGACGTTTCAGAAATCCTACTTTCGGACCAAATTAGTTTTAGTAAATTAAAATTTTATTAGCCCGAACTAATGCTGCAAATTTGTGCCTATAGTTCCAAATACATGTAATATTTCATACAAGAGTGGGTTAAATTGAAGTAATGCTGCTTTAAGCATAGGTCCCTGATTAACAGTGTGAATGGTTAAACATAGGTCCATGATTAACAGTATTGATTGTTAAGTATAGGTCCATGACAGTGTAGATGGTTAAGCATAGGTCCATGATAAACAGTGTGAATGGTTAAACATAGGTCCCTGATTAACAATATAGATGGTTAGGTAGATGGTTAAAGAATAACATGTTACTCTCTTTTGATAACAGGTAATATTGGACTCTGCAGATATGGTCTGAAAGGCTTGGCAGAGTCTTGCTTTTCCTACAATCATATCAGCCTTGTCCCATATCACCAGTAATCTGTTATTTTTTACATGCTTTTATTACATACTTAAACAGTTTTTTAATGTGTTCAAAATTACATATATTTGTTGTGATTGAATTTTTGTTGTGGGGGAGACCTTCACTTTTTAGGGTTGTCTACAGCCATCATTGCAATTCATAAAAAATATTTATAATCAAAATATTTCTAATAGAAAAATGCAGTTTGATGAACTTTGCACAACTAAATGTTATTTGTGTTACTTAATTTTTAACCAGGTTTTCAACGAAAACTGGTTATTGTAGTGCTGAAGTCGGCAGGCGGGCAGGCGTCGACTTTTGGTTTCTGCTCAATAACTTGAGTTTGCTTTGGCCTATTGACACCAAACTTGGTGAATGGGTAGCTTATATCAAGAGGCAGCTTGGGATTGCTATCCAGGTATCTGTGATTAAGGTCAATGTCAATGATAAAAATAGAAATTCAGTTTCTGCTCAAAAACTTAGTTTGCTTTGGCCTATTGATGCCACACTTTGTATATAGGTAGCTTAGATCAAAAGGCAGCTTGGGATTACTACTCAGATGTCTGTGATCAAGGTCAAGGTCACTGGTGCTAAAAATAGACATTATTTTTCTGTTCAATAACTTAAGTTTGCTAAGGCCTTTTGATGCTAAACTTGGTGTGTAGGTAGCTTATATACAGTGAACCCTGTCACCTGCGAATAGCAACCACCTGTCTTTAACAGCCAGATTGAATATGACCTAAACTGACATTTTGTTCTAATTTTTTACTGTCTTTAACAGCCACCTGTCTTCAGCAGCCACTTTTTGTGACTCCCTTGGGTGGCTGCTAAAGACAGGTTTGACTGTATAGGGGCAGCTTGGAATTGCTACCCAGGTGTCTGTGATTTAAAGTCAAGGTCACTGTTGCTAAAAATAAAAAATCGGTTTTCATGTATTAACTTTTGTTTTCTGTGACCTATTAACACCAAACGTGGAATGTGGGTAGTTTTAACGTCAAACAGAACTCAGGATTGCTACCTAGTTGTCATTGATCAAGGTCAAGGTCACTGTTAAAAATAGAAATTCATTTTCCACTCAATAACTAGAGTTTGCTATGACCTATTGATACAAAACTTGGTCTGTGGGCAGCTTATAGATGCCTATATTTGCTCGATGAAAACCTGGTTTTGTCACATTGGAGCCCTTCTTGTATTTTTATTTTGCCAATAACAGTGAAATGATGATTAAAGGCAGCCCTTAAAATGTTTGTTTACATTTGTATTATAATGTTATTAATTAAGTGAATTCATATTGGACTTGTTATTGGGCCAAGGGTAGTCATATTAGCCCGAGGCCTAAGGCTGAGGGCTAATATGACTGCCCGAGACCCAATAACAAGGCCAATATGAATTCACTTAATTAATGACAATTTTATTAATTAACACAATATTCATAGTTCTAGACTTTAAAATTGCTAATTTCTGGCCTGAAGAGATGAAGTGTCAACTCTGATTCAAATGTCTGGCAATCTTCAATCAATCTACGGATGTGACCTGGCTGGTATAAGCTACCAAGGAGATGCAGATATGCAGGTTGTTTTGTTCTGAATACTAACACAACCTGAACATTACTACACACAGTGGCAGCCAACTCTCTTGTTCATCCAGTCTAAATTTAGTTATTTTCCAAATATATCCAAAATAAGTTTACTTTTCTGGCACATTCCATCCATGACTTCCACATGTAATACTCAATTTAACATGTCTGTAAGTTATCACACTAAGCTTTGGTCATTTTTGCAAAGTCATGCTGAATAAACTTGCTCCAATCAAGAGTAATCCCTTAAAATTCACTGTTTTTCAGTTTCAAGAATTCTTGCTGCAGACATCTGTGTTGTTGTTGTAGCCTGGTCCCCCACGATACCGGTGTAGTTAATGAATATGTAAATAATTCACAAGAACTAAAACTCAACTGATAAAAATTCTAACTCGATTTCTTTATCAATATCTCATCTTTTAATTACTTTCAAAAAAAAGTTCTATTACTTTCACAATTTATTGTTAATGGATATAAACAATGGCAGCCATATTTAATATTAGTAATCTAGGTCACCCCATGCGACCGGTGTAATGGTAAAATAATCCAATTTTTTCCCGCCAATAATGATTACAGTGGTGTCACATGACTTTTCCTCAGTGAAAAATGACGTCAGTAGTTACCAAACTGGATTTTAGTAGTTAAAAATGTGTATTTGGTTGCAAATGAAGATAAAGGATATTAGGACTCATTAGGAGATCATAACATAAGGATTTATGAAGGAAAAATTAGTGTATAAGGTAAATGTTTTAATACTCTCCAGACACTTCTTCATTATAGCACACACTCACTGACTGCATTTTACGGTAGAGTAGAAAAATCACTCAAGCTTGCCGAAGAAAACAACCAGCAGGTGGCGCATCGTTGAAAAACTCGCGATTTTTTGTTTACACCGGTACCGTGGCGCCACTGGTACCGTGGGGTTCAAGTATACTAGCAAGTTAGATAAACTCAATGATTTTATTACACAGAAAGATATCACCAAAATCAGCAACTTAGACTTATCCTCTGCCGCTTTGTGCACCTCTTGTGCCCAAAGTCATACTATCTATTACCATTTTAATCCATTGAAAAATTGACTAAGAAATTCCAAAATGGCCGCATTTTTATTTTTAAAAGGAAGTGATTCAATTCATATTGGATCAGTTCATTATCCAATCAGAATCATGCAATCTCATATTGGCCCAGTAAAACACGTATTGGCCCAGGTTATCTCGTATTGGCCCAGTTGAGATTTCATATGAATTGAGTGCAGCCCATATAAGGTGGACTGAATTGTACATATTGTGTCAATATTATTTTAGTTAATTAATAAGATATTCATATTAAATAGGAAAACTAAATTTTATATGTGTCTTCATTTCAGATTGAGTGTATAGATGTCTGTGGGAAAAATCTGTATATTGGCACAAGTGATTGGTAAGTTAAACATTAACATTGATATTGTGTTGGTGCGACACTGTAACCAAACAATATTGATCTATAGACAAGTCAAGGTTATCCGAGACATTTTTATATCGATTCTAGTCAGATTTTTGTTATGGTACCTAGTCCAGGACTAGCTGGGGCCTATGTGAGTAATGATAATAATAAATCTTTAACATCTGGCAGTTGTTTCTTGTGTGGTTGATAAATTTTGGTACATTGTCACACAATAATACCAAAATTGATCCCTCTAAATCATGAGCGTAAACTTGTTGTTTTGCTGAGTTCTTTTTAATGTCTTAATAATAAGGTAATCATGCTGCTAACCGAGAGTGATGAAGGCTATTCTTATCAGATTTTATTTTGTTGATTTTGGAAAAAATTGAGCTACATGTAGCCCACTCACAAGAGATCTGAAAATTTGAATTTTTCCAGTGCCATTTTTGACTGGTCCAAGTAATGGAGCTAGTGCATTGTGCAGCCATGGCTTTGATCACATGTACATTAATTGTGCTTATCCATTATGCCAGACACAACTTGTTTAGATAGCTACCTTGCTCTCATGCATTGTTTGAAACACGAGCCTATGATGGCTGACTGATGCTGTCTTATTTTTATTATTATGCTATGTCAAACAATGAAAAAATGTACACATTTTGTTATCTAACTATAAGGTTGTTTACCACTTCTATTTAATTCATTTTCAGTTTTGTAGTACACTATATCATAGAGGAAAGAACATCCACTTCGGGCAAGTCCACTTTTCACAGTGACAAACAAGGACACAAGTACCTTACTCTGGTAATTATTGTGATAATCTGCATGTGGCTGTGGCTGATAGTGCACAAAAGTAACTATTTAAATAGAAACTGTGAAAAACAAATTACATCAATAAAGTTTATATAATTGAAAACAAACATAAAGCTTGGAGTATAGTTCAACAGTTCACATCATACAGAAATGATTCTATCATTACTTCACTGAAGTCCTTTTCTTATAGCATGTTTACCATGGCAACCACTTGTCTTTTCTCATTTAAAACACTGCCAATGATAGTACAGTTTCTCAAAATACTGTATTCCATTTTACCTCCCAAAATGCTCACAGAATGTTGGTTGCTTTATACATCTGGTAAAATATTTCAAGTTCTTTTCTTCATTTAAATTTTGTCGGTAAATAAAGTGCTGTGATCAACAGTAATGTCCAATTTGAGTATAAAAAAAGCCTTCCATACACAAGAAATCTACACATAAATACAGTTAAACTTATTTTATTTATTTAAATTTACAATTTGGTGAATTATTTATAAGAGTTAACATGAAAAACATTGATTGTTTCCAATAACTTTTCAAAAATCGGCCCTATTTGGTTTTTTAGCTCACCTGAGCACGAAGTGCTCATGGCGAGCTTTTGTGATTGCCTGATGTCCGTGCGTCGTCAACTTTTTCTTCAAACGACTTCTTCTCCTAAACTCCTGGGCCAATCTTGCTGAAACTTGGCAGGAATGTTACTTGCATGAAGCTTTACCAAAATTGTTCAAATGGTTCCAGTCCATTGCCTATCTAGGTCACAGAGGATAAAAATAGATTTTGAACATGAAATTTTTAAAAATCTTCTTCTCTGAAACCATAAGGCCTAGAACTTTGATATTTGGTGTGTAGCATCACCTAGTGGTCCTCTACCAAGATTGTTCAAATTATAGCCCTGGGGTCAAAATTGGCCCCGCCCGGGCGGGGTCATGTGTTTTCCTTATAAATATATAGCAAAAACTTAAAAAATCTTCTTCTCCAAAACCGCAATGGCTAGAAGTTAGATATTTGGCATGAAACATTGTCTAATGGACCTCTAGCAAAGTTGTTCAAATTATGGCCCTGGGGTCAAAATTTGCCCCGCCCCAGAGGTCATGGGTTTTCCTTATATCAATATATAGCAAAAACTTAAAAAAACTTCTTCTCTGAAACTGTAAGGCCTAGAACTTTGATATTTGTTGTGTAGCATCACCTAGTGGTCCTCTACTAAGATTGTTAAAATTATAGCCCTGGTTTCAAAATTTGCCCCGCCCCAGAGGTCATGGGTTTTCCTTATATCAATATATAGCAAAAACTTAAAAAATCTTCTTCTCCGAAACCGCAATGGCCAGAGGTTAGATATTTGGCATGAAACATTGCCTGATGGACCTCTAACAAAGTTGTTCAAATTATGGCCCTGGGGTCAAAATTTGCCCTGCCCCAGAGGTCATGGGTTTTCCTTATATCAGTATATAGCAAAAACTTAAAACATCTTCTTTTCCGAAACCGCAATGGCCAGAGGTTAGATATTTGGCATGAAACATTGTCTAATAGACCTCTAACAAAGTTGTTAGCTCACCTGTCACAAAGTGACAAGGTGAGCTTTTGTGACCGCCTGATGTCCGTCGTGCGTCGTGCGTCGTCAACAATTTCTTCAATCGACGACTTCTTCTCTGAAACGGCTTGGCCAATTTTGATGAAACTTCACAGGAATAATGCTTAGATGATGCCCTTTCAAAATTGTTCAAAAAATGGAATTCCAAGCAGAACTCTGGTTGCCATGGCAACCTAAAGGAAAAACTTTAAAAATCTTCTTCTCTGAAACCACAAGGCATAGAGCTTAGATATTTGGCATTTAGCACCCTCTAGTGGAACTCTACAAAGATTGTTCAAATTATTTCCCTGGGGTCAAAGTTGGCCCCGCCCCAGGGGTCACTTCATTTAACATAGACTTATATAGAAAAAACTTTAAAAATCTTCTTGTCTGAAACCACAAGGCCTAGAGCTTAGATATTTGGCATTTAGCACCCTCTAGTGTAACTCTACAAAGATTGTTCAAATTATTTCCCTGGGGTCAAAATTGGCCCCGCCCCAGGGGTCACTTCATTTTACATAGACTTATATAGGAAAAACTTTAAAAATCTTCTTGTCTGAAACCACAAGGCCCAGAGCTTAGATATTTGGCATTTAGCACACTCTAGTGGAACTCTACAAAGATTGTTCAAATTATTCCCTGGGGTCAAAATTGGCCCCACCAAAGGGGTCACTTCATTTTACAAAGACTTATATAGGAAAAACTTTTAAAATCTTCTTGTCTGAAACCACAAGGCCTAGAGTTTAGATATTTGGCATTTAGCACCCTCTAGTGGAACTCTACAAAGATTGTTCAAATTATTTCCCTGGGGTCAAAATTGGACGAGCCCCAGGGGTCACTTCATTTTACATAGATTTATATAGGAAAAACTTTTAAAAATCTTCTTGTCTGAAACCACAAGGCCTAGAGCTTAGATATTTGGCATTTAGCACACTCTAGTGGAACTCTGCAAAGATTGTTTAAATTATTTCCCTGGGGTCGAAATTGGCCCCGCCGCAGGGGTCACTTCATTTTACAAAGACATATAGGAAAAACTTCAAAAATCTTCTTGTCTGAAACCACAAGGCCTAGAGCTTAGATATTTGGCATTTAGCACCCTCTTGTGGAACTCTACAAAGATTATTCAAATTATTTCCCTGGGGTCAAAATTGGCCTCGCCCAGGGGTCACTTCATTTTACATAGACTTGTAAAGGAAATCTTTAAAAATCTTCTTCTCACAAACCACAATGCATACAGCTTAGATATTTGCTAAGTAGCATTGTCTAATGGATGTCTACTAAATTTGTTCACATTATGTCCCCTGGGCCAAAATCCGCTACGCCCTAGGGTTCTCTTGGTTTACATATAAATATATAGGAAAAACATGAAAATCATTTTTTCTCCAAAACTAATAGGACTAGATCTTAGATATTTGGTGCTGAGTATTTTGTAGAGACCCTTTAACAACATTGTTTAAATGTTGGCCCTGGGGTCAATATTTGCCCCACCCTGGGGGCTCTCAATTCGTAAAAAAGGCAATTTTTAAAAATCTTTTTACTGGAAACCTCATGCCTTAAGCTTAGATATTTGGTATGTAGCATTGTCTGGTGGATTTCTACCAAGTTTGTTCAAATTATGTCCCCTGGGCCAAAATTGGCCATGCCCTGGGGTTCTCTTAGTTTACATAAATAATCGTTTTTCTCTGAAACTAATGCGACTATGACTGGCCTCGGATATTTCCTGTTGAGTATTGTGAAGAGACCCTTTACCAGCATTATTTAAATGTTGGCACTGGGGTAAAACTGAGAGTACTTTTGTACTCAGGTGAGCGACCCAGGGCCCTAAGGGCCCTCTTGTTCAAATTATGGCCCTGGGTTCAAAATTTGCCCCGCCCCAGAGGTCATGGGTTTTCCTTATATCAGTATATTGCAAAAACCTAAAAAATCTTCTTCTCCGAAACCGCAATGGCCAGAGGTTAGATATTTGGCATGAAACATTGTCTAATGGACCTCTAATAAAGTTGTTCAAATTATGGCCCTGGGGTCAAAATTTGCCCCGCCCCAGAGGTCATGGGTTTTCCTTATATCAATATATAGCAAAAACTTTAAAAATCTTCTTCTCCGAAACCGCAATGGCCAGAGGTTAGATATTTGGCATGAAACATTGTCTAATAGACCTCTAACAAAGTTGTTCAAATTATGGCCCTTGGGTCAAAATTGGCCCCGCCACAGGGGTCGCCCATTTTACATAGAATTATATAGGAAAAATCTTGTAAAAGTCTTCTTCTCTAGAACCATAACACATAGAGCTTAGAATTTTTACATGTAACATCACTTTGTTGACCTTTACCACGTTTATACATATCATGACCCCAGGCTCGAATTGGCCCCACCCAGGGGCTTATCAATTTTTACATAGAGCTAAATAGTAAGAACTGAAGACATGTAGAATGTTTGCTAGTGTCAAACTAAACCCCTTGTTCTGAAACTAATGCGACTAGACCTTAGATATTTCGTGTTGAGTATTGTAAAGAGACCCTTTACCAGCATTATTTAAATGTTGGCCCTGGGGTAAAGCTGAAAGTACTTTTGTACTCGGGTGAGCGATACAGGGCCATCATGGCCCTCTTGTTTTACATTCTTGCCAGAAGTCTAAGTACATTAACAATCACAAATGCTGGTGTCACAGTCAATGTGAATGTCCCTCGGTAAGTCGGATATGACCAGTGTTTTTGCTTGTAGACCCATGAAAACTTCTGTTATTGTCAGACACAATGTCCGGTGCAAAATAACAGCCAGCACCAGTTCATTTTTGGAAAATTTACTTTCAGTTTCATGTCCAGTGCTATTTTTAACTGAAATATCATGATTGTTCTGCATGTTTTTATCCGTGTGTCACTATAATTATGTAAACCCTGGAGCATAACTTCTACAGCAATATTCGAAAATCGTTCAGGTCAAGGTTGCTATAATTCCCATAATTCAATTTGCTGTAGTAAACAATTGTGGCAGTCAACGTTAGATGAACAGAATAAAATTATTTATTCATTTTGATCTGCTGACCATTTTATTGAATAATTCAGAAACAAATAGATTAAGGATTCAGTTCAAGATGCATATGTGATACAATGAAAATGCGAAATCATTAAATTATAACGCAAGGAGTTTATAATCTCAGACTAAGCACTTATAAAATTATTAAACTCTGTTTTGGTGATAAACCTTTTACCATCATTAAAAGGTTATGAATTCATTTTATTATGTATTAATTGCAACAATATCGTGAAAGTAAATCTGTAGATTATTAAAACTTGTTTTTTTTTCAAACATGGCCATCAGCAAATCTACAATATTTAAGCATTAAACAACCTTACGGCACTATGAAAGCATTCTGGTAACAGTTGTTATTATTCAGAAAATCTAAAATTTATAAAAATAATATGTTAAATATCTATTATTTAAAGCTAGATACAGTAAATAAATATAATAATAATAAAACTGCAATTTAAAGAAATTTTAAGTTGATGTCACAAAATTCAGTCTACAAAATTGTGACAGGCAACAATTTGTTTTGATAAGTAAGATTTTTGTATTTACCTGTTGCAATGTCCTCTGAAGGGAAAAAACTTTCGTGTAGACTGTTATCATCTTATTCTATAGCGTCTGACGCTGTGAAAATGGCTGGGTAATTTCTTGCTTGATATGCTGTTTACGTCAATTGTTCTTAAAATTATGATTGGGCATTATAAAACAATTTGCATTATACACAACAGAATATGGTACTAATTTGATAAAAAAAATTGTTAATCACATATTATCGCCTGTATGGTTTAAGCAATATACAATAAAAAAAAGTGTTGAACATAGGAAATTTAACATTCAGAATAATAAAGAATTACTAGCTCACTCTAAGTGAAAAGCTGAGAGTGAGCTGTAGTGATTAAGATTGGTCCAGCATGTCCATTGTCTGGTGGCACACCAAAAATCCCACATGTACTCTACCTGTGCTATTCAGTCAATAAATCTCCTTTATACCACAGAGATCATGCGACAAACCAGTATAGATCCAGATCAGCTTGCACATCTGTTTGCTTCTTGGTTGGAAAAAAGTCTAATAAATCTAAAAGCAAAAGTGTAGATTCCAATCTGCCAACATGGATGTGGAGGCTGATCTGGAGGCTACACTGGTAACACAATGGATAAAAGTCACATCCATGGAGTAGTTTATTATTCTTGCATACCAGATCAGGTCATCCGGTGTTTTCACCCATGTAGGAAATTTTGATTCTACACCCCCCATGTAGAATGAGTCACGCGCCTTATATGACGTCACGACGTCTTACGCATTAATGAATGAACGATGGAATGTCTCGTATATTACTCCGCTACTAAAAACAAGTGATGCGAAGAAAAATGTACAGGCAAATACCACAAAATTAGCAAAATAAATACGGTATGCAAGAAAAAGTATCATTCACTTACGTTGGGTTAAGATTGCGTGATCCAGCCCTCGTGAAATATGCACTTAGGCGGTTACTCGGCAGAGCCTCGTTACTACCCTTGTGCATATTTCACTCGGGCTGGATCACACGATCTTAACCCAACACACGTGAATGATACTTATAGTTCAAACAAATGTTTTGTCATTACAGCTGAACACAGCTTTATCGTGCGAGTGTTGATTAATCTGTTGGAATTTTTATACTGGATCACAGTAGGACAGTGACAAGGATCGTTGTGCTCGAAGGCTGTTTATGTTCATATTAGTTACTTGTCTCACATACACTATTTCTCTGGGCTTTGGCGCATTGCGGTTTGGTTGATATTTTGTTATTGCATTGTTTATCTCATTAGGATTGTTCACTATTTTAGTGATTTCAAACACACTATCTAGTTCTGGCAAAACTTCCTGTTGTCTCTTAAAGCGATCTTCAGCATACTCAGCAATATAAACTCCCATCATGGATTCCACTATCAGAAGGGTGTTCCCCCTTGCAAATCCTAGTGCAATATTAATATTTCTACTTGTACTGAAAAAGCCTTCATCAAAAAAATATTGTTGGTTTTTGTATATAAAATCTTCATTATAACCTCGGAAAGTGTTATAGTGCATCCTTGGTCTCATTATTGACAATGCTTCATTAATTATGGAACCAACTTGTTGAAATGCCATTCTAACATCTGCATTCCTACGAGTATGGAAGGCACACCTAAGCTCTTTGTTCAGGCGAAACGGAAAATTCTTGGTTGACTTGTCTTGCATTAACAGATGTTTATCTATTATACAGTAGCGAGAATACATGCTGATCCAAGCAACAGCCCAGTGTTCAGGTCCGCCAGTATATCCCAGACTAGATGATTTGATTCTGGCATCATCTAAGCAATGCTTTATCCCAAATCTATTGTCAATGTCCTTCATGGTGTTCATAGCTCTTGTTTCAAAATTTGCTGAAATTAAAAATATCATCTATTTATGATGAAATTTTTTTATTTTTTTTGTGTGTAATTTTGTGGGTTTTTCTAAGTATTTAAAACTGGATCTGCCAGCACAAACCTGTAGTTTAAAACTGGAGAAGCAGCATCTACAATGTCAAGTTTGCTGTTATTAGAATATTATTTATAGTTATGCTATACCACTGAAAGAACTTACCTGCTGATGTTGCAGATGTTGCCAGAATAGCCAGCACGATGACAAACATATATCTGCTCATGTTTCCAGAGACACTAACTGAAAGAATTATTCCAACTTGACTGGATACTTGGAAGGATATATGCCTGTTGCTAATATAAAGTTTCCCCTTCTCGTTGTTCTGTATCCTAATTCCTAGTAATTATGTTTGAACTTTCGAGGGTTTGTAAGCTGATTTAGGTCAGGATTGTATGTTCAAGTGATTTAGGATATCTTGTTGAACCTAATTAACCACATGCTTAAGTCATTGGGCAGTTGTCTAAAATTACCTACTTCATCACTTCCTGGTACATAGAAGCAATGTTTGTTGTGTTGGTTTTGCCTGTTTGATCTGGCGTATTGTACGTTGACCTGGCACCTTATTACCATTCGTAAAAGTCATTTGAAAAAAAACACTGGTACATAACCAGAGAATTTATTGATAAATTTGTTCAATCCACACGCAAGTGAGTTGAAGTGTATTGGTATTCATGCCGGACTACCAATCTGTAGGTATCTGGTTCGAATCCTACCAAATATCATTTTATGAAAATACACTTTTTTGAAATCTACTCCTAAGAATTGATTTGAAATTGTTTTACTTCAATGCAAAGTTGAAGTTTTTATTCAGGAAAAGCTCATTCTTAAATAGGTATACAAAACAGCTTTTAGTTTCATCATTAATACAATGCCATTTTGACTATGCGTGTGCCTCTTGGTATTTGGGATTGAGTCAAGCACTAAAAAATAGACTCCAAGCAACCCAAAATAAAATGTTGAGATTCATACTTGATCTCAGTCCTCGTACCCATATTGGAATGGCCCACTTTGAAGAAGTTGGCTGGTTACCTGTGCACTTAAGAGTAAATTCCCTTATTCTTGGTCATGTACATAAGATACACAGTAACAGTGCGCCAAGTTATTTAAATGAGTATTTCATATTAGCAAATGAAGTACATTCTTATTCAACACGTTTTAGAGATAGTAACAGTTATTCTATTCCCAGGGTTAAGGGTTTTGGAAAAAAATCATTCGCGTATAATGGCTGTCAAGTGTGGAACAGCTTACCACCTCATCTAAGATCTATATCTAGTAATAGTCAGTTTAAAAAGTCTGTTAAGGAACATTTTATGCAGTCTATACCAGCCTAGTCCTCGTCTTAGTTTTAATCTTTCAGTATTAATGATTTTTAGTAATACCTGCTCAATGTCAAGGTTGATTCTGTGATATTTAAGTCAATACATGTGCTATTAAACAGTAATTTAATGGTTATGTGCAATAATATTCTGTATGATTAATTTGCCTTTCTGGTGTCATATGATCAATCCTAGGGACCACAATGGAAATAAGTCTGTTTCATGCCTTCTTTTTGTGTTATCCTTGGTATTGATTATATGTCATCTACTATGCATTTTAATGTTCACATGTATCTGGTATATGTTGACATTGAATTTGTATTTGTTTTATGACATGTATTCATTTTACCTTAATAAATAATAAAATAAAAATACTTCATCTGTTTTTAAAACAACTTAAAATAGTGTTTTTCTACAATTTTATTTGTGACATTATGCAACCTTATAGGCTATAAATGCAATTGGCTTTAGCAAATACACTCTATTAAAATGCTACACAGGACGTATACACGGAAAAACAGTCTGCACAAGTTTAAGAGAATGGTAATTTTAAAAAATAAAATAACTAAGTGCCAGAAACGTGAATTCAAACTCATTACGTCTATGTTGTTGTATCGAAACACTTAACCCACTGCGCTAAGCGTGATTTTTAACTGATCATTTAAAATTGGCTAATACATGTATATACATTCACCCCGATTTATAAGAAGAGTTTACAAAATTTACCGACTACAGGGTCAAATGCCAGGTCTATATTGTTGGACAATAACATTTTGTATGTGTGTTTTATTGCAGGCCAGCTTGGGGCTGAAGCAAGTTCTATTCCCAGTGATTTACTTTTTTTCAAAAATTAAAGCTAAAATTACTAATTTCTTTTTTTGAGGAAAATATATTTAATGAGAAAAAAGTAGGGATGTCAAAAATGAATATCTAGATAACTGGATATTCGGATACAAAGTCATTAACCTTATTCTAACTTCGTATTCGAGTATTCGTAAAAGTTCGTAATAAAATCATCATAAAACTGTTTAAAATGCTTCAATTATTGCTAGTACACACCTGTTTAGAAAATGATTCAATTATTGCTAGTACACACCTGTTTAGAAAATGCTTCAATATCAGATATTTCAGAAATGTATATTGATCATCACAAAACTGCCACAAGAACAAACGCAGTGTTTGTTAAACAGATCAGAGGTGTGAAAGTTGTATCCTGTTGCAATCAACCAGTCAGGACCATTGTTTGCCAATTATAATAATCCTCAATTTCTGTTGATAATGTGATTGTCTTCCAATTAGCCCTGTCAATTACTCTCAGTTAAGTTTACCAAAGTCCCCTTAAGGCTGTCAAGTTCATTTTCAAATATCTGATTGTATGGGGGATTTTTTTGCAAATAGAAATAATGGTGAAAAAAAATAATAATAAATTTATAATAAAATACAAAAGATTGTGCATTTGTTGCTCATTTTTAATTTGTGTTGTCAGGTAGGTTAAATACATGTATAGTGTCTGGAACATACCAGATAGATCTCAATGTCAACCCTAAGATCACCAAACACATCTTGATTTACATTGGAACAGTACAAAATTTTATAAAAAGGACAACAGGTTGCAGACATTACAGATGGACAGAGAGAGAGACCTTGAAAACTTTTATTAATTGCAACAGTTGTATGCAGAAGAACAAAAACGAATGGACAAGTTTAATAATTTCACTGCATAAAAAGAAATCAACAACAGTTCACTCATTTTTATGCCCCCGAAGGGAGGCATATAGTAATCGCACCGTCTGTCCGTCCGTCCGTCCTTCCGTCCGTCCGTCAGTCCGGCAAAATGTTGTCCTCGCTTCTTCTCCAAAACAGCTTGAGGGATTTCATTGAAACTTCACAGGAGTGTTTGTCACCAAGCCTTGTTGTGCATATCGTCAGGAATTTCTGATTGGATTATTTTTTGCCGAGTTATGAGCACTTTGTCATTTTTTGCTAACCCTAACCCTAACCCTAATTCTTGTCCTCCCTTCTTCCCCAAAACCGCTTGAGGGATTTCATTGAAACTTCACAGGAGTGTTTGTCACCAAGCCTAGTTGTGCATATCATCAGGAGTTTCCGCTCAGATTATTTTTGGCCGAGTTATGAGCTCTTAGTCATTATGAAACTATAAAGGTACATTAATGAGCCCAAATGGCATCATTCTGAATTCCTAACCCTAAACCCTAACCCTAACCCTAATGTAAACTGAAACCGCTTGAGGGATTTCATTGAAACTTCACAGGAGTGTTTGTCACCAAGACTTGTTGTGTATATCCAAAGGAATTTCTGATCGGATTATTTTTGGCTGAGTTATGGGCCTTTTTACCTAACCCTAACCCTAAACCCTAACCCTAAGGTAAATTTTGTCAACGCAATAGAGGTTACATTTTTTGTCTGATTGTCATGAAATTTGGTCAGGATGTTTGTCCCAATGATTTCTCGGACGAGTTCCAATATGGGTCATCTGGGTCCAAAAACTAGGTCACTGTTACTAAAAATAGAATTTTCTTGTTTACACTCTAGCGGTCACATTTTTGTTCCCATTGTCATTAAACTTGGTCAGGATGTTTGTCCCAATTATTTCTAGGCCTAGTTTGAATATGGATCATCTGGGTCCAAAAACTAGGTTACTGTTACTATAAATAGAATTTTCTTGTTAACACTCTAGCAGTCACATTTTTACTCCAATTATCATGAAACTTGGTCAGGATATTTGTCCCAATGATTTCTAGGGTGAGTTTGAATATGAATCATCTGGGTCCAAAAACTAGGTTACTGTAACTAAAAATAGAATTTTCTTGTTAACACTCTAGCGGTCACATTTTTGTTCTGATTGTCATGACACTTGGTCAGCATGTTTGTCCCGATGATTTCTCGGACGAGTTTGAATATGGGTCATCTGGGTCCAAAAACTAGGTCACTGTTACTAAAAATACAATTTTCTTGTTAACACTATAGAGGTCACATTTCTGCTCTGATTGTCATGAAACTTGGTCAGGATGTTTGTCCCAATGATTTCTCAGACAAGTTCGAATACGGGTCATCTGGGTCCCAAAACTAGGTCACTGTTACTAAAAATAGAATTTTCTTGTTTACACTATTAGTGGTCACATTTTTACTCTGATTATCAGATTGTAAAGAAACTTGGTCAGAACATATGTCCCAGTTATTAATTGGACGAGTTTGAGTATGGGTCACATGGGGTCAAAAACTAGGTCACTGTTACTATAAATAGAAAAATCTTGTCCAGGCTGTAAATTGTTATTTCTCATTGGATTTTAAAATAGCTTGGCTCAAATGTTTACCATTACAAGGTGTACTTTTGCGTACAATACCCATGCCTGTTGGTCCAAGGTCAAGGTCACTGTTACTAAAAATAACATTTTCTTGTCTGGGCTGTTAATTCCTAATGAATGAAGTGATTTCAAAATAACTTTACATAAATGTTCACCATCACAAAGGGATGTGTTGCTTACAATACCCATGCAGGTAGGTCAAAGGTCAAGGTCACTGTTACGAAAAATAGCATTTTCTTTTCCAAGCTGTAGATTTGTTGTTTCTTATTGGATTTTAAAATAACTTGGTGTAAATGTTCACCATATTGAGACGTTGGGTCTTGTACAACACAACTTTGTTGTACTCAGGTGAGTGATAAAGGGCCATCATGGCCCTCTTGTTTATATTACCCACATCATATGTAGTAAGGTCCATAACTCTAATAATCATTTTTCAGGATAATTTCCCCAATAATCTTCAAATTTTCTTTAAAAAAATGTAATATTCAACTTTATTTAACTATATACTTACTACAGACTTGAAACATATGATCCTTTCATCTTTCACTTTATATGCATGCAGTATGTTTTGTCTTCCACAAGCATATTTTTCATTACATATGTTTATTTATTACATATGTATACCTATTTGATTTCAAAGCTGCATTTCGGGGGCATATGTCAATTTCAAGTGACAGCTCTTGTTCATCATTTATAACTACAGCATCTTCAAATTGCTTGAACATATTTCAAGAGGTAAAAATAAAATCAAGAAGACCATTGATCAGTTGTAATAAAATGCTTATAATCTGCTGTGAGACTTTTTCAATTGTCTGTTCTACCAGATGTCTTTTCTTTGCATGGATGTATTCTTTCAAGTGTCTGTTGATGAGTTGTCATAGATCCGAAGTACAATTTTATCCATGTCAAAAAAGGTGGGGATCACATATATCTGACAAAGTGGCCGATCTATACGGTTATCCGGATAGTATTCCTATTTTATATACAGATAACCGGATACCAAAACTGGTATCCATTGACATCTTTAGAACAAAGAAATTCAAGAAATCTGACCCACTCATTAGGTTTTTTGTACCATATACTCCTTATATAAGTATTTTTACGGTTGTATGACCAGTGTAGATCCAAATCCAAAATGCAAACAGTGCAGATCGTGATTTAATGGCACGGCATATATATGGAGGAAAGGGTTAAGAGAGTTAATGATAGTGGTTTATGTTATTAATGACATGGAGAATTCAGAAAGCATTTAAAAATACTTACTGCCTTACAAATATTTACACAAAGACTCTTCGGACCTGTTGCATTCATTTGAATTATTTTGTTTACTAATTTAGATGAGTTCTGTAAAAAAAATGTATTTAAAACAGAATTTAGAACGGAATTTAGTCACAGCTTATTGCATAAAGCATAAATTCAGACAGTATTAATATTATAAACATGTTTTCCAAGATAAATCATGAAATGGGTGATACTGTGGGTCCCAATTCATTTGATTGAATCTTCCCAAGTTGAATTGTGATTATTCGGTGCACTAATGAACCATTATAGCCTTGATCCTTGTAAGTGGCTATATCCCATGCACACACAGTGTAAATACCATCAGCCTGCAGATCTGCCTAGTCTGATCAGGATCTACACTTTTTGCTTAATTGACTATTTTATGTGCCCCTTGTAGACGGGATGTATTATATGTGCCCCTTGTAGACGGGATGTATTATATGTGCCCCTTGTAGACGGGATGTATTATATGTGCCCCTTGTAGACGGGATGTATTATATGTGCCCCTTGTAGACGGGATGTATTATATGTGCCCCTTGTAGACGGGATGTATTATATGTGCCCCTTGTAGACGGGATGTATTATAGTAACACCCATGGCAAATGGTTGTTTTTCAAACTTCATGAAACTTATGGAAAATGTTAATAGGCTTACTATCTTGGCCAAGTTCAATAACCAGCCAAATCACTACAAGCAATTAAGAGTTATGCCCCTTTACTTATTTGAAAAATGGCATATTCGCCATGTCCACTCTCAGATCTTCTTGAAACTTGGGAAAAATGTTAATAGGCTTAATATCTTAGCCAAGTTCGATACCAGCCCAACGGCTTTAGGCAATTTAGAGTTATGGCCCTTTATTTATACAAAAATGGCAAATTCGCCATGTCCACTCTCTAACTCAAACAGTTGTTTTCAGATCTTCATGAAACTTGGTAAAAATGTTATTGGGCATAAAGTCTTGACCAATTTATCTCTCACCAGCCATATTCCTTCAGGCAGTTCAGAGTTATTGCCCTTTATCTTACTATTAATGTGGCTGGTTATCAAATCCTTTACAGTACAATATAGTAGATACAATTGACACCTCTGCAAAAACACCATAAATCTTTGGTATTAAATTCACTGGTTGTCAAATTCATTTGGGTTATAAGGATTCCTGCAACTTACAACTATACACACCTCTCTGTCAAACTTTTCAACCATTTACCAAAATTTTCGACAGGCGTATTTTGTGGCAGTTTAGCAGTCTTGTAAAACCATATTAATTACATGTATCTTGCGCAACAGAAAATGAGAAGTTGTTCTGATTTGTTTATTTTCAGAAAAAGCCGATTACACAGATCAAATCTGCATCAGCCTTAAATAGAATCCTTGTGTTGTGTGATAACACTTTAACTATGCTGAATATGTTAGATCTCGAGGTAAGATTGAATTTTTGTGTACACTGGATAAGTCTTTCCATGTGAACCAGGGAAGAAGAATCTGATCTTTACCTAATCCAGTTTGTGACATCATTTTGAATATGAGGTTTTTTAACATCAACATTTTAGAGTACAGATATTATGCACATATTCAAATGCAAATGTTATGTACAGTTTAAGGATGCAGTAAAAGACATTCTTGCATACCAGATCAGGTCATCCGGTGTTTTCACTCGTGTAGGAAATTTCGATCCTACACCCCCATGTAGAATGAGTCACGCGCCTTATATGACGTCATGACGTCTTACGCAGTTATGAAAGAACGAAGGAATGTCGCGTATATCACTCCGCTACTATAAAAAAAAGTAGTTGAAAGAAAAAAAGGAAAATATCCCAAAATGCACAAAATAAATACGGTATGCAAGAAAAAGTATCATTCACTTATGTTGGTTAAGATCGCGTGATCCGGCCCACGTGAAATATGGCGGTAACTCGGCAGAGCCTCGTTCGATCTTTACCCAACACACATGAGTGATACTTATATTCATTTAAAATAGAAAAATCAGTCACTTAGGGTGAACTGTTCATGCAGAGCCTCATTCCCGCCAAAATAGTTCACCATTTTTTTCCATCTTCACATCCCGCTCATGCAAGATACATGTTTTGATTATTATTTCCCTGCTTTCTTAAACCTTTACTCCTTGGATTATGCCATATCCGGTGGAAAACTAGTGCTGGTCTGATGTTTGCAACTAAAAGCAACATTTGTAGGTCCTAGACTGCATGGATATGCATGGTGATCTGGATCTATACTGGTCACACATGTGACATAGTTCATTTCCTAGGAATGAAGGTTGATTGTCCTGACCTACCTTGGATGAGTCCCATTCATGGGTTTGGAATATTTTAGATGGAGCTAGCTCTTTTGATCCCTAGTTCTGGCCTTGTTATATCAACATTTACACTTCAACTTTGTCCGCTATGATGAAGTCTTATTCATCAAACGGATCATAATATCTGTTGGTAAACAGTGTGACGTTTATTTTAAAAGGCGTGGCTACAGTAGAGCCATTCATAATTTATTGGACATTGCACAATGTTTTGACGTGTGACGTTGCTGAGCACGTGCGTTTTGCCACAAATAGCGTGCAGTAATTCACTGTGTTGTCAATGTTGCTGTTCCAACAGCCTTTTGAAAAAGCCGTAATATTACAAATTCTTCTCATAATTTCTGTATTAATGAGAGTATTTATGAATGTAAATATAAGGATTGAATCAATATTTAATGGTTTTTATTTGGGTATGGAAAACAGTTGGGCCTTTTAAAGTACTTGTGAAGCCTGAACAACCCATGTGTTTTCCATACACAAATGAAAACCATCAAATATGGATTCAATCCTTAATTCAAACACACTATGATCTATTCTTCTTAGGAGTACTGAATCAGAAGCATCTCGTCAATATATTCATGTGTGTGAGGTTCTGATGAGAAATCCAGGATCAAGGCTTTACTATGTCACCACTCTTAATCTTCCCAGACTGCCCGCCATCCAAACCAAGCATATGTGACAGATACTTTTTAGCTCGACTATTCGAAGAATAGGGGAGCTATCCTACTCGCCCCGGTGTCGGCGTCGGCGTCCGTTAAACAAAAAATGCACTTTGGTCCATTACTTGAAAACTACTTATGATATCAACTCGAAACTTGGAATATATATTCACCATCAAATTCTACATCATTACCAACAAGACCCATAACTCTGCTTCCAATATTTTTCAAGTTATGCCCCTTTTTCACTTAAATTTTGCGTTAAGGAAAATATGCACTTTGGTCCATAACTTATAAACTACTTGAGATATCAACTTGAAACTTGGAATATATATTCACCATCAAATTCTACATCATTACCAACAAGACCCATAACTCTGCTGTCAATATATTTCAAGTTATGCCCCTTTTTTCTTATATTTTGTGTCAAGCAAAATATGCATTTTGCCTCTAACTTTAAAACTAATTGAGATATTGCCTTGAAACTTGAAATATATTTTCACCATCAAAATCTACATCATAACCAACAAGACCCATAACCCTTCTTCCAATATTTTTCAAATAATGCCCCTTTTTCGCTTACATTTTGTGTTAAGCAAAATATACAGTCGGCCCTTAACTTCGTTATGAATGGAGGGATTTCAAAATAACTTGGCACAAATGTTCACCATGACAAGGCGGTGTGTCGCGTACAATACCCATGCCTGTAGGTCCAAAGTCAAGGTCACTGTTACTAAAAATAGAATTTTCTTGCAAAATCGTGTCCGCTCTGTAACTTTGTTATTTCTTATTGGGTTTTTAAATAACTTGGTATAATTGTTCACCATATCAAGACAGTGTGTCACGTACATGCCCAAGCCTGTATGTCAATGGTCAAGGTCACTGTTGCTAAAAATAGAATTTTCTTGTCTAGGCTGTTACTTTGTTATGAATGGAGGGATTTCAAAATATCTTGGCACAAATGTTCACCATGACAAGGCGGTGTGTCCGCACAATACCCATGCCTGTACATCCAAGGTCAAGGTCACTGTTACTAAAAATAGAATTTTCTTGTCCAGGCTGTAACTTTGTTATGAATGGAAGGATTTCAAAATAATTTGACACAAATGTTCACCATGACAGGGCAGTGTGTCACGTACCATGCCCATGCCTGTAGGTCAAAGGTCAAGGTCACTGTTACTAAAAATAGAATTATCTTGTCCTGGCTGTTACTTTGTTATAAATGGAGGGATTTTAAAATAACTTTGCACAAATGTTCATGAAAAGGCAGTGTGTCCGCACAATACCCAAGCCTGAAGGTCCAAGGTCAAGGTCACTGTTACCAAAAATAGAATTTTCTTGTCCAGGCTGTAACTTCATTATAAATGGAGGGATTTCAAAAAAACTTGACACAAATGTTCACCATGAAAGGGCAGTGTATCGCATATTATTCCCATCATTGCACTTGAGTGTCTGAAAATGATGCATAGCGGGGCATCCGTGTCCTATGGACACATTTCTAGTTTCACTTATATTTTCACTTAAGTGCACTTCATCGATAACTTTGCAAATACTTAAGGTATCAACTTCAAACTACCATTATATTTTCATTTCAGTTCTTTTTCTGTAACATTACTGAAGTGATTGATATTTGACTAAAAGTAAATGTCTCTAATAAAAAATTACTAACAAGTTTTCTAACAAATTCAGAAATATTTCATAGTTATTCCCCTATTCAGTTTAATATTTATGGTACATTTAGGAATTATTTCTGTTATTTGAAAAGAATTTCTCCCGTACCATTCACTTGTAAATATTTTTCCTGATTGCACATGAATGTATGGCCATAGTTGTTATTGTTTTAATCTTCAAATTGCATTTGTTTCAAATGATTCGAATAGTCGAGCATGCTGTCTCCTCTGACAGCTCTTGTTTGCATACCATATAGCTATTTACCATTTAGTTTTGTATTTATGAACATTTTTTTATACGCCACAAGAAGAATGTAAGTCATTTTAGGTTTTGGAAGAAAGTGCAAGATATAGAGGTCTCTTTAATTCCAGAAACATCCGTGGTTCTTTTAAGTGCCAGGTGTATAGCACCACTACACTGGACCTCGCTTTATAGTCTCGTCTGAAATATTATTAGTAATTTTAGTTAGAGTAGCGGGGGATCGAACCAGCTATCCCTGGACACAGAAGCAGATGCACTAACCTTTGAGCTAGTATTCTGCTCCATACTTCACAATTAAGTTTTCGTGGTATTTATTTATTCTGTATAGCCAGCAGTGGGTGGAGCAAAGATTAAGGGTGTGACCCACTTCTGTTTGAATGACAATCCAGTCAAAGGCAGCCCATTCAGTGTTGAAGTATGTGTGGCCCTTAAGAAGAAACAGATTCAGATCTACAACATTACAGATGATAAAATGATCCATGTCAAAGACATAAGTGTACCAGAACCTGCAACTGTTGTTGTAAGTGATTTTCTTTTGATTTTGAGCAACACCATATATCAAGTTCTGAGCACTAAACTGTTTAGTGCTAGGCTATTCTTAATCCTAGAAGAATTTATACAAGATAAAATAGTTTTGCACTTTGCTCGATATAGTTGATTAAAGTGTGTTGACAGGAAACTAGCACCATTCAACTGGGGACTACGGACCGCTTTGACCATCCATCGGTCTTTCATGAAAAATTTTGCTATAACTTTGCCATTTCTTAATATTTTTTAATTAAACTTTGAACTTAAAGTTAACAAAATATTTTGTTCACTATATTTCACTGGTGAACTCTGACAATATGTATTACCATGACGGATAAGCCACATATCAAAGTATAATGTCTGAAGCGGCTAGGTGAAATATCTGCCAGTAATGAAAACAAATATTCTCTGTATGAATAGGGGAAAATACATCTGTTTGCTTTGACATAAACAATATCAACATGTATCGTGAATATGAGTACATGAAGAAAACATGGCAGAATAATGATTTTTATGTTCTCACAACAAACACAGAGCCAGTTGTTGATATATAATTCAGATTTGGGGGAAATATTTTATAATTAAAGTTTAAGCATGATTTCAATTAAGAGGGGTGATTGAATTACAACAATTGACAGGGAGTGGGAATGCAAACAGTCAACATGCAAAATAAAATGATCTGTTACAGGGTTTAGATGGTTGTGTAGTGTGTGCGGCTTTACTGACACAGTATGTTATGATAGATTACGAGACAGGACAAAACACAGATCTGTTTCCAATAGATACAGAACACACACAACCCATTGTCAAAAGAGTCAGTAAGGTAATCATGGAATATATTTACTTTTCATTGTTAGATTAGTCATTAGTACCCAGTTTATAACTTCTGTGTACAATAGATTTCTGTAGCTGTTTGAAGTTTGTACTATTCTGGATACCAATAATTACTTAATTTTAGTTGGTGATAATTTTTTTCTTTAATTCAAAAGGTGACAACAGTTTAAAAATTATTTTTCAAAATAAAAATGTTTTACTTGCTCACAAGTTTGCAAATCTTATATTTTATAAATTGCTCTGACGTAAAGATGAATAAAAAGCAGATTTCAGTATACAGTTATTTCATATGTGATTTGGGAACAGTCAAAATGTTGGCCTGAGGTGGAGGGGATAGTGTTTTGAACTGTTGCCCGAGGCCGTCGGCACTGAGGGACAACTGTTTGACTGTTCCCAAATCAAATATGAAATAACTGTTTTATTACCTGATCAATTACTGTTTTAACAGTACTTACAGATGAAAAGAGGAACAAGAAAATAATTTTGCAAATATGTTTTAATTAAACTAGCTTGTAACTATGTCACACTGCCAACATTTTGTATGTCAGTAGGTTTTCATATTGTTTTTCTCTGTAATTTCATCAAAAAACTTAAGGAAACTGTCATTTTGCTGACAAAATTTTAATTTGTTTAAATACTTCACCACATTTTATATATGGAGAAATAATAATTGGAGTTAATTTGTTTCTTTACTGTTCCACATGAAATCATGACGTCAGAGCACACGAGAACAGTCGAAACTATTGACCGGTCAACAGTTCGCAAACATGGACTTTTTTTTAAATTTCAGAAAACAGTCAAAACTACCAAATTACATTTATATAAAGTATTGGGTAATAATTTATTATACCCCCATAAACGAAGTTTGAGGGGGTATATAGGATTGAGCTTGTTGGTCTTGTTGGTCATGTTGGTCGGTCTGTTGGTCTGTCGGTCGGTTTCTTTGTTTCCGGATGATAACTCATGAAAGGCTTGACAGAATTAAATAAATTTTTGTACACAGGTATATCGTCATAAGATACAGGTCAAGTTCGATTTTGGGGCTGGTGGGGTCAGTGTCAAGGTCACTGTTACTAAAAATAGAAAAATGCTTTACGGACGATAACTGCTGAAAGGTATCAACTATTTAAAAAATTTTTGGTACACAGGTGTAACATCACAAGATACAGGTCAAGTTCGACTTTGGGGCTGGTGGGGTCAATGTCAAGGTCAGTATAACTAAAAATGAAAAATGGTTTCCCGATGATAACTCCTGAAACACTTCACAGATTAAATCCTTTTTTGGTAAATAGATGTAACATCAGAAGTTACAGGTCGAGTTCGACTTTGGGGCCTGTGGGGTCAAGGTCACTGTTACTTAAAATAGAAAAATTGTTTCTGGACGATAACTCATGAAATACTTCATAGATTTAATTATTTTTTGGGACACAGATGTAACATAACAAGATACAGGTTAGGTTTGACTTTGGGGCCTGTGGGTTCAAGCTCAAGGTCACTGTTATTTAAACTTCAAAACTTCATTTCCACTCAGTAACTATAACGTGGAATGAGATTCTTAAATGAAATTTGGTGTATTAGTGGTTTTTGTGAAGATGACTTTTGGGATTCAAAGTAAGGCAACAGGGTCAATGTCACTGTTACTAAAAATAGAAAAAAAAACTGTATATGCTCAAAAACTTTGGTTCAGAATGAGATATTGTGATGAAAATTGCTTAATAGGTAGTGTCTGTGAAGACGAAACTTGGTATTGAAATTGGGCCAGATGGGGTCAGGTTCACTGTTCACTGTTACTAAAAATAGAAAAAATGGTTTCTGGATGATTTCTCATGAAAAGCTTCACATACGAGGGGCATTAATAAAGTATTAATCAGTGTGATTGTTTAACGTTAATCCGAAAGAAATTTCTACATGTTATACATGTATGGAAAGCTTAGACTCTCCTCTACAGTTACGTGCTCGAGGAAACCGGGTAAAATCGTTACAGTGATTGAAATCTTCAATTGAATCGACCAAGGTCAGATACACTGCAGTTAAAATGGCAGACAAAGAGAACAAATTTCAAGATGAGCAAAGAGCTTATTGTAAAGTACGCGCATTGCTCGGCGTTGCTGCACCTGATATTAAAGCAGACTTAGACAAGGATTATGGGGACTGTGCTCTCTCGTATTCCACGGTTAGAAGGTGGGTTCGTCTTTTAAACTCTGATAGGGAGGATATAAAAGATGAGGCCCGTCCTGGCTGTCCAGTGACCACAATGACTGAGGAAAATATTGCCGCTGTTAAAAAAGCTGTGGAAGATGATGCCCGTTGTACAGTCGAGGAGATAAGTGATTTATGTGACATTAATTCGTCATCGCTTTTTCAAATATTGACGCGCGCGTTAAAGCTATGCAAGGTTTGCGCCAGGTGGATACCCCACCTCCTCACTGATGATCAAAAGCGCGAGCGCGTGCGAATAGCGTCCCAGCTGCTTGATACATACAAGAATGCTGACCAAAAACGCATGAATGAAATTGTGACTGGCGATGAAACGTGGGTATATTCTTATGAGCCTGACAGTAAACAAAAAAATAAGGTGTGGGTCGGTGAAAATGATGGACGGCCCCAAATTGCCCGTAGAGCTCGCACCTCAAAACGCATTATGTATGCATTATTTTTTGATTGCCAGGGAATGGTGGCTCGAATTCCTGTACCAGAAGGTAGAAGTGTTACGGGAACATTTTACCGAGATTCGGTACTTGCTGCTGTTGTATGCCACTATACTGCAGACCGTCCCCGTACCGGCGTACGCGGAATCAAGCTCCTGCATGACAACGCACCGGCCCACAAGTCAGTGGTGGTAACGTCGTATCTAAGCGACAACAACATTGACACTTTACCACACGCTCCATATAGCCCTGATCTTGCTCCGTGCGATTTTTGGTTAAATCCCTTTATTAAGAACTACATGAGAGGTCGACATTTTGAATCTCGGCACGCCGTCGGCAGCGCGCTTTTCCAGTGTCTTAACACTATACCCAAAGAAGCATTCCGAAAAGCATTTTCTGATTGGATTAAACGCTTGGAAAAGTGCATACAAGTCAAAGGGGAATACTTCAAAGGGTTGATCTAAAAATTTAAGCAGAAATATTACGTATACAACTAAAGCGCCACACTGATTAATACTTTATAAATGCCCCTCGTATATAAACAATTTTTGGCACACGGTTGTTAGATAAAAGTTAAGTAAAGGTCACTGTTACTAACATATTCAAACTGTTTCTGCTCAATAAATTTAGAAGGTACGAGATATTGTGATGAAACTTGCTGTATATGTGGCTACTGTGAAGACGACACTTTGGATTGAAAGTGGGGCACATTATGCCATTGATTTGAAGCATTCCCAGTTCAATTATCAAGCACACATGTGGGGGTATTTAATCACTTTCAGTGATAATTCTAGTTTATATTTAGAAAATTCTGAGTGATCATCACTATCTGCATCCTCTTATATGTTCTCAAAGTGTCAAAGTGACATTAAACTCATAATAAACTGTCAAATTAACTAGCTGTTATTTTCAACGTCAGGTTAGCTTACATCATTACCACTCTAAAATCATTTACAATAAGAAAATCCAGCTTACGTTATTGCGGTGAATATATTTTTTTGTCGCCAGTAAATTTGCTAATGGCAAAAATGTGTCACAAATTTTCTTTTTTTTTCGCATTTGGCGACATTTGTGATTGAAAGCTGGAATCCTGAATGTGGAGATCAAGTTTGTGACTATCAGTGTATAACCTGCACTCATTGTTTTATCTTAGGAGGAGTTTCTGTTGACAGGACCAAGCGGCCTGGGCATGTTTGTTACCTCCGAGGGGATATCTCATCGCCCCCCACTACAGTGGTCCGAGAACCTTCGCAGCGTGGCCTATGTTCATCCATATATCCTAGCCATGAATGATGAATTCATCACCATACACAGGTACACAAACACTGGCATGGTTAACAAATACTGTGAATGCATGTATAAGTCCCCTACCTGTGAACTGCAGGGAACCGGTCCCTACCTGTATACTGCAGGTAACTTTAGGTCCCTTACCTGTGTACTGCAAGGAACTTAGGTCCCCTACCTGTGTACTTCAGGGAACTTTAGGTCCCTTACCTGTGTACTGCAAAGAACTTTAGGTCCCCTACCTGTGTACTTCAAGGAACTTTAGGTCCCTTACCTGTGTACTGCAGGGAACTTATCTCTCCTACCTTTGTACTGCAGGGAACTTAGGTCCTCTACCTGTGTACTTCAGGGAACTTTAGGTCCCTTACCTGTGTACTGCAAGTAGCTTAGGTCCCTACCTGTGTACAGGGAACTTTATGTCCCTTACCTGTGTACTGCAAGGAACTTTAGGTCCCCTACCTGTGTACTGCAGGGAACTTAGGTTCCTTGCCTGTGTACTGCAGGGAACTTAGGTTCCTTGCCTGTGTACTGCAGGGAACTTAGGTCTCCTACCTGTGTACTGCAGGGAACTTAGGTCCCCTACCTGTGTACTTCAGGAAACTTAAG
Organism: Corbicula japonica; assembly: GCA_038501625.1. Lineage (NCBI taxonomy): Eukaryota > Metazoa > Mollusca > Bivalvia > Venerida > Cyrenidae > Corbicula > Corbicula japonica. The sequence continues at coordinate 1,718,300 of JAZAYU010000083.1, read as the reverse complement.
GTCCCTTACCAGTGTACTGCAAGGAACTTAGGTTACTACCTGTGTACTTCAGGGAACTTTAGATCCCTTACCTGTGTTCTGCAGGGACATTAGGTCCCTTACCTGTGTACTGGAGGGAACTTAGGTCCCCTACCTGTGTACTGCAGGGACATTAGGTCCCCTACCTGTGTACTACAGGGAACTTAGGTCCCTTACCTGTGTACTGCAGGGACATTAGGTCCCCTACCTGTGTACTGCAGGAAACTTAGGTCCCTACCTGTGTACTACAGGGAACTTAGGTCCCTTACCTGTGTACTGCAGGGACATTAGGTCTCCTACCTGTGTACTGCAGGGAACTTAGGTCCCTACCTGTGTACTACAGGGAACTTAGGTCCCTTACCTGTGTACTGCAAGGAACTTAGGTCCCCTACCTGTGTACTGCAAGGAACTTAGGTCTCCTACCTGTGTAATGCAGGGAACTTGGGTCCCCTACTTGTGTACTGCAGGGAACTTTAGGTCCCCTACCTGTGTACTACAGGGAACTTGAGGTCCCCTACCTGTGTACTACAGGGAACTTAGGTCCCTTACCTGTGTACTGCAGGGAACTTAGGTCTGAGTTATCTGCTTTATTACGTTATTTAGTTATGTAAATTGAGAGCAATTCATCAGAAAAATTGTTATAATAAAGATGTTTTGTAGCTACATCTCCATGCAGAAAACACAACTTAACAACCTTAAACATGATATTTCAGAGAATGTTAAACTTTTAAACAGCTTTTTTCTGAAAGTGAACAAAAATGTGGATAGCCCCTTCTTATGTCCGGCCCTTGAAAAGACAGAATAGAAGGTAGCCATGTAATATCCATTCATTAGGATGTCTGTCTGTCAGTCCATCCTGTAAAACTGGATCTTACAATAACTCAAAAAGTACTAAGATCTTTTCATGGAACTTGGTAACACATGTAGACAGTGTTGATTGGGCATGGTCTTTTCTTATCAGAAGTCCAAATCAGGAGACTGTTACTAGAAATAGACAATTCTTCAATATTGAGAAGTGCCTGTACTCGAGATCTTTTGGTATACATAGAAATGGCAAAGCGAGAAATTTGCACAATCTTCTAGAGGTCTAAGGTTAGGTGAATCATAAAAATATAGTTGATTAAACTGCTGAGTATGACATCCTTAACATTATCATTTATCAAATGATTGATGTTGTTTGCTGAGATGTAAAATTGTAACATGCTCAGGATCTCGTTTTATTGCATATTAACCAGATTTTACACCCCCTGTGAAAGACGTGTCGCGTGCTATGATATATTTGCATGGTGATGAACAAGAAAAAATTCTTCTGTTGCTAGAAAACCAATTTGGGAAATAAATTGTAAATTAAAGTATTTAAAATTATGGTATGAAAGAAAGAAAAAGTCATGCCAGCTCAGTTTTGATAGAAAAACTCGGCCGTCAGAAAACTATTTTTATTACCGGTAGTAACTGAGCCTGTAACAAACCCAGAACAGTTCCACAGGCTGAATTCTGACATTGAACCTTGTTCATTTAAAAGAAACAAAGTCATACAATGTTTCAGCATACTAGATCAACAGCAGAAGCAGGCTATACCATTTCAAGGTGGGGTGGTTCTCAATGATTTTGATGGAAGACTGTTTGTGACATCTTTCAAGGAAATCTACTCCCTCGTACCAGTGGCTTGGGAAAAACAGGTAAACCAGCTGTCAGTGAGTGGTTGTTTGGATAATCAATTATACCAGTTGATTATGTGTGTGTATATATATATAAGAGGTTACTAGAGAGAAATGGTTTTACAACTTGCTTGGGAGAAAATATTTCACCAGTTGCTTGAGAACACAGGTAAACCAGTTATGAGAGGCAAATATAGCAGATGTGTTATTGCCTAAGGTGGTTCATATTTTGATTTTGTAACATAGATTCCCTATCATATTAAATTTGAAAAGAAGCTCCAAATTAATATTGAAGGTTTTAATACAGTTTTGACGCTGGCTGTTTAAAAATAATAGCCACAAAATTTTTGAAAAATAAATAAATAGCCAAAGTTTCACACGTTGGTTCCACATGCGTGGGAAATAGCATTATAATTATTTGTTTAGGCTTTTAATTCACATGATTTTATCTGAGATAACATCAGTGTTATGAAGATTACCTGTTAATTATTACTTTATTAATTTAACCTTGTTAATGAAAATAATTGGCTTTTTGTAAAATTACTGATGATTTTTAATAATAAGGCATTCTTCACTTCACTATTGCAGACAAAATCTATTGGAATCACTGCTATGTAAACTTGTTCTTTGTATACAAAAAAAGGTCTTTATACTTCAAGCAAAATAAATTAATTCACATCAATTTTCTGCTTACAATGAGTATATAATTATGTAAATGGGAAGTTGCAAAGACGATTCAGGACTAGACTAATAGTATGTCAAAAATAGACATCGCGAAAATGGATGACAAACATAATTACTAATAAACCAGTAAAAAATTGCAATGTGAAATAACATTTCTAAAGCAAAAAATAACCAAAGCAGCTGATTAAACACATCTTTTGAGAAAATAGGAAGTATTCTCTCCATTAACATGGTTAAAAAATCAGCAATTCGTACCGCAAATTTTCGTCCTATTCATCACTTGAGGTACAGAATCTGGCTAGGTTTTTGCTTTGAGAATGGATTTAGAATTTGGCCTGTATTTACTATAAGGTTAGAAGAAAAGAACACATCATTTATTCTTATTCTTAAAATATTTGTCTGCTTTGTTAAACATATGATAGGGGAATCCATAATAGCTATAAATAGCAACAGTAACAACCTTGGAATTCCCTTGTCATGACGTATATGGAAATACCCAAAGTATACCGATTACAAACATCAATCAATGACCAGTAGGCAAGGACGCCGAGGTGATTATCTTTTAAAAAGGTGACACTTTGTTAGTTCAATTAGGAGATTAACGACCCACAATTATCAGAAATATGGCTACTGCTCAGGGCAAAGTGAATGCAAATTAGCTAACAATATCTTGCTTTTTTTGACAATTATTTAATCGCCAAAATTTACCGCCAATTCTTTAAAATAATCGACAAAAACGTAAAATAATCGCAAATGGCGACAATGTCGACTGACAGCGTGAGCACTGTAATATTATGTGTACATGTCTTTTTTTATAACATTTTATACATGTTATTCCTTAACTTGTTTTTAATACATATTATACTTAAATTTATAAAATCTTGGGTTGTGTAACATATTGATTTTTGGTTAAGCATGTATAGCTGATGTTAACTGTTCTCTGCACAGGTACAAGGTCTGCTGGCAGACAAGAGGACCCAGGAAGCACTAGATCTTGCTCGTAATGCGAACCATGTGGGCCTCTCCAAAGAAAAGTTCTTAAAAGTAAGTTAACCCAATATATGTATCTTATTCTATTGTATGTTATGGTGTGGTGTTGTTGTGTTGTCTAGTTTTGTGTAATAATTTTATTTTAATAGTTAACAAGATTGAGCCAGCATTAGAAAAGGACAATTCATTCAATATAACTCAAACTCCTTTCTGGAAAAAAGAATACTGAATATATTATTGACTAATTTGTTTGTCAGAAAATAGCTTTGGTTGAATACAGTGGTTTTTTTCCATGGATATCCCTTTAATACATGCCTTTTAATCTGGATCTACACTGTTTTTCTTCTTAGTCAGAAATATTCTAATGAATCTAAAAGCAAGCTGTGGATCCTGATCAGACTGCATCGATGTGCTGGCTGATCTGGATCTATACTGTTCACCAATGTAATAAAAGGAGTTAAGGGTTACGCCTTTAAGGGGAAAACATTGTAAATAAGGATTACATTTAGCTGACTGTGGCTGTGTCTGTGATCATTTAATTTTACTGGGTAACCAATTTCAGCTAGCATCAGAAATGGATATTTTGCACATACCATATTTTCCCGCTTATAAGACGGGGTTTTTTCCTTGGAAAATAGCCTTAAAAGTAGGGGACCCGTCTTATAAGCGCTATCTATAAGAAAACCTAATTTTTTGGCAGTTTTTTTTCAAAGTTTCTTATAGAAACATACGATTTTTTTAATCTGGCCATTATCTATCGGTAATTTTTCGGTAATTAATTTTCGAGGAGCATTTTTAATATAAGTTTGACCGTTTTTTTTCTTGGGATAGTAATAAAAATTTTATAAATCTTTTTCATATTGAAGATATAATTTGGAAAATATTTTTTGCTAAATTCACACTTATTATACCCCCCCACAAACGAAGTTTGAGGGGGTATATAGGAGTGAGCTTGTTGGTCGGTCGGTCGGTCTGTCGGTCGGTCGGATTCTTCGTTTCCGGATGATAACTCATGAAAGGCTTGACAGAATTAAATAACTTTTGGTACACATGTATATCGTCATAAGATACAGGTTAAGTTCGATTTTGGGGCTGGTGGGGTCAGTGTCAAGGTCACTGTTACTAAAAATAGAAAAATGGTTTCTGGATGATAACTCATGAAACACTTCACAGATTTAATCCTTGTTTGGTAAATAGATGTAACATCACAAGATACAGGTCAAGTTCGACTTTGGGGCTGGTGGGGTCAATGTCAAGGTCAGTATTACTAAAAATAGAAAAATGGTTTCTGGATGATAACTCATGAAACACTTCACAGATTAAATACTTTTTGGGTATATAGATGTAATATCACAAGATACAGGTCGAGTTCGACTTGGGGCTGGTGGGGTCAATGTCAAGGTCACTGTAACTTAAAAAAGAAAATTTGTTTCTGGACTATAACTCATGAAATACTTCATAGATTTAATTATTTTTTGGGTCGCAGATGTAACATAACAAGATATAGGTTAGGTTTGACTTTGGGGCCTGTGGGTTCAAGGTCAAGGTCACTGTTATTTAAACTTAAATTGCTATATAGGTAGTGTCTGTGAAGACGAAACTTTGTATTGAAATTGGGTCTGATGGGATCAAGGTCACTGTTCACTGTTTCTAAAAATAGAAAAAATGGTTTCTGGATGATTTCTCATGAAAAGTTTCACATATATAAACAATTTTTGGCACACAGTTGTTAAAAGTTAGGTAAAGGTCACTAAAGGTTACTAACATACTCAAACCATTTCTGCTCAATAAATTTAGAAGGAATGAGATATTGTGATGAAACTTGCTGTATGTGTGGCTACTGTGAAGACGACACTTTGGATTGAAAGTGGGGCACATTATGCAATTAATTCGAAGCATTCCCAGTTCAATTATCAAGCACACATGTGGGGGTATTTAATCACTTTCAGTGATAATTCTAGTTAGGATATGTTCCAGTTACGGAGCTTCGAAAATGTTACATTTGCCTAAAATTCGCCAATTTTTTTTTGCGAAATTAAAAAATTTCGGGTCCGAACTCACTGAAATTTTACCCCGTCTTATAAACGGGTCTATAAAAAAACTCAGATTTTGGCGGGAAAGTAGGGGTCCCGTCTTATAAGCGGATCGCCTTATAAGCGGGAAAATGCGGTAAATAAATAAATGCTCCGGGCTGAAGATCATACACCTCATATCGGAGACCACTGTCAAAAGCCTAGCATCTGATTGGTCCTTTTTGAGACTGATCTCAACATCTGATTGTTCTGTTTTACATTGATCTTAGATGTGTGACATACTGGTAATCGGCTATGAGAAGCTGCTATTCCATGAGAAAAATTGATTTTCGTAACTAATTAAACTTTATTTTTATGACACTTTCTATCCAAAATTAATTTTCAATCAAAATTTCTTAGTTGTGGCAGATATTTATTCACAAAATCAGAAAGGTATTTCTCTTATGCATGAACTTGATTCATATCATTGTATCGTATTCTTGATTTTATTTCAAGATATTTAGAAGAATCCAGCAGCAGGCTGCTTTTATAGAATTTTCACGGAGAAATTTTGATGAAGCACTGGAACTTTTTAAAAGTGGTCAGGTGGACGTGAGAGAGGTAGGTGATAAGATGTCTTAGATAGAGAAATACATGGCTTTAAAAAAACGGCTTCTAGGTCACCCTAGCAATATCAATATAAACATGTCTGGATAATTTGTTTTGTCTACATATTTATAACAAGCGTTTATTGACCCCATTTAGGGCGGTTAATTTGAGACTGGTCTGCAGTTTCATTTTTATTACATGAAGGCAGTTCTAACAATGTGACTCAGACCATGGACTGTCACTTTACAAGTCCTAGTCACAGGTTGACCATGCAGTATTATGGCTACCCTAGTTGTGAACACAGTCAATGACTGCAGTTCAAAATCTTGCTTGCTGTTCACATCTCTTCCAAAGATATCCTGATAAGTTTTTTTTCTAATTTAATGACACTATCTACTGCATTATTACGCTTCTATTTGCTTGTACTGCAAACTTAAAATAAGATTGTACTTCATTCAGCCTTAATTCCTGACACTTACAGAATATATTTTTCACTGATAAGCACAGATTTTCAACATTTACCTAGATATACTCATATGTTTGCTATTCATTTGTTTTACTTGTATACCTCTGACACTAACATATTTTCTGTTTTTCAGTTGATAAGCTTGTACCCGCGCCTGATGCCATCTGGTAGCACTTTCCAGCGTAGCATGCCGGCACTACATGAGATTGCTGATATCAATCAGTTGTCACAAGGCAAGCAGGACGTTATCTCGGAATATAAAGCCTTCCTTATAGAGTTCCTAGAAGATATCAGGGAAACCAAAGACGCTCATGGATTTAAAAAAGTACTAGTTTATCTTTAAAGTACAAGTGGTTTGAAATTTTATATTTCTGCAGTTACTGGTGCTAGCTAGAGAAAATCATTAAATCAGTTGGTAAAAACAGAGTGGCTACAGCACGTCATTTTTAGAATGTCATGCACAAAATTGCTCGCTTCAGGTAGGTGTTTTGCTTATTTCTCAGTAATTTCTAGACTGATTTTGATCAGAAAAAGAGAACCATACACCTGTTAAAAAGCATTTTCATTGACATTTAACCTCCATTATCAGTCAGGTGTCATTTTCTGTAACATTCAGACATTTCAAACAAACTTTGTTTTTGAATGTTTGAGAAAATGGCAGCTGATTGATATTAGAGGTTAGATGTCGATGAAAATGATTTTTTACATGCATATGGTGCTCTTAATCTGATCAAATTCAGTCCAGAAACTACTGAGAAATAAGCAAACGCCTACCTGAAGCAAGTAATTTGGTGCATGACATTCTAAAAGTGATTTAGTGTAGCCACCCTAAGAAAACAATGGAATAATTATGTGGTATTTGTAACTGTTTTTAAACTGTTACTTCCATGCATACAAGTTTTATTGCATGTGCAACCTGTGTAGATCCCAATTAGCCTGCACATCTGTGCATTCTGTTTAGGATTTACACTTGTTACTTTTACATTCATTCACTTGGTTCTGACAAGAAGTGACCAGTGATCCTGACCTTGCTGCACAGATGTGCATTTTTCCAGCAGATAAAATGAAATAAGATTTCTTCAGAAAGTTGTTTGCACATTCTCATACCTTACAGATTATTGTTCTGCAAGTTCACTTTATAGTAAATAAACGTTGTTTGCTGTTTTCAGGAAATTGATGTTGCACTATTAAAACTTTACGCTGAAATCAATTCCTCAGCATTACTCTCCTTGGTGGAGGAAAATTCAGGTTGTGATTTGAAGGACGGCATTGAGTGGCTAGAAAAATATGGCCGCCATCATGCGCTTGCTTTACTCTATAAATACCATGGCGATAATGACAGAGCTCTCAACGTGTGGACAAGGTAGTGTGGGAATTCTTTGCTTTACAATTATGTCAAGTAATTCACGAACATGCAACTCCATGGAATTCTGTTATATCCCATCAGCATGGATCCTGATCACTCTGCACATTCATGATGTCTGATTTAAATCTGCACTGTTCACTGTAAGGATTGCGTATTGGATATAATCCAGATCAATAAAGTAAAAACTCTATGCTGACTGATAAGTGCTTCAGACAACACAATATGGTTAATAAGAGTTAATTAAAGGATTCAGCTGTGTTTAAGTGGTTTGACAAATGAAGAAATTTTGATGAGATAATGTATGTTCACCCTTTACTCCATGCATACAGGTTTTATCATGACCAGTGTAGATCTATCTGGCACATCTGTTGCATGAGCTCACAAATAACTTAATGAGTCAATAAGCCACCAGTATAGATACTGATCAGACAGCACAGATGTTCCAGCTGATCTGGAGCAACACCAAAGATAACAGCCATATAAATCCAAGTGAACAGTAATGAGCATTGTTAAGAACTTTTGACATAATGTTTTATTCTCGCCAGTAGATAAATAAAATTATGGTGAGATTTATATGTTCAGATGATACAATTGTAAACTGCAATATGTTTGAATATGACTTTTACAATGTTTCTTTCAGATTAGTAAATGGTGACATTACAGATGAATTATTCCCCGGTTTTGAATATGTTGTCAGTTTTCTGTCAAGGTGAGACAACTTTTGTCATAGTGTTATTGAACTGTTATGAATTTGTCAGATGTTAAACCAGTACTTGTAAATTGTGTCCCTGGTGGAGTTTGAACCGACACTCTTGATCACTAAGTGCTGATCAGTATAAACTTTGTAATGAGCTAAGTCTTGCGAAAATATGTATTCAGGGAGATAACAATCATTTCATGAGAAAATGACAACATCAAGCTGCATTTGTGTCATCTGCAATAACACAAAGGGATTCTATTGTCTTGCAGCAGAATCATTATTGTATTGTGGTGGCATCATCGGGAAGGGGCAACTCTGTTAGTTCCAAACATTAACCTTAAATTTTCAAAGTACTTACTTGTGCACTTTGCCAAATAATTACACAGTATACGGAACATGGGGTTGCTTTTTATCCTGTCTAATCATCACCTGAAAACAACTACACTCTCGGGATCCGAAGACAAGTCGCTAAAATATAATTTTATTGACAACCTTCCTAACCAATCAGATTGTCACCTTCAAAATTGCATAAATACGTAATGATCACCATTAAATGCAATACACATAACTTAAGATGGGACACTGCTATACAATTTGGCAAATAGGTGGTTATTAGAATGCTGGCATTGGGGAAGGGAATACCAGACAAAATGAGGTCACACCAAGAGCCCAGCTTTAGTTTAAATATAATTGAATTGACGAGGTTGGTTGGCAAAGTCAACAAAAATTAGCATTTGATAAATTGACTTATGTACTTAAATGGAATAAAGTATTTGGCACAGACAAATTTAAGCTTTAGCGAAAATTTTTCACTACTTTAAGATTTTTTGTTGGATCCCGGGGAGACCTGAATGCCGAAACGTTACTGACAAACAGTGACCTGTGATTAACATAGTGTTGTAAACCCACAAGTTAGGCAAACACCTTGTGTGGACGGTTGTATGGGGGCATGCCCGTAATTACTCGTACCCCTGAAAAAGGTCCTGGGCAGTCAAACCTGCCCTAGGCCTCCCCTCCATACATAGAGGTGGAGGGAGGTACCAATGTCACCCAAAAGGTTACCCCACCGCTACGCCTTAAAGGCTTTACAACTGAGCCAGAACACAAAACTAGCAAGCTTTAAAGGTTACCCCACCAGTAACGCCTTAAAGGTGTTGCTATTGGGCCTGAACACAAAACTTTAAAGCAAGTCTAGCCAAGGGAGGAGCCAGGCAAATATCCCCCAAATACCGTTTGTCTCCCCGGGCCCCAGCAAATACAATCTGTGCCGATTGCAAATACAGTTTTTGTGTCGCCCTTTCAAAGAAATGGCGATACATAGGGACCGCTTTGTCCGTCAGTCCGGCGGTCCGTCGGTCCGTCCGTCACGAAAACTTAACGTTGGCAATAACTTTGCCAATTCTTAATATTTCTTCATCAAACTTTCAAATTATATTGCTTATGACAACACGCTCGAGATGATACCAAATTCTCAAGGTCAAGGTCACATTTGATGGAGTTATGCCCCTTTTTGTACTTATATTTAGACACGAAAACTTAAGGTTGGCAATAACTTTGCCAATTCTTAATATTTCTTCATGAAACTTTCAAATTATATTCCTTATGACAACACGCTCGTGATGATACCACATTCTTTAGGTCAAGGTCACATTTGATGGAGTTATTTCCCCTTTTACGAAAACTTAACATTGGCTATAACTTTGCCATTTCTTAATATTTCTTCATCAAACTTTCAAATTATATTCCTTTTAACAACACGCTCCTGATAATACCACATTCTTTAGGTCAAGGTCACACTTGATGGAGTTATTCCCCTTTATATGAAAACTTAACATTGGCTATAACTTTGCAATTTATTAATATTTCTTCATCAAACTTTCAAATTATATTCCCTTTGACAATACGCTCATGACGATACTATATTCTTAAGGTCAAGGTCACATTTGTTGGAGTAATGCCCGTTTTTGTACTTGCATTTTTATTCCGACAGCACCAGAGGGCAACACAAGTGTTCAACTGAACACCCATCTAGTATAATTTTAGCAATATGAATGTAGGTTGGTACATAATATACGAAGCAAATACACTCTGTTTTAATTGCAAATGCCATTGTATAATTTTCGCAATATCCATGTTGGTTGGACATAATAAACAGTCAGGCTAGAAACTTCTGCTTAAGTAATTCCTGCGTCCTGGGCCCAAGCAAGTGTAATCTGAAGCAATGCAATCTGAAGCAAACACACTGACGATTGCACTCAAGTCGTATCCAACAAATTGTTAGATCAGATAAGCCCGCAGACACCGCACAAACTGTAGCTGTCTTCTCTGATTACTATTTTTAGAAACGTTAACACAGCAAGCATGATTTATAACGCTCGCTAAATGATCTGAAGATGTCATCACATTGAAAACGAATGTAATACTACACAAACACATCTCTATCTTCAGTAAAATTTGTCTTATGCAGGATGACAACACTTTCCGTAGTTTAAAATACAATGTTTAGTTTCACTTAAGGATTCCGCAGGCGGCAATCTGATTGGTTCAAAGGGTTAGTGATAAAAGCGTCTTAATCCTGGTAAGGTATTGATTTACAGGAGATGATTTTAATCATATTGACACACTGTGTGCCGTTTGCAAATACAGAGTTTTGATTTCGCCACATCCATGGACAAGTTGTTTTACGTATAATACACCACCAGGTTTGGAACTTCCCGGTAAGCATTCCAGTACCAGATGGTTAAAAAGTTCCTTCCAACAAGACAACTGTTTGCGAATTTTGCAGTGATTGGTTAGCACTATCTGTACATGGCTCTGGCATTGGAAGCAGCTGATGACCTGAAATAGGCAAAATAGAAAGCAGCACCACATTTCATTGAAAAGATAGGGGTGGGTGGGTGGGTAGGCAAATTTTTTAGCCTTGTTAGTTGTTTCGACGACTGAATGTAAAAGGAAGATGAATACGATTGATTTGTCGGTAATGCATAATTATTTTTTAATCGAACGAAATAGACTCCTTCAGTGCAGACATTGGTTATGTGATAGATTTAAGTGGGATTATCGAATATAGAAATTCCGGATAATCCATATAATTGTCGAAGCGTTCCAAAAGTTATATTGTAAATGTTATCCATGTGTATACAGTGTTAAAAGTCAGGGGAAGTGTTGACACCCTGCATAAGACATATTTTACCATAGATGTATTTTATGTTGTATTACATTCATTCCACCGTAATGCTATCTTCAGATGATTATAAATCATGCTTGCTATATTGACTGTTTAAAAAATAGCTTCTGGGGAAAATCACAATAAAACATATAAGGTGTTTGTGGGCCATTATCAGATCTCACATTTTGTTAAATCATACTTCCATGAGATTGTTAGTTGTGTAAATGTTGAGTATTAAATGTCCAACACTTTTCTTAGACAACATAGCATAGAGACAACATTATTGTTGTATGACAGCTTCTCTTTTTTGAGTTGTTCTACATACAGGTAAATGATTTACATTCCTTTCTGATTTCAGTTTAAGTGACCATGACCTAGTATGGAAATATGTTGATTGGGCCCTTGAGAAAGATCAAGAATTAAGTATTAAGGTAACAGAAAATGATTGGTGTTCATTTTGTTTTAAATGTGCTGTAAATGTTATTACTCTCTTCCTTGCCCCTTACTCCCCTCCCACCCCACCCTCACAACCAGAATAAAACAAGTGATGTTCTCTAATGAATGCAATAAATAAATTCCCCAAATATTTTCAAATGTTTGTATATAAATTATAAATCGTAAAAGTTATGGAAGAAAAACTATCACATAAGCTCAGAAGAGCCTTGTTACCACCCAAAAGTTGTTCCTTTGGGCCGGACTTTTCCATCCTAACCAAAATTTGTCTTTGTGCAAAATATTGAACAATAAATAATCAGGGTAATATACCTAATGATGTTACAGTAATTTTATGATTTAAGAGCATGTGTAACATTACATATACAAGATTGTTGTTGGTTGTCCTTGTCATTGGGTATGTAGCCATTTGCTAAAAATGTAAATATTATGGAAGTTTTTCTGGTCTCTGAGGGTGAAGACAGGTAAATATATGGCAAGGGGGATGTTTTGCTGGAATTTATTGACTGAATGGGGAACAATGATCACACTGCACTGGTCTGAAGGATATATTTTGCCACGAGTTGCTGCAAAAAAACATGCCACCATTCACTTTGTGTCGGCAAAGTGGCTGTTCCAACAGCCATTCGAAAAAGCAGTAATATCAGGAATTCTTCTAATAACTTCTCTGTGAGTGAGAGTATTTATTTGTGTAAATATAAGGATTGAATCGATATTTGATGATTTTTATTTGGGTATAAAAAAAGTTTGGATTGTTTAAAGTACAAAGGGCTTCACACACTTTAAACATACCCAAATGAAACCATCAAATATCAATTCAATCCTTAAATAATACCATGTTGTTTGCTTGTTGCAGATATTTACTGAAAGGCCGAGTCAGGAGCCTCCGTCAGAGAGACTCCGCCCTGATACTGTGATAGACTATCTACATAGATTTCCTAAAGCCGTGATAACCTACCTAGAGTACCTTGTCTTCCAAAAAAAGTTAGAGGTAATTGTCTGATGTGTGTGATATTCAGAAGCTATTCTGTGGTATTGTTTGATTTTATTCCTTTAGAACAGTTCACCCAAGGTCACATGATATGTTTCTAACTTGTTATTTCATGGATATGCCTTTTATTAGGGAACTTTGTAGATCCAGATCAGCTGGTATATCAGTGCAGTCTCATCTGGATCTACACTGTCTTCATGTAAGAAGTAACTATTGAATACATGTATACAGTGAAACCTGCCTTAGCAGCCACCTGCGAATAGCAACCACCTGTCTTTAACAGCCAGTTGAATATGTCCTAAACTGACATTTTGTTCTCATTTTAACCTGTCTTTAACAGCCACCTGTATAGAGCAGCCACTTTTTGTCACTCCCTTGGGTGGCTGCTTAAGACAGGTTTGACTGTACTGGTCATCTATGGGTTCGCGTCATCGTTCGTCTAGCGGTATTTGTGTTGCGCCCTCTACCGATTGTTTACGTTGTCACGTTGCTGACCTATATTTGTGGTTTGACGAAAAAACGTTTTTTCAACAGTTATGAGCAGTTTCTTGGTGAGTATTTCTTCGTATACATCAAATATAGTGTTTTTGTTTGAAATGAAGCAAAAAAACTCACCTTCAGCCCTTATTTTTGTCCTATTTTGCTTTGTTTACAAGTTCGTCTGCCCCGCCCATAGCCCCGGAAGTGTTTATATGTAGTTAGGTAACCGACCACTAAATTTTAAATCAGAAAGGTAACCGACCACTAAATTTTAAATCAGATAGGTAACCAACCACTAAATATTAAATATGGAATGAAAGTACTGTGACCATGAAACAAAATAATTTTTTACAGTCAGTGTGATTAACAGTTGTTATTTGTTAAAATTTAGTTAACAGTTAAAGTTTTGACATGTTCACCTATCACACTTTAAATGACTTGTTATCTGATCAAACATTTAGTGTTCTAAACCTACGAGTGTTCGATTTATTCCAAGAATTTTCACATACCGCGAAACGAATGATGACGTAATCAGGACAACATGGTGGACACCAATGACAATCATATGGATGCATTCTATTGTTTTTGGATATTCCATGGTCATTTTAAGAATTAAATAACAGGAAAAGGTTGGAATAGGAGAAATAAATCAAAATTTAACAGGTAAGTTTCTTTTCGTCTTTACTTCATTGTGATAACTGTTAAGTAACGCGAACCCATAGATGACCAGTATATATATGCAGACAGTATACAGTTATTTCATATGTGATTTGAGAACCGTCAAAATGTTGGCTCGAGGTGGAGGGGATAGTGTTTTGAACTGTTGCCCGAGGCCGTCGAAACAAATGTTTACAGGTGTGTCACGTTCAAAACCCATGCCTATAGGTCCTTAAAAAGTTCATAATTGTGATGTTAGGGAACAAAAATACTGGTATGCTGTTGAACCTTGCTAATAACACCAGTACCCCTTCTTTAAAAAGTGGTCTTAATAGTTGGTTGGTCTTATTATTAAGGATTCTACACATGTTGACTGCAATATGATATAATGGTATACAATGATTATTAATAGCTTACCTTACCAACAGTTTTTTTAAACACTTGCCTTAAATAGACAATGATAACATAATGCTTAAAAATGTAATTGTTTTGAAAGGAAAAAATAAAAGCTTTGCAAAACATATATGTATGTTTATAATATTTTCATCACATTACCACCAACTTCTTCACAGGCATTTCTGTTATGTGCAGACAACAGTGCTGCAAATACAAATTATTTACTTGATCTTCAAATATATGCATATTCTTATAATTACTTGCACATCACTGTCTTTGAAATGCTATTATTCCCATCAGTGCACTTCAGTGTCTATTAGCAATGCAATAGCGAGGGTATTCATTTCCTATGGACACATTTCTAGGGGTTTTTTTTAACTCTTTCTAGAACATCATGATCATCAACAAACTAAAACAAACTTTTCAGCAGAAGTTTTCAGCACATACTTAATTCAGATGTGTCTTATGTTTAAAAAGTAGTTGAACTTTGCTTTGACATTGTTGTTTCAGAAAGAAAAGTACCACACCCATTTAGCCGTGCTATATTTAGACAATGTTCTACAGCTGATGAAGAATAACAGTGTCAAGAAGGAACAAATTGACATGGCAAGGTACTAGAGATCATGTAACTTGGTGAACAAATACAGTGTTTTCCTGAAAAGACTGAGAACTTTTGCTTCAACATTGATTAAACACAAGGGCAAAGACTCACTGTGACTGTGGAATGGTCTCGGTGTTTGTGCTGGTGATTGGTAGAAATCGAGACTATTTTCAAAACTGACTACTCATACTGTTGTGTTCAATCTAAGGTTTATGATCAACTAGCAGAAGTAAAATGATGGTAAAGTCACTTCGGGTTACAGTGACATGTAGTTTGTGAGGTTCTTTAGTTTTATGAAACTTAATCTTATGGGTATTACTATAGCAAAAAATCGTTCATACCTACACGTTTTTTATCATATGGGCAGCTGGTGTTGATCCAGGTCATCAGTCAAATCTGCACTGTATAATCTGGATGTACACTTTCTGCCTTTTGGTTAGAAATAGTCGATTGAGTCTGAAACCAAACAGTGTAGATCCTGTTCAGACAGCTCAGATATCCAGGCTGATCTGGATCTACACTGTTGCCGATAGAGATATAAGTCATATTCTTTTAATAAAATATTTTTGTTGAATTTTGGTTAATTGTAGCATAGAAATTTGTAAAGAATAAATAGCTAAACAGAATACATAGCAAGTAGCTAAGATTCTGCAAAAGAATATCATAAGATGCAAACATTTCACACTTTTGTTAGAGTTAGCAACAGTTGTCATTGATGTATTTGCAGGTCAAAGTTACGTCACATGTTGCAGATGTCAAGCTTGTACCGTGTTCAGCTGATTCTTGGGAAGGCCAAGGAACAAGATATGCATGCAGAATGTGCCATACTCTATGGAAAGGTAGTGTTGTACTAAATTTAAGAAAATAGAAGCTCCAGGCAGGTTGCTAGTCAACACACTAGAATATTTATTGTCTTTGATGAAAGGAGGGTTTGTTCCTTTGAGCATTTATGTTTCTGTAGGCTTATCTGTCACCAAACTTTGTCAGATTAGTAAGAAGAGAATGGGGTGGCTACATTATGTACATACCTCAAACGTGGTCGTAACAAGTAGATGAGTCATGATGATGATGTTAAGGTCAAAGGTCAAGATCTCAGTGACCATTAATGTAATCTTGTGGGATCAATTATAGAGAACACTGGGACTAAATGTGCTTTGTTGATTGGTTTGTTATGAAAAGTAGAAGACCCCTGTCAATTTGAGATCAGCAGGCCAAAGATGGTCACATCACAATGACATTAAATGCAAAATAAGTTTCAAAATCAACAGCTAAACAATGCAGAGGCCTTGTATGGTAGGTTGGTTTATGACAAGTAGATGAAGGCGGCTGATGTTTTGTCATCTAGTCAGAAGTCATGGTCATGGTTACCTACACCTCTCTTATTACCTGTCATAGAGCTGATACCTTTAGATGTACTGTGTGTGATTTGCAGTACAGCAGCTTGTAATGTGTTTTCAGTTAGAGGACCATGAGAAAGCATTGAAGATTCTGGTTCATAAGTTGAGGGATTATGGTGCGGCAGAGAACTACTGTGTGGTCAACTCGGAGGGAAGAGATCGTAACTACGGCAAGCGCCTCTTTCACATACTGCTGAGTGTCTACCTCGACCCGGCAAATGAGTGAGTTCCTACCTCGTACAGTAGAGCTCTGTTATATCTATATCTGTATCTGATATATCGAAAAATCATAGCATGGTCAAACTGTGTTGCCCTTTCGGAGAAAAGATGATATATAGGGGTTGCTTTGTCTGTCCTTCAGTCCATCACGAAAACTTAACATTGGCTATAACTTTACCATTTCTTAATATTTTTTCATGAAACTTTCAAATTATATTGGTTATGATAACATGCTCGTGATGATGCCTAATTCTTTAGGTAAAGGTCACATTTGATGGAGTTATGCCCCTTTTTGTACTTGCATTTTTATTCTGACATAGTACGAGAGGGCAATACAAGTGTTCAACTGAACACCCATCAAGTTTTAATGAAAAAGTTAGTCAAACAATCGGTGGGAATAGAAAGTTACCTCTTTCTTACTACTCCATGAAAAGATAAAAATCACCACAAACATTACATAACATTCAGAGCATCAAACCTCGTGTATGACTGAAAAGAATTAGAATCATGTTAAAATGTGTTGTTTTTTTTTGCTTGTTTATGAACCTGTTTATTATTTTCTGCATTTTAAATAATAAATTTTGTTTGTTTCTTGGTCGGAATTAACCTAATGAATCTAAAAACTATTAGTGTAATTCTGGGTTAGTCTGCACAGATTTGTGGGCTGATCCAGATCTTTAGTTGGTTCACATAGGATTTAACACTTATTACTTGGAGTAGAGTATGAGACAGTCTGGAAACTAACTTACAAAACATTAAGTGTAATTTTATTTTAGTCAGCTAAAATAAAATATTGATAACTGCTCTGTTTTCTGATGTACTTTCAGGAAAAAAGACTTGTTGGTGCAGCCAGCGATTAATTTACTGAACAGCAATGTTGGTGACTTTGATGTAGCAAAGGTAAGAATCCTATAAGTCGTCAGATAGACACTTATGACAAAGCCAATATGCCATGTTCACATACCGTTCTGAAAATCATGAAATTGACATGGGATCGGAAGCAGAACACAAATTCAGTTAGGAGCGAAATAGAAGCGCAATCAAATTGGAAACGGAATGGAATAGAAACGAATCGTTTTGAGCATTTGGATCGCTTGGAGTGAAAAGACTACAGCATTTTGACCGAATCGGATCGCTACTATATCAGTTATATTTAGTAGCGATCTGAATCGCTTCTACGGATTCTTTTTACCACTCTAATTTAAACTTAATAATTTCTGACAATATTTTAATTGTGTTTTCTGATATCAGACACTAGTAAAAGCTAATTTAACAACAATTAATATGTAGATGAAATTAAAGACATAATTATAAGAAATTAATATTGAAAATACTTTATAATTTACCTAGTACAAAGGAAGAAATAACATATGTTTATCCATGCTACGTTATGGCATAAATGCATTTGCTTTTCAATCAGAAAAAGAAGACTGTATTGAAATGTAATTAATATCCATAAACAAATTTTTACATACATATAATAATGCCTGAAGCTCAGTACCAAATATAAAACCATACAAGTTTTTCAAAATTTAAAGGAAAAACCTTCTTTTCCTGTTTGATTTCAGCATTGAAAAACAAAGAAAGAAACATGATTTTTACATTATAATTAAGTTTATTTGTAATGTTTCACAAGCTTTTAAGCAAGCCCATGGCAATCTCTTTTACCTTTTTTACAGTGTAAAACTTAAAACCACCATGAAATAGAGACTTGAACTTTACTTTAAACAATTAAAAACCAAGAATTTGCAAACCCATACAAATGATGTTTAACTCAATAATTTCATGCCTGCAAATATATGAGCATCCACAGTATTAGACATGGCTGATTCTGAAATTGTAAACATTTGAAATCGGTTCATGTGGTACTTGCGATCCAGTGTATAGCCATGATTCTGTTTTAGGTTATCCAGATAATTCCTGACAATTGGTCTATAGCACTGTTGTCCCAGTTCCTGAAGAAGGCCGTGCGGACCAACATGCATGTACAGCGCATGACGCGTGTGGAGCGCATGATGTCCAGGGGAGAGAACCTACTAGTCAAACAAATTGGAATTGAAGAAACCCAGCAACCAGTAGTTATGAGTGAAGACAAGTAAGTTAAACATATTTGCAGTGACCTTTTGATGTTTTCATATTTTATTCATCTTATAATTTTGTGCGCATCACAGGAAAAAGTACCTTCGGACATTTGACATCACTTCTTTAAATGCCATAAAGTTGAACAAACAATGTTAATTACTCGTTTCACATTAAAAGCTAGTATTATGTTGTCAAGATAGGTAACAAAATCTCCATTTAGTTATGAGAAAATAATAAATGATTGGAAGTTAATTTACATAGTAACAAATTAAATGTTTTACAACTATGACCAAATAATCTTTTCCCATATTAAAATCTTTATTTTATCTTTCAATCAGTATTAATTTTGTTTTTGTGTTCCTCTAACATTTTTATAAGTATACATGTATACATGAATGATTACATTGTGTGTGTTCACACATATGTTGTGTTGTGTTAGGAGACTGTAGTGAACATATTTTTGTGTGTAGTCACTGAATAACATTTAGTTGATGAAGTATTTCTAACGTTTCAAAATATAATAAATGCTTTTATTTTCCTGTGCATGAAATTTCATGGTTTTTGTTAAAATGGTTTTTCCTGGATTCATGATTTTGTGGACTTCAGTTTCCTGTCATATTTATTTACAAATAAATATTTCATAGAAGAATTTAATTCATAGATAGATCTGCCCGCAAAAATCCATGAATATAAGTACCCTATAACAATTAATGAATCACAATATATTAATTTTCAAACACTTTTTTACAAAAAAAATTTACGGTTACTGTCAAAACATGTATACAGTCGAACATCAATGGCTTAAACACAGTTCTCACAAACACCACTCTTCTCTCGAACAGTTTGTCTGGTTCTGACTACAACTCAGAGCCATCCAATAAGGTTGTAAACACAATTTGTATTGTATGTTTTCTTTTCTCATTTCAGACCATGTGCAGTGTGCAATAAAACATTTAACGAACCATCATTTGTGCGGTATCCAAATGGCATCATTACTCATATACATTGTGCTAAAAATAAACATGTGTGTCCAGTGACTGGTAAACTGTTCAGTACGAAGAAATCATGACATATGCTGCCTCATAGATACCTATATGTCTTACGTTTCTGAAGTCGGGACTCAGATAGAGCGAGTTCAGAAAAGAAATGTGATACCGGATTTGATATTGTTCATTAATTTCTTGTAGTGAGATATCACGGCACTGAGACATTCTGTAGCCATAAATAGTTTAACTTTACCTCAGGCCTGCCAAATCTCCGGACTTTATCCGAAACCTCAGGATTTTATGTTAATTCTCTGGATCTCCGGATTTATAGTCAAAATCTCCGGATTTTTATGAAATTGCAAAAAAAAAAAATAGATTAAATAAACCTAAAGTTTAAAGTTGTGCAGTGTACATAATAGTTATTCTACTGCAGTCGTACATTTCCTGTTTGTTACGAGAAAACGAGGACGTGGTCAGTGACATGCTGCCTCAGTGCCTCAAGCACAAATATACAATAACCCCGTATCATAAACCAAACAAGGGCCTCGATGTTATACCTGCCTTCATTGCATGTTCATTCTAATATTGTCAAAACAGATCTTAACAAGTTTAACAGAAAATTAAAAAATGAATGATAAAAAAGAATAACAAGTTCTTTCGACATTTCTAAAAAAGGGGCAAAATACATATTTGAAATTCATTGAAGAATATAATTATAAAGTAAAATATGAGAAAAATATCATCATCGTCATTTTTGTTGAGTCGCAATCATAGTCAACAGAGCAACAAGACATTAAACCAACAACATCATTATCATAATCATTTTGTTTAGTCACAGTCATAGTTAACACAGTCATAGTTAAAAGCAGCAACTAGACATTAAAACAACAACATCATAATTATTGTCATCGTCATCATTGACGTATTCAGACAAAATCTCCGGAATTTTGATGAAGAAGTTTTGGCAGGCCTGTTACCTGTGAAATGGTGGCACTTTTCTTGAAATAGAAACAGTCCATTCTATTGCCCTGTGAAGGTTTTCAGAAGTTTATCAAATGTTTAGCCAGTGTAGACCCTGAGCATACAGCATGAATGTACTGGCTGATATTGGTTTACGCTGGTCAAGAATGTGACATATGTTGTGATTTGTCCTTAAATAAAGGGGGTTTCCGTATATGATTGAAAAGATCTAAATATGCTGCCAATACCAGTGAACAAATATGAAAATTGCACCATAAATAACTCATCTACTACTGTCTGAATTTGCTAAAATAAAGCTGATGGAGGCAGCCATTTTGAATGGTGACCAGTAACAAAATTAATTCTTGTGCGCGAATTTAAATACTTAACCCTTTCCTCTAGGTATGACTTTGATGCATGGGTGAACTAGATTAACTTGGCACTTCCATGCTGTGTGATCAGGATCTGCACTGGTTGCAATTGTGAATTCAGTTCTGTGGAGCCGACAGTATAATCAATGAATATGTTGGTTGATCTGAATGTACACTTGTTGACCATGACTGTATAGTAGGTTGTTTGTAGCTGTTAGGTTATTTGTGGAGCGTGCATATTACATTTCACAGGTGTCCTAGAAATAAAATGTGCAAGCTGATGTTAGCTGGAGTATTATCCCTATATTTCCTTCTATCAAGTGTGACCATTGTAGATCCAGATCAGCCAGCACATCTGTGCATCATGCCACAATCTAATGAAACTTGAAGCTTACATGGTTGTGCTGGCTGATCTGGATCTATACTGGTCACCCATAAAATAAAAACCTTATCAATTAAGTGAAGGTTATGGTTAATGCAAGTAAAAGAATAGCTGTGTATCTGAAATGTGTTTAGTGAGCATTGCATTCAGTGAATAACTGTTCATTCATTATAACTGTTTTTCTCTAAACCATTATCTTTAAAACTTATCCGAACTCGACAGTATTTTGGAAAAATTAAACAGGTCAATAACACTGTGGATGCAAGTTTACCTCCATTTGATTTTACAACTTGGAAATAATTCCACTGGGTGGTCACTTTTGTACTATTAATATTTTTTGGTGTACTAAATATTGATATTAAAATACATGTCTATTTATGTATTCAAGAAAATTAGTTAATGCATTTTCAAATTATGCCAGTTGAATTATATGTCATACATTTGGTAACTTTATTCTAAAATAAGGAAAGGTTGATTATTAAGGTTTTTATTTATTAATTACATAGTTACATTTTTAACCCTTTACTACATGGGATTTGGCTCAAATCTCATGGGCAATTATTGTAGATCCAGATCAGTAAGCACATCTGTTTGCTTTTAGAGTGAAAGGGTATTTCTAACCAGGAAGCGAAAAGTGAGGCTTAGCATCAGATGGCAAAGATGTATCGGCTAATCTGAATATGCAATATCGCCCAAAAGAAAAATGCCAGTCCGTGAAGTATGGGGTTATAAAGGACATTAATGTGCAAGCTGATGTTAGCTGGAGTATTATCCCTATATTTCCTTCGATCACGTGTGACCATTGTAGATCCTGATCAGCCAGCACATCTATGCATCATGCCACAATTGTTTACATGAATAAGTTGTTTTAAGTTGTTTACATGAATAAGTTCTTTTATGCAGCTTCTTTCATATTGTGAAACATGTTTTTGAATAATCAGATTTTCAAATTCTGTAAAATCATATTTTGTCATTATATTTTGAGTTTTCCTGAATCAAGGTAGGGAACTGCTTGATCCAAAGTAATTTCTAAAAAAAATTAATGAAAAACAGAAATAATTTTGTTCATGCTAGAGACTAGAACATCCCATGTACAAGCAGTATAGATTCAGATCAACCGGCACATATGTGTAGTCTGATCATAACATCACTGGGTGCTTGTAGCTTGATTGAAAGCTGATCCAGATCTGTGCTGGTCACTCTGTATTTAAAGGCATAACATGTGGGATAAGAATAAAACTATGAGTACACTTGTCAAAAGTTCTAAGTGCACACTTTTTTTAATGTTGTATATCTCAAAGTAAAATTATCATAATTAAAAGAAAGTTTGACATTATGTTAAATAAGATTAAACAATAACAATAATTTGAAAACTGTGCATTTATTTTACATATTACGTCATCTACGTTGGCAATTTATGTGTCTATTTATGTGTTATCCATGTGTGGCAATCGAAATGGACTTTTTTACAACCAATTGTATTTTCCACATTTTCACCGACACCGGACAATATAAAAAAACACACCATCATTTTAAAACTATGGAACATTTGACGACTGAAGACCTCGAAAAGTGAGCTAAACTTGTTGTTGTTTTTTTTTTATTGCACTAAGTAGATTCAAATTTGTTTGTGTGGGTTAATAGGATTTGGATACTCTTTCATTGATATTTACAATATTTTGAAAGATTCAATGAAATATTCGGAAAATCAACATTTATTAAGTGTGCACTTAGAACTTTTGAGTAGTGTATGTAATCATCATTTTTAATAATTTCAATGTTGGTGTTTTTAGTAAAAAAAAACTTGGCTTTGGATAAATTGTATTTTGAGAATTTGAGAGATCAGTCAATAACTAACAGAATTCAGATTTTCATGTCAGCAATTAGTACATTGTATGATGTTCCCAGCCTTGCAAATGAGACTACATGTATTTCCAAGGATTCGAAAGCTTATTTCTAGAATTTGGAATAAAATAATAGCATAAAGAGCGGACCATGTCACCTTCATGTATGGATGTAAATCTGAGGGTCTGCCAAGCAAAATTATATTACTCATATGTTTTTTATTTGATGTGCAGCCAAATCTAAATCATCAGATCAGGATCTATTCTTGTCCCTCTTCCATCGGGTGCCCATAAGGCATACTATGAGGGAAAGTGTAACTGTCCCAAGCATTTGATTCCACATTAGTAAAGTGCAATATCTTGTTTGTATTGTTTTGCAGGATTTTAAATGTCTGCGGTATTTAGTTTGTAAACTTAACAACAGTCATGTTATGACAATGTTCTATAGAGATTTAATGCTTTTAAACATCTTCTTTTAGTTTGACTGTGTCTTGTGAACAATTGCATGGTTGTCAAATTTAATTGATAGAAGTGTGATGTTATTTAATAAAAGTAAATCACAAAGCATGGAGTTAGAGAACAGAAACAAACTTTGTTTGGATAATCTGTTTATTATTATCTGATATTTTACATGAATGGGCAATTCCAAATTTTATATTATATACAAGTTGTTTAAAGTTCTTCATACATTTGGAAGAATTTGCAAAAGAAATCTAAAGATTTCAGATGCAGATCTCTCTGGAATATCAAATTTAACCTATTGTCATCTTAGTGCAGTAACATTATAAGTAACATTGAAGGATGAAGGAGATATAACATTATTGCACTAAAGCAACACTTGGTCTGAAATAGATCATTACATTATGAAATCCTGCCTATTTGTGTCACATGACTTGAGTTATACATTCAAACCATAGATTTGTATTAATATTTCTGTTTATATTGTAAATGTGATTCTTAAGTACATAATATAATGAAGAAATCTGTCGTTTTCTTGTATTTACATTATGATAAGTTTTGGTATAAAGATAAGCACATAAGAATGTGGTGAAGGCATAATCATAATAACACTCCAGCACAATCCTGTCAATTCTATACGAGGGTTGTTTGATAAATTCGCGGACAGCGGTCGTAAAAACAGAAAAAGACAAAATACATGTATAAAATTTATATGTGCATGATCTGTAATTCAAGTCGAATACAATACAACAACTGGTAATAGTTTTACATTAACAATAAACAAATAACTACATAAAACAAAAGGTACATTAACGATTTACGGAGCACGACGTCGAAAATAACGCTATAATGTCAACGTCAGAATATAGCGCCGATCTCGGTCTTCCTGATCTAGCGTTGTCGTTAATACTTTCGTGTCCGTTGCGATATCTCTCATGCCATTTGAAGACAATAGTGCGACAACACTTTGCTGAGTTCGACTTCTCAAGTAATCGTAACGTTTCCGTGGGTGTATGACCTAGGTTAACGCAAAACTTGATATTTGCCCTGGTTTCAACGTTTAAATTTGACGTCATGGTTTTCTCTATCACTATGCGATAAATTGCTGTACCGACGAGCGAAAACAACGGATGTCAATGAAAATTAACGGAAATGACGTTGACATATTGAGTATTGACGTTACGCGTTCCCGCGTAATTTCGACGTCTCAAAGTTACCATTTTAAAGCATTAAAAACAAGAGTTATGCCAATTTTACGGACTGCTCCGTAGAACGTTACCATGGTAGCGTTATTCCTCAATAAAATGGGCATTTCGAAAAAAACAAAGTTAAAATTTGTAATTACCATTTTATTAAACATGATTCCGCAATACCTGAAAATTTCATTAACTTTGGATGAACAATAATAAAATAAACACCGCTGTCCGCGAACTTATTAAACAACCCTCGTATACACACACCATTTGCCCTTTTAAATGCTGTTTTCTCCATGTTTTTGTTTTGTTTTTAACATTGCCTGGTTGGCCCTGTATGACTATAGTTATTCCAAGAAATTAAAATACTCCCACCACCCCAGTTAATGTTTGAAACAATGGTCTAAAGTTATACTATTATTTTCCATTAACACTGAGAAGGCAATGTACTAACTATACTGATCAGTTTGTTGTCTTGTTAGACATGATGACTCTTGGGCAATCACTGTAATCTTGTCAAATTTTATTATCTTTTAATTAAAATTAGCATTTAATGAAATACAGTGTCATAAATAATGAATTTTTCATTATAGGATGTTTCTTATTGTGTGTGGCTAAAAATGGATGCAATTGCACAATCTTTTCCTGCATAAACAATCATCTGTGCACATATTTGTCCACTTTTTGCATAATTTACAAGTTGCATTCTAACTAAATAAGCACCATTAACCTTTATGTACAATATTCTCAAGATAATGCCTTCTTTGTCTTGTTTATTTTTACAGGAACATGTATCATTTCTAGCTTCTAGAAAAAAGAATTATTTGTCTATAAACACACAATGAAATAAACAAAGAGCATTGTCAACAATAAACCACTGCTTACACAACTTTGCAGTCTTCAAAACAAGCGGATTGTTGCATGACAAGTTCTTCCAAGCAATTTTCACCATGATTTAAATTCAGGAATCAGACATTTTTAGAATATTGAGGATTGATTGGACGGTTAAATAATTCAGAGTCTGTATGATTGCAAAGCTGATCACAATGTATTGTTATAGGGTGTATAATTACATTTACCCGATGCTCCATGTGCACCGCTTATATCTCAAAGGAGACCAGTGTATATCCGATTGACCGGCATCAAAGTCTACACTGGACACTTTGCTACATTGATTGCAAAGAGGATATAAGCCATATCCATAGAGTAAATGATTTAATCTAATAATGATTTATTCATTCTTAAACACAACTTGTATTTATTTTTTCAGTTTACTTTTGTGCTTGAACAATGTCATTCAACAACATTTCAGTGAAGCATAAATAAACCGTCTGATTCCAAATGAATGTGCCACAACATTAAAATTGGATAAAAGCTATCACAGTTATGATGCACAGCAGGATATGATTATGCCGCTAGAAGTATTTTACAGTTGCTCAAACAAGTTGACTTTCTCTTGTATACTCGGCCTGCTAAGACGTTTGTCACTCTTTTTCCTCTGAATGACATTCTTTGCATCATGTGCCGATAGGCAAAAAATCTCTTCCCTAGTGGGCGATGAAGGAGGTGTGGGGGCCTGCTTCTTGGATAACTGGAATGAAAAACAATTTAGCTTCCATGAAAGTGACTGCAAAGCTCAAGTTGAGCTCTGATGTATGCTATGACAGAGTACTTTGTCACATTAGTTTATCTTTCGCCAGTTTTATGGTCAAGTTAGTGCCCATATCTTAACCATTCACAAAATAAAATCACGCCTTACTGTGACAGACATGCATTTTGTTGATCAGACTTGAAGGTGGTCCTCAATAAATTACCTTATTCATCAAAGACTGGTGGCATACTGTTAGTATCAGCAGAGTTTGAATTTCATTTTTCAACTTAATTGTATTTTGAAATTACTCTTCAGCTTTGCAAGTAATGAAATTCAAGCATAAGATTGATAATGCATCCAAGATAAAAGATTTTTGTGTACTCAATTATTTATCAAAAACTATTGAGGTTTATAGGTTATTATCTTTTATGGTAATAATTAAAATAATGGTACTTTAATTACATTTTCCATTTAGTAGGACTATGTTATTATATTTGAAAAAAGTTCACTTACATTCCAGACAAGTAATATATTTTCACCTTACCCCACCCACAAATGATGACGGCACCTTAATGAATTGTGTTTGGTGCTTAACTTTGATGTGTGTTAAACTTCCCTATCTACGTTTTGTGAATATGTGTGAGTAAATGAAAAAGTTAAAAGCACTGCAGCTGCCGATGGGATTAGCTTGGCAAACAAACCAAATCGGATCTTTCACCAGCAACCAAGCATTTCACCAAAATAAAGCATACATCCTTTTGGAAACAGCATTTGGCATCTGTAAACAATGAGAAAGTGTCAGTCACAATTGCTTAAATCCATAAAGGCCAACAATGACCCATTGCAAAAACTGCCCTTTTAAATGACCAAGCACTTAATCATTAATTAAAATTTTTTAGCATCGGTGTTTTAAGAAACGATTAGTTTGAACCAGTTGCAATATAGTCCCCTAAGTGTAAAAAAACAAGTCCGTATCAATGAGTTATATATATTGTCATTGTGCTGAAACCTTCTGTCTGGTGGGTCTTCATGTCCCACATTTGCAATTAGAAGACAATTATGCAACATTCAATCTAATTTTCTTTTGGAACAACAAATTAAAGATCAGTTAATATTGTAACCAAGGGGCAGGTAATCCAGACTAGAATTTTACTGCTAGATTTCTCTAAGATGTGTTGTTAGTTTGTTATGCATGCATCTTTCACCCTTGAACAGCATTCCACTAATAAGCTTAAAGAATGATTGCCAAAAATCTGTGAATCATTTTGAATTTAGCTCATCTATCTGCAGAATTAACATTATATGCTCGAGTTTCTATCATTTCCAGCCAGTCCATTCATTGGTATTTGGAATGTTGTACAAAATTCCAACTGTATAGCAAACAGTGTACACCCTGATCGATTGCCAAGGCTGAGCAGGGTCTACACTTGTTGCAAATGTGACAAATGATGTGGCTTTTGGTTCAAAAATACAGTTTCATGTCACAGATAATGTCAAACTGAACATTATAAGCATACAAACAAACATTACCCAGGATGGACAATTTTTCCTGCATTAGAACCCGAGAGAGGACAATTTGTCCTGCATAAGAATGAAAGCTTTTGTTTTATTAAATCTTGAACTAGTTGCTTGTTAGTGAACAGTTGTTCAAGTTTAAGGTGCAGGGTAGTGTTATGCTAATATAATGAAAGAGAATTCATTCACAAAATTAATACAGAAACAAAATAATACATGAATATAAATATATATACCTAGAAATGTTTACAGCATCATTATTCATCTTTTTCAATGCTCATTTGGACTGTGCAAGGGTCTCAACCAAAAATAAGAATTCTTAATTTAAACTTATATCATAATATGTAAGACTTATTCATTTATTGTAACTTTGCAGGATATTTACCCTTTCTGTGATGTTGTCCACCTTAGTACAGAAGCAGTATATACATACAAGAGCTGTTCACAAACATTTCTAGGTGTTCTAAAGTACTGATACTCACCATAGCATGCTAGTACTTACACTGGGAGCAAAAGCCGAGATGAGCCATGTTGCCAAATCTGAGGAGCTCAGGTTCAGTTTTCCTTGATTCCTACATCACATCTCATTCACACTTTGTAAAACTCTATTCTGTGCTTACAGCACCAGTATTGTTGCAGTATTAACCCAGTACTCTTTGCGATAAAAGTTTGTATCCCATGGATGAACAGTGAAAGTCCAGGTTAGCCTGCACATCCATGCGGTCGGATCTGGATTTCCACTGCTCCATCCTAGGTAAGAAATAATCTAATGAATCTTAAACCAAGGGTCACGATCATGGATATGCAGACTGATCTGGATTGAGACGTAGAAGAACTTCATGTTTTTATGTAATGAAGACTCGTCATAAAATGTGTTTACCATGCATGTTAGTACGGCAGTCTGAAATCTCAGTCCATTCAAAACTAACATCTAATTTAAAAAAAAAAAACAACTGACGAAAAAAAACATTTCTGTAACCAGTTTTGATGAATGGAAATGCATATTGAATTCTCAGTTGAACCAATTTTGACTGGAACAACACAATTTTGATTCAGAACAGACCTTGATTTGGAACAGCCTAACTAACGGTAGCATCTTAATTAATCTGTAGGGTTGGAACAGCAAAAATCTTCATTTTTCATCTCATTATTTTAAACAAGTTAAATTGTAAGCTTTTCAATTTGATTTTACATCAATTTTTTCGCTGAATTTAATGGGAATCAAAGAATTTCTTGCTGAAACTTGCTGTAGTATAAATAACAGTCTGCTTTCTTGCAAGATTCATCTTAAATGTTCCGACTGTAAACTTATTTGTGGCACATCAAACGTGTCTTCAGTCCTATTTGTTGACATTTGTTACTATACAGTGAAATCTTGCTATTAAGACAGTTAAACCACCTTCGGAACTGGGAAAAAGTGGTCTTAATGGTGGATTGTTCTTAATTTTGGGGTAGAAAATAGTGCAACTCTGCAAAATGCGACACCTGAACAGTGATCTTAGCAAGGTGGTCTTCATAAAATATATCTGAAAAGAACTTACAATTATCTTGTAATTTTCTCATTACTTATAGACAATTTTATTACACCTAAATTTATATTGATGATATAATTATTACTTGTACTGGTAAATGCAGTTTTCTTTTCAACAATATGACATCATTGTAATGACTGACATCAACAATAAGAAGACATGTTTTCCTGTGCTCCATTCTACATCACTTTCTAGGAACTTGTAGGCAAGTTATTTAACACATAACATTTATTATCCCTAGTGTATAGAACCCTTCTAGAGACATGATTTCACAAAATCTTGTAAAGTACATGTATCGTTCTGGTGCGAGAGATGCAGAGGGATAATCCAGTCAGCCAGCAATCTGTTTTTGTCTCTCTTGACAGAGCCTCATTATCACCCAACAACAGTTTCCTCTGGGTATGAACCCCGTCCAAACCAGGAATATCTGACAGATACATTTCCCAAGTCTCTATTGTAACATTTCATTTTTATACCCCCAATTAGTTTTCACAGTCATGGAAGAATTAACTTCTCATTCAGATCTGTGCATATACAACAGAGCACCTTATGTGTATTCATGTTGTGTAAAATGATCTCCTCCAGCACCAGTTCAAACCTGGTTGCTTCATTAACATGTTTATAAATTATGTAAGTATAAATATACCATTACTTATTAATTTCTGCATATGTAATGCAGTTGCTATCTCAACATCCTGATTGATACTGATAACTTTAGAACAATGCCCCCGGGGTGGTCAGAAGATAAATGATAAATTCTATTTTTTAAGGAAAATATTCAGTGATATGAAGGAAAATATTCAGTGATATATCATTTAAGACAACTGCTAAATCTCAATTTTCTACCTGCAAAATCTGATATGGGTAATTACCAACTATGTTTTGCTAGGTTTGAGGATAAACTCCAATGTGAAATGGAGAATAATCCTGATTAAGTGTGCTGCCCATCTTCTGTTACTTCATACTTGTCAGGTACAGGTACCTCACATCAAGGATGCCCAGTCAGCAAATACAACTTGAAATGAATACTGAACCAGGAAATAACGAGGAAATGTCCTATTAAATTAATGATACAAAAGACCCAGAGGAAGTTGATCATGCAATGCTTATCCTGGAAGCTGTTGATTCAGTATCTATTGTTAACAAAAAAAAGTCAGAAATTCTTTAGGTCAAGATATATATATATGCATTTTCACGCATGTGCGACCAGTGTAGATCCAGATCAGCCAGCACATCTGTGCCATCTGATCAGGATTTGCACTGGTCACATTTTGGTCACAAATAACCTAACGATTAAAAAAACAAACAGTTTAGATCCTGATCAGATGGCACGGATGAGCCGGCTTATCTGGATCTAAACTGTTTGCCCTCGCAATTAAGGTGTGTCTATGGAGGAAAGGGTTAATTACAAGGGAGATAGTTTTAAGCAATTGATATTGAAGTAAAGATGTTTTTGTAAATGTATCGGTTGACAACAACCATTTTGTCTTTCCTATTATGCATGACATGAACTACTAAATATGACTGTCAATCAATCTTCACACTCTCTGCAGACCAGATCACTGGTGCTGGAAAGTGACCTTGCACTCCATTTGTAAGACAAGTCATTTGTCTGTGACATATTTGCACAATCACGAGAAATAAATCCCTCCACTACTGTAAATATTAGTTCAACTCCGGTAAAAATAATTAAATATATATCATGATATGCAAAAAAATCTATCCATCATGTGCTTCGTTCGGATGGGAACATCTCGCATTCTGAGAAAACTTCTGTTTGGGAGCATCACTGCTCAAACACATTTTCTTCTGGCTAGATTCTCCCATCTGAACCTCCCACATGTGAAGAAACATAACCTTACTTATCAACACAACTCTTTTATCTAAACAAATCCTGAAAAAAACAATCCAGATTGCAACTTTTACCACATGCATTATGAATAGCAGCAAGATGGCTTTCAGTAATAAAACTTGTGGACATTAAATTCTAGAGAGCAGCATCTTGATAAAATATACAAGAAAAGCATATTTGATACATAATTTCTTTATTGTAACAAATATATAGTTGTTCCTGGAATATTTAAGTTATGAATATGCAAAAACATGAAATCACAACCACACTGACTGACCGATATATCCATGCACAATCATTGTGTTTGACAAAAAAAGTACAAACAAATATATAACAGTCTTGTGCCAAAAATACAGTGATATTCGCCAAAACAAGTACTTGTGTAAAACAATGCAAAAATGGTGTTGCTATTGTCGTTTTTCAAAACCATTCACAAAACTTATTTTTTTCCTGTTTTATAAGTAAGTCTACAAACTTGACCATGGACATTATATAAGCAGCCTCCTATAAAATCAACGTATCAGAAAATGTTTTTTTTAAAACAGTCTATGAATTGACCAATTAGAAACTGGATATACAAGAGTAGTCAGCCTTCTCAGCAAGATGTTACATCATTATAAATGGGATAAACACTTCATTATAAATGAAGGAAGCTATGTTACACATAAGCATTCTGGAGCTAACAGAAAAGTTTAAAGCTACGTACAGAGGTAGCCGTCACACAGATAATTAGCAGACCATGTTGACGGTGGTTTACAAGTGAAGTATAATGAAATACTATGTGAACTGCAGTCAAGGTATAGACAGTCAATGGGCCATGTACCCACAACTGGTCAAGTAGTTTTTCTCAACTACTCCACTTAAGCTTTACGTTTAGTGTTTGTTCAACACTACGTATTGAACAGATCTTCTGCTAAGCTGTAGACGAAGTTGTGTGAATGGCCAAATGACTGGAGACCCTGCTTTCATTTAACTTGCCAGTTACCTTTGATACCTGGCTGCTTAAAGATATCTGGCAGCCAGTAAATGACTGTTGACTGACGGCTCATGTGCTAAATCGTGATTGAAGTTCTCAACAATGTGAAGCAATAGCTTACGATGGACAAACATCCAATATTAGGCCAACCATTGTAAACATGCCTGCATAATTGTGTTATTAGCAAATGTGTATCGTTCAATACCTGACTTCAATCATTTAGGCCTTTAATTTGACTTCTACTGAATTCTGCTGTTCTATTCCCTATTTGTAATTGCTTTCTCGTCAGTAGTGTGTTTTAAACTAGTTAGTATGTTCTTGGTAAAACTGCTTTTATCCCAACGATAAAACAGAAGACTGCTGTTAGAAAAAACTGCTTACACAAATACCTGGACAGTGTGACTCTCAATGATAAAACAGAGCTTACCGACCTTACAGTTAGTGCAGTCACAGATCTAATTGCAAACTTACATGTTCTGAAAATTAATCTAAACCATTATCTACAGCCATCCAGAATGCTTCTCTGATAGTAAACACCCGAGGCACAGGCTGATCTGGGTTCTCAATGGTTGTAAAGGCATTAAGCCCAATTTTGTCAAGATGTATCACATATCTACATAATTGTTCTCAACATGTAATCTTAACCTTTAGTTTCGACTTTTAAATAAGCTATGTTCTAACTACTATTCTACAGGAAGTACAAATAGACCATCTTTGCATAGTGCTCTATAAAACTTTCTCCACTAGCACATCATTCTTCTTCAACTAGACTTGCTGGTGTGGAGATTATAAATCATGTTTTAAGTCAAGGTTTGTTAGTATTAAGTTTTTTACAGTGAAGGCCATATACAAAAGTAGTTAATGTCAAAACTTTCCAACAACATCATAAAGGACGAATTGCCAGTTGTTTTGTTTGTTGTTGTTTTTTAAAGAAAACAATCTTTTAACATTAGATATGTAAAAATATATAATAAATATAACTAATTCCTTGTAAGTCTTTGGTTAAATTCAGAATAATGATAACAAAATATACATGATAAAAATATGTAGGGACAGTTATGTATGACTCGCCACACTAAATGTGATTTATGTCCATGTACCATGTAATAAACAAAATACTGTCACAACAAGATTTCTTCATTTGCATTCAGTACAACATTCTAAAATTAATTAATGTCCTAATAGTGTAATATTCTAATTTCCTCCTTGACATTTATAATTATTTTGTAACATTGCTATATATGTACTACTGGTAAAACTAATTAAATACCAATTAATGTTTGAGCCAATCCAAGCTTGAGACAGACAATTCACGAGTAGTTTTTGTGACACTCCAGATGAACAGCACAGTTACAAGTGTAATTAAGAAAAACTTGAAATGGCCTCAGCTGGTTCGACAAGTTATAACAAAAACCAAAATTCCCCATTACATAGGGTACAACAGTTGTTAATCATTGATAGGCCAGTAGGAAAGGATTAATAATTTCCTATTTAAAAAGCCAGGCCAGGGAAATATTATACTGGTGTAACAAGGTTTTTTTATCATCTCAATTCATATGTTTGTTTGTTTTTCACAACAATTCTAACTTTTTTATATACAATTTTTGTGTGTAAAGCTCTTAAATATATTGGTGTTTCCCATTGCCTGAACAACATTTTTGTTCCGACAGGTTTTTGTCACATATTTCCATGCTATTATAATATATTATAAAACAAAATACTGTATAAAGTAGCCTCTTGATATTAAATGCCACCTTCTATACATCCCTAATGCAGCTACTTATGTCAAGGTTTATACCTGTAATACACCTTTCCCACACAATGTTACTCTTAAACTTTAAATGCACCAACAATTTTATCATCTCAAAAATCTTATGTTCAAATAAAATAGACTTTAACATGTTAAATAATGGCATGTTAGTTCAGTAAATATCTATTTGCTAACAACTTTTCTGCTTAAAATATGTAATGGCATAACAATAAAAAAAAAACTCAAAAATGTGTGCAAATTGGTACATGTTTATATAAATGTGTGTTCTAGTTGAATGTGTTAATATTTACATGTGCTCTACAAAATGACTGGAAACAGTAAACAGAAGTAAATGTATCCATAAAACAGCAATAAGGTAATTAATAAGAGATCATGTGGTTATCGGAATCACACAAAATTCGCAAAAATTAATAACCATTGGCAACGGAAATCCACCTTTGAACAGGACAGTGTAATCACAACCTTGAGGGAACATAACTAAACCATCTGGCTGTATACCATCATCAATCATGTAGAGACTGCACTTTTTTTTACCAGATTTTTATTAAGAAGTTGGAGGTTGTACAATCTGAATGCAGCCTTATACTGAAAGACTCATTTTTGGAGTTTGGCAAAACTCAGATGCAGCAAATACAGGAGAAATGCTGGGGAAACAGCTTCTGTCTGAGCACTCCAACTCACTCAAAACCCAACACCTTGCCAAGGTACAACAAGAATAGGCAAGCTAGGATCTTCCATGATGTGTTGCAAATGTGTAATTTTACCTCCTAATAGAATCTTCCTAACCATTAACAGATCAATCACTATCAGAAGCTCTCAGTGGCAAGAGTACAGACAACAATCCATGACAACTACACATCATTGTGCACACAGGTGCCCCACTGAACTATCTACTAACTCGTTAAAAATCATCATTGTGTGAACAATGAGGTCTTGGTCCCAACTAAGATAATAAAGCAATGGCCAAGGGCATTTTTTTTGCCACAAGCTTGAGAGATCGTTGCACGGAGATTGAAGACAAGTCTTAACAAGTTTCTGAACTGTTACTTATAATGATGACCTGCAACTCAATATGACTGAATACTTTACAGAATTAGGTCAGATTCAATCAATCGGCTGGTGAGGTCGAAGACTGGTCTAAAGTCTGAATTTAATGACCTTGACCCCTGCAGACATCAAGCACCAAATTCAAGACAGTATCATGGAACAGTAACTACTTTGCTTAACTAATAAACAACTGATTCTGAATTGCTTTATAGATGACAATCACAACTAGCTTATTTGGCAAAAACTGGTGGCAGGAAACAAACAATTCCTGATCAGTAAGTAATGAAAACATCCATCCATTAACATGACATGATTGCAGCAATTTATATAGCAAATGATTGTGCAAGATATTAACAAAGCTACCTATGTACAGAGAAAATTTATATTTCACAACCTCTTATAAAATCTTTCCTTTTGTGTTTGAAGTTATCTCACACATATATTTCTTTGGAAACAAAATTACTTCGTAACTATCAAGAACCTTTCATCTTTTCAAAGCCCAAGAAATTGTAAACCTACATGTATTTTCTACCATTTGTTCACCGTAACTATTGATATTTCAGCTGAAAACTAGCAACTTCTGTCTGAATGCATCAAATGTGAAGTCTTAAGCAATGATAACATTAGGAACTCTTTCACTAGATTGTAATGAGGTAAAGATTGCAGAATGCCAGAGCTCGAACTGAAAGTTTCAGTCATGCCACAAACTATTCCTGACTGATCTGCCTCAGTAGTATTCATCTTTAAAAGGTCTATAACATCTAGGTTTACACAACTTGCCTTTGAAAAGAAAAACATAACATTATTAGAGGTCTAGTAAAAGAAAAAAAAAATCACTTCACAAAAAACAGTGCATTGGTGAACAAATCAGGACATTGCTGAAAGAACTCTTAGATTATAATATATAAATAGAATATTCTGTTTCCAAGCTGTGTGTGCTACCATTTGAGCTGGAACAGGGCTGTATGCAGATTTTCCAGAAAGGAGGTAGGGGTGCAAAATTTCAGAACAGAACATCAAGCTTAACTGAAAAGGGGAAGCAAAACCAACAACAGAACCCAAGCTCTTCATTTTGCAAAACAGAAACAACAACTATCAATTCTCAGAAAATCAAACTTTGGGGAATAAGATATCGCAGCAATATGTATTGCACCCCACATGCATATGGCCCTGTTATATAGCCTGCACATTGTGCTCAGGAAATACAAATTGCATAATTACATTTTATGGTCAAGATTTGACACTGATGAGCTTAGTAATCAACAGATAATCCACCTTTCGGCGCTTGTTCTAATTAATTAATCAATCACATCAATTTCTATTGTTCTATGTTTATTGAACATTGTTAACTGACTTTAAGCTGTCACTTAGTCATCTGACCATGTCTCTTATAACTGTAGCATTTTAAACAACCTTATATAATGATACACTTTTCTATAGCATTTTGAATATGTATGTACTAACTATGTGATCACATTTTCTGGAAAATCTCGAATTTCGATTTAAAGTCCATATTTGCTTTCGTCTTCGGGTCATTCTTTTTCTTTGAAGCAAGTCGTTCTCGCATTTCTTTGGCCGACAGGTTCATGGACAAAAGATCGCCGCCATTTGCCTGCGCGGGTTCAGATTTGGCCAGTTCCTAAAATCAATCATGGTACATATTACATACATGGAAACATGAGTGAAATGAAATCTGAGAGTCGGATCTATTTAATCCGATAGACAGAAACATTTGATTTCAGTCTATTCAAACTGACTTTCTCAACCACAGATATTTTCATTAATGATTTGAAATGCACTCTTCTACCAGAAGTTGCAGTTTATCAATCAAACATTGCCAATATACAAAATATTTCGCCAAAATCTTGTTCCATGTATGTTAAAATGGATATATATATACTATAAAGCCATCCAACTTAAGCTATGCGTTCTAATTATACATGTATATGTTCCAAGAAAGCTCGCACCCAAAGCCGTGCCCTGGACAGAGTAACACCATCACCGTGTATATTTTGGTTAGTAGTTTTGTATATTGGCAATGCTTTATATTTATGACGACTATAAATCTAGATATATTGTAATGCTACAATTGTGCATGTATTTTAAAAAAAGCCAGAGTTTTTATTCCAAGATATCAGTGTAAAATAGTCTGTCTCTTGTAGAATACTGAAGATTTGAAGAAGATAGATTTGTTCTAAACCAAACCCACAATTATTCCAAGACTGAATAAGTCCCCTTTTTTAAAAGACCACTAATGCACAAAGTACCATTTTTTATGGAGTGATTTTTTGTAATTAATTCTTTTATCTACAGGGAAACTTTAATCAGTTTAGCCCTTAATTTTAGTTTATTATATAATGAGACTATATATACACATCCAAAAGAGTTAGGTGAACATAGATATCACTAGTTTACATGTCAAACTGTAGTTTAATCATAATATCCCAAGTCCATTCTTCACCAGTAATATATCTGGCTAAACAAGAGCTCATTAACACTGTAATTTTGCTGGTCTAGTTAGATGTATCTTAATTAATGTAAAATCAACATAAATTGTGACATCAAGTCTACATGTAGTCTGATACCTATAATCTTACTTTGTTTCACATGTTACTGTGAGGCCATATTTCATACTGACATACAATGTACTGTGTTCATAAGAACATGAAACATAACCTTGATATTTGGTAACTGTGAGGTAAGACATTTCTCAGTTGTCAGTCCTCAACAGTTATATATTCTTATCACTAGTCAAGTCTCAAATTACACAATTCTTAATCCATACAAAAAACAACCTGTACTAGATACAACTTGGGACATGTAAATAATCTCTTAGTAAATATAGCATTGTTAGTAAAATCTTAAGACTTATCTTAATACTGTAGGTAACTATCCCAACTTGACACTCGAGGCACCCAACCCCTCCATTATTTCATACCCAAACATCAGTATAAAGAAGAACATTTAATTATTCCGCTAACAGCTTCTTTACACTGCTACAGTTTTATGAACAATCTCAAGCCCTTAAGTTTGATGAATTCTCAATGGGTTGTGATATCCCTGATAGCACAGAACAGCTTGCTCAAATGGCATAATATATTTTAATTGAATCGTCTAAAATTTGTCTTCTAGTTTACATGCTAGTAGTTCTCTGTTCTATTTTCACTTATCCATGTTCTATTTTCAAAGAAAACAAAGCCACTCAGTCACAGGTAGTGGGTTGTGAGGAAAGCCTGTAAACACCATTCTGATGGGCTGATATTTCCACCAGGCCCCACTTCTATGTATATTAACCGCCACCCCTAATTTTGTGTTGGAAGATAACATCAGCACAGGTCACGGGTGGGGGTTGAGAGGAGAAACCTGTACTTACCACTTTGGTAGGCTGGGTTTGCTTTACTGCGGCAGAGTTTGCAGCTGGCTTACTGTCTCCATTTGTCACTGCTGCTGAAAAAAAACAACACAACAATAACAACTAAAGGTCAACCATTTGTTAAAGTTTGACATTTGAAGTTTTACAGCTAAGCAAGAAATTCAATCATACTACAAAATGAACAGCTGACAGCAAGACATTTTGGTGTAATGAAGTTGCCTTGTATGGCAGCCAGTTCATTGTTTCTCAGGATGTTTTGTAAGTGACCTAATGAACCTAATGAATCTAACTGCCACAGACAAACTGGATTCTACAGTGGTTGCAGGTCTGATTTAGTCTGTGGTTTTATGCTGATGGAGCTGGCAACTGCATCTGCATGAACTGGAAGTAACCGGTTCCAGTAAAAGTTCCAACCAGCACAATGCATAATGTATGTAAGCAATTCCCATCTTATGTCTGCAAACTTTATATAAATTATCTCAATCCTAAGGCCAACTTCAAAATACTGCTTGCAGTTGACCCCTGCAGAATGTTTGGTGTGGGTAGGGCAGTAGGGACACTATTTTATTTTACCTATGTAGATGAAGCAAAAAAGGTGTTTACCAGACCAATTTATGTTTACAGCAGCAGCAATTAATATTACACAATGTCTGATTTTACATTTTAGCATTGAAGCAACAGTTGTCGTCAATACAGTAATCAAAAGAAATTAAATGTTTATCAAAACAATTCATAGTTAAGGCTAAATCTTCATGAGCTCAACATTCCAAGTTTCGTGACAATATGTCAAACATCAAGTTACTGTCCCTGGTGAACTTGGTAACAGTGAAAGACCTTCACCCACAAGACCCCAAACAAAATCCCAAGCACAGTTGCTACAAAACAAGTTAGAAACAATGAAGTAAAACATAGATGTTGTTGATAGGAAATTGTCAGTATGTATGCCCAACCTAACACATCACTTACAATCAAATTACTCTTAGTTTTTGTCTGAAAACCTGATTTAAAAAGTAAAATTGTCTGTGTAAGTTAAAATCAAAACAAGTTAACAAGATCAAACTTGTATCAGACAAACAAGCAATCTCTTTGTCAATGCTACAGAAACAAGTATAAAAACAAACCACATCCTGTTCTAACAGGACCTAACCAGGGAGATCAAACGGAAATTCTATAAATTACAAATACACAAACTTAATGTCATAATGTTTGATGCTTTAAGAGAAATACCTGTGCGTCTACAAAGAAATTTGCCTTTCACCACTTGATCTGAATACTTATCTTGCCTTTCTTTTACCTTTACTCTATAGATAAGACTTATACCCCATTTTCTACCAGCATAAATCGAGATCAGCCTGCAGATCTGTGCTTTATGATCACTACACTGGTTTTTGGTCAGAAGTAACCTTATGAATCTACCTTGTGATTGTGACCTACAATGGTAGCAAATGTGACAAATGCTGTGTATCTGCACTTCATGAGTAAAATCAGTGCCATTCCAGTCAGAGTTCATAGTAATGTTTTTTTCTGAAATACAGGGACTTGCTATCAAGCCCTCTATATTGGTTACAAAGCTGACTTTTAAGTCACAGCTACACACATTGGGTTAATGAACTTTAGTTTTAAATACAACTGAGGCTCTGAGATAGTGTACACATTATAATGGCCTCTAATAAAATTGAAATAAACCTTTGCTATATCATATTCTGTCTGGACTGACAGGCATGCTCCAACATGCAATTATAGCGAGAATAAACTTACTTCAACTTTTAAGTAAACATAACTGGATGGTTACGGAATGTTTTCATGGTCAAGCACCTGATATAGCAAATCTGTCCAAGCAAGATAAAGCAGACATATAGCACACAATGTTTTTGATGTAGTTGTAGCAAAGCTTTTTTCTTCTATATCAGATCAGTATTTCATGTCACCAATCCTCAACAAAGTCATCTTACACCCTTCATCCCTCACAGTTGTGTTAAGATGAGGCAAGCCATGTGCTGTATTCAAGCCACCAAGGATGAAAAATAACTCACATAGGAAAGGGTCGTAAATTAACAACTCGGATGATTCAGACTTTGTGGTTGCCCCAGCTGAGCTGGGTCTACACTAGTTGCCAAAGTATTTCAGTGCATGTTTTTCATAAAATATTCCAGTAAATGTTGTAATTAAGTTTTTCTTAAACTAATAATTAACCTATCTTAAATGCACTGACAAGTCATATCTATAAGCTGTTTACCCCAGGTTATGAAATTTGAGACTGGAGACCAGTCTCAGTTCTCAACAATCTGATTGGTTGAAAATGAGCACAGTCTCAGACATGACCAATGGGTTTATAACTTGGAGCCATCCCAAACATCCCTGCATCTAATTTCTGTTTAGTTTATGCAAATGTATACAAATTTAAACAATAAATGGAAACCTAGAAATTTATCATTTTCACAACTTGTGCAATCTTTTATCTATACTAACCCATTTAATTTCTGAAATGCACTCCTTCATAATCATTCATAGTTAATAGGTTCATGCTGTACATGTATTCAGTGAGATTGCTAAACAGAGACTTGAAACAGTCTTCAGACCACTGTGGGTCTACACTTAATGAAATCAGTTTCTACTCTGAACTGTATTGCAAAAAAAGTGACAGCAAAAGCATTAGGTCTACACTAAACAATGTTAAAACCGGGTTTTCCTTTCATTAAATAGCAAAAGGTGAGACATCAATCTGTCTGTATCAATGTACAGACCACTATGGTCTACAATGTACAGACCACTATGGTCTACAATGTACAGACCACTATGGTCTACAATGTACAGACCACTATGGTCTACAATGTACAGACCACTATGGTCTACAATGTACAGACCACTATGGTCTACAATGTACAGACCACTATGGTCTACACTAACTGAAAATGTGGCAATCTTTGGTTTCTCCGTTGTGATACACATTAAATCAATTTTTACTCTGATCTATAATGACCCCAACATTCCAAACAGCTTGATCGACCTACCCATAGATTTTATCTACAGTCGAGATACAACCAAATTTGGCGATTGTGACAACATTATCTTTGCAGCTTTCAGCAAAGTAAATACACAATTTAAGCTATAAATCATCTGATGTATACATAGGACCCAAAGTAACCTGTTCGTCTCAACATAAAACGATCATCAAAATCACCTAATCAAGCATACTAATGGATGTTTAACAGTGGTGGCCTACACATGGCACTTAACTGATATCAATCCGCTGGTCATTAAGACACAGTATAACATTGTCTAATTGTTCTCACCTCAGGGAAATCTTACACTTTAATTACTTTAGTCAAAGTTTAGGAAAATTTGGACATTTGAAACTATCCCAACTGAAAAGTAACTGGTCTTGCCAAGAAACCTCCCGAAATTCTCTCAATTCTTCTTACAGGACCTAGACAAGTTTACATGCTTTGAA
This sequence comes from Corbicula japonica, assembly GCA_038501625.1. NCBI lineage: Eukaryota > Metazoa > Mollusca > Bivalvia > Venerida > Cyrenidae > Corbicula > Corbicula japonica. The sequence goes on along the minus strand of JAZAYU010000083.1, from coordinate 1,676,049 downwards.
CTTGACACTTTGCAGTTAAGGAAAAAATATCAGATATATCATTGGAAATTTTCATTGTTGTTTCCATGTGTCAGATGAAAAATTCATGTCAGACTGGTAGTATACTATATTTCTTTAATATTCAAAGATATGCCCAATGTTCTACAAACAATGCTTGACATCAGTCTTTCTCCATGTTATAATGGGATTTAGATCATAAACTAAGACTGGAACCAGTCTCATATCTCTGAGAGCTGATTGGCAGGAATTTAACCAAGGCTCCAAACTAACCAATCACATGCTTGAGTTTCAAGATATTCTCTGATGTGGTAAGTCTTATATATAGCGTAAAGGTTAACTGGTCAGACAGCTAGCCAGACCAGGTGTTTCAGTAGCTTTTGAAAACCAAGGGTTATGCGACTCCTGCTGAGAATTTTCAAGGGGTCATGAGTGGTATGTTGTATTCAGTGTGCTTTTTACTACTTATAAATTTCGGTTTTCTTGTCAAAATTCTACCATTATTACAATATAATCGTGCATCAAAAAATGACTTTGCTGAAAAAAGGACTACCACAATAGCTTCAACAACTTACCGCTACTCCTTGGTGATCTTCTTGTCGTCTGCAGGAATTTCACCTCGGGCATCTTTGACGTGACTGTAATTCCTTTACTTTTGTAATGCGCATCAGCCTCTTTATCAACAACCAATAAACGTGTTTCATCACCGCCAGCTTTTATTCTCGCTATCACTTGCTGATGGGTCTCGTTTTCAATGTTCACACCATTCACTTCAATAATCCTGTCGTGCTCACATAATCCTGCATCTTCCGCGGGAGAATTTGGATCTATTTTGCCGATATATTGAGTACCACGTTCCTTTTCAGCATGCAGATTGAACCCATAGCCGGGAAAATCGGGCCATTTGATGATATGACACTCCCTTGGAATGTAGGTCTTTGCTAAAAAACAACAACAGCAATATGGTTTCTACCTGAGCCATGCATATAAAAGATCTAAGAGGTTTAAGGCAAATAATTACCAAATGAATAACATCTTTAGTCAGTCTTAAGTTAGTTTTTTGACGGTAGTGGGTGGGGGTGCGTGGGAATAACGAAATCACAATGTTAACATAAGAACAAACTTAACTTGCTAGATGATTTTTCAAAAGGCTATTTCAAGTCCTAGCTGAACTTAAGATTCCAACTGCACAGCACACAAGCCAAGGACAGTCGTAACAAATGCAAGGGCTAAACATTTTCAATAAATTTTGATTAAACAAACAGAATAAAATATGCAAAATTAATAGTAGAATTAACATGGTTTTTTTAATATTAAAAAAAAATTAACAAGGCTACTAGTTCACTGGTAAATAGTCATAAAATAAGCAATATTATATAAATACTGTTTATCAGTAAGTTCAATCATTTTCCTTATGAACACTTATTGCTGACAAGTCGCATTGGTGACCAGTGTAGATCTTTATCTGCCTGCACATCCATGCAGTACAATCAGGATCCACAATGCTGGTCAACATCAACAAATACATTTTAAAGTGACCTATGTCGATCCTTAGACTGCTATGCTGGATCTACACTCGGTGCACATGGCTTATAAACCATACCCATGGTGAAAAGGGTAAACAGACCTCATTCTGTAAAATGACCTCATACTATATTAAAATAGGCAAATAGGAAAACTGGTTTTCATCACAAGTGGCAACTTTGAGAAGAATGGTCTAACATCAACAAAGGAGCCAGGCCTGGCACAACTTCAGTTACACAAATGAAACTTGAGCTGAACATGTCATCTGCTTCAGGATTTTTATTTGTGATCACAAAATCCACAGTGATGTTTTTCACCATGTTGGGATGGTCCAGGTGCCTTTCACATTGGGAAAAAATTGTTTTACTTAATTTGGGAAACCTCACTTTCTCATCAATTTAAAAACAGTTTTAAAGTGCTCTAAAATGCATAAATCTGATAACTGGTAACTTTATTTATAATGAAATCATAAGTTACTTCTAATGAATAGTTTCATCATACCTTGAGTTGTTGCATCCGGTGTTGAATCCTTGCGTCTGGTCTCCGGTGTTGAATCCTTGCGTCTGGTCTCATTAGCTATCACCTCTGGTAAGTCAGCTGTTACTTTGATTCCATTATTTTTGTAAAATTCATCTGCCTCGGGGTCGACAACGAGTAGTATGGTCTCATCACCACCTGCTTTGATTTTCTGTATCACTTGTGCATGTGCCACGTCTTCAATATTCTCCCCATTCACTTCAATGATTCGGTCTCCTTTCCTTAAGTCAGCATCTTCTGCAGGCGAATTCGCATCAACCAATCCAATATACTGACCTTTCTTGTCTTTCTCTGCATGAAGGTTAAACCCATACCCTTGAAAATCTGGCCATTTGCGGATATGGCACTTGCGCGGGTGGAAGTTATGTTGTGGTTTGCCTACTACATGTACAGGACTGGGCTCGCGTTCCGGTTCTGGACTGGGCTCACGTTCTGGTTCATGAGCTTGCTCATCATCATTCTGGACATCATGGTAACTAGGCGGATCCTCAGAGGGAGGCTCGGAGTCTGGTGGTGGTGGGGGCGGCACATCCTCATCTGAAAATATAACACATATACATAACTTGATACAATCTATGTCAATGATCAAATTCACTGGGAAATATGAACACTGTAATATTTCTGCAGCTATACTTGTTGCTGGGATAAATAATTAAAATATCACAGAAGGTCATCTAATCCTTATTAGGTAAAATGTGTCTATTCTTTGTATTTTCTGTTGTTGCTGTTTGAGAAAGACACAACTTCATATTTCATTTTCTATTAAAAATAATATAATTTTCTTTCAAATGTTGACTGCATAATGTATTTTTTCCTGTGAAATGCAAAAAGATCAACATAAGTCGTCTGCTTAACTTATTGATGAAAATTTATGGAATGACAACCCATTTCAAGAAGACGCATTTCCTCTTGACGTCCCTATTAATTTACCCCTGCAGATGGCGTCTGTGACAGAATAACACATCTTAACTATTAATAGCTATCAAAGTTATAAAATCTCCAGCAAATATAGAAACAATTTTAATATATAAAATGGCACAATTTTTCAAAATGTTATGCATGAAAGATTCACTTATTGTTCAACTACAACTACAAATCTCCTCTTTATAATTTGTTCCACTTTTATTAATTATATATTTTGCAGCTTCATTTTAAACAATGACTATTTCCTTTTTTACCACGTAAGCCTTTGGCATCTTTTTTATAGAAGTTTCTCACTCCATTTTTTTTCTCCCAACTATCAAACGGGAGAAATACTTATGTTCCCATTTAACCCTTTACTCCACAGATAATTTAATCACATAGGCATGCCATCTGCACTGTTTGCTTTCAGATTTATTAGGTCATTTCAGACCAAGGAGCAAACAGTAAAGATCAAGATCAGATGTCATGGATGTGCTGGCTGATCCGGATCTACACTGGTTACTCAAGTAATGAAAGTTGTCGATGGAGTAAAGGGTTAAATGCATTCTACATTATACAAATCACAATATCGAGATACCCAACTGATCATGAAGCATATCTTGTTTTTTTCACTATATAATTATATACCTGACTTATTCAGGTGAGTTAATTGGCCATTCCCTTTAAGTTGAGATAGTAGATAAAACTAACAGGTTATAGGGTAATAAATCCAGAAGATTTGCTTATTTTCATATAAATTATAATCTTGTTATCATACTCCATGGTATAAAGGAAGTTTTATTATTGAAGATTGTAAATCCCTTTGTACATCAAAATGCAAAGTAAATTGCTTCATTTTACATTAGGTTAGTCTGAATTTGTGCAATAAACATTTATGCAAATAGCACAAACATTAAGTTTTCTTTGCCATCTTGAAAACTGTGTGAACAAAATATTTTAAGACTGCCTTGCATTCCCTTTTAATTGTTACAAAAATGTATGTGATTTTCCTTTCACTCCATGTGATATGACTGTATTTCTTCCCAACAGTGCAGACCTGGGCCCAAGATCATAAACAAAATCTGGAGATCAGTCTCAAATCTCAAGCATCTGATTGGCTGAAATGGCGACCAGTCATTTCAGCCAATCAGATCCTTGAGATTTGAGACTGATCTCAAAACTCAGTTTTATGATCTTGGGCCCTGGATCAGCTGTCACATCTGTGCTGTCTGCTCAGAATCTGTACTCTTCAATTTTAGATTCTGACCAATAAGCAAACTGTGTAGATTCAGATCAGCTTGCATGGATGTGGTGGCTGGTCTACACTGGTTACCCTTCTGATAAAAGGCGTTTTCATCAAGGAAAGGGTTAAACTGATTTTGTCTACATTCCTGAACACTCCTGGTATAAACCTAAGATGAACAATCAGTCAACATTGACAGATTTTACTGAGTAATCATAAAAAATATTTGTGAAGGCAGGCAAGAAACAAAGATCTATTTAAAGCCCCTGACAAACAATTCATCATGATCATGAGTCAACAAGTCTTTGTTTTTCTACAGACAGAAGTCAGACAGTGTAATGAATACATGACATGTATCACAGGTAACCAGGCATGTCAGGGGCCAAGAAATGCCTTCATCATCAGGAGAGAATCATGGGATAAAAAATATTCTCTAAAAAAAATACTCTCTAAGAACATATTGAATACTGATTATTGAACAGTTGAGTTCTGAACATCAAGAAAGGGCTAGGTCACAAGAGGAACACACTGTGCAGTATCATATAAAATAATTGCCAACAAGTATGAGAAAATGTTGTTGTTGTTAAATTTACTGGACAACATAGTTTCAAAGAAATTGTGCAATTGGCCTGCCTTGTGCTAAACATATGCTAAGGCAATTTTACGTTGTTGCTTACTCATTAATGCTGACTGTGGTATAACTTTCACTCCGTCTGCTTTCTGCATGGTTAAATTTCATATGTCTTGAGATACACTTTACATGCACAAATCATCATTTTCCTTGCACAAATGTGACATTTTCCAGGAGAATATAGATAATGCCAAAGTATCAGTTTCAGAATTTGCATTAACATCAAAACATTCATAAAAACTCTCACAGTTTAGCAACAATCAATATTAACTTTATAACATTTTCTTGCATACCAGATCAGTTCATCCCGTGTTTTCACCCATGTAGGAAATTTTGATTCTACTCCCCCCATGTAGAATGAATCACAGGCCTTATACGATGTCACGACGTCTTGGGCATTTATGAATGAACGATGGAATGTCTTGTATATCACTCCGCTACTATAAAAAAGTAGTGCAAAGAAAAATTTACAGGAAAATACCCAAACATGCGCAAAATAAATAAGGTATGCAAGAAAAAGTATCATTCACTTATGTTGGGTTAAGATCGCGTGATCCAGCCCTCATGAAATATGCACTTAGGCGGTAACTCGGCAGAGCCTCGTTACCGCCCTTGTACATATTTCACTCGGGCTGGATCACGCGATCTTTACCCTACACACGTGAATGATACTTATACATATGACCTAGATGTGAGTCACTTTTATCACAGGCGCAAACTGTTGATCCTGATCAGCTCAATTGGTGCCAACTGCTCTGGATCTACACTGTTTGCTTCTGTGTCAGAAATAAAAACAAACAGGATAGAACTAGGGTAGATGGCACTGAGGTGGATCTACACTGTTTGCTTCTGTGTCAGAAATAAAAACAAACAGGATAGAACTAGGGTAGATGGCACTGAGGTGGATCTACACTGTTTGCTTCTGTGTCAGAAATAAAAACAAACAGGATAGAACTAGGGTAGATGGCACTGAGGTGGATCTACACTGTTTGCTTCTGTGTCAGAAATAAAAACAAACAGGATAGAACTAGGGTAGATGGCACTGAGGTGGATCTACACTGTTTGCTTCTGTGTCAGAAATAAAAACAAACAGGATAGAACTAGGGTAGATGGCACTGAGGTGGATCTACACTGTTTGCTTCTGTGTCAGAAATAAAAACAAACAGGATAGAACTAGGGTAGATGGCACTGAGGTGGATCTACACTGTTTGCTTCTGTGTCAGAAATAAAAACAAACAGGATAGAACTAGGGTAGATGGCACTGAGGTGGATCTACACTGTTTGCCCATGACTCAGGACACAAAGGTTAATGAGACCTAAGCCCAAGAATCCATGCAGTCTTAACATGGTCTACACTGTTAGCTGGTCAACACTGTTAGCTACTCAGTCTATAAATCTCTATCAAACCACCCAGTGGAACAGATGGTCCAAACTAATTTATATGCAAGTACATTACGCAAGTTCCACGAGCAAATATAAACTGATGAACAATACATAATAAAACTTGTGCAAATAAAATTTCATTTGAACATACACTGGAAGGTTTGAAAACACACTATTTGAATCTCATCTGTAACAAAAGGGTTTAAAAACAGCCATAAATCTTTCTTGGTGGTACCATATGTAAACATACCTACATTTTTGGCTGGATTTCACACCTTGATTTGACATGTTTAGTTGTTATCATAAAGGAAAAAACATCAACCCTGAAGTAAAATTCAATAACAGAACAATATCATATTGCTGATGGCTTAGTTCCTTTATCATACGAATACAAGGCATCATTTTGGTGTCTCCCCCTGGCTGACAGACTGAAGATATTTAGAATTCTACTAATCAGAGAATATTTTGTTAATGCACAGTTAAAAAATAACACAGATGAATGATTTCTTATTACAAACAACAAACAGCATTCAATTTCAATGATGTTTAAAATTTAAAATGTGTTAGTCGAGCATAACTAAGTATGCTAAGTACCCTGTATTTTTACAAATAAATTGGAAAATCTACTAACTGAAATTGTTTTGATCACTCACAGCTGTTCTCACAAACAAATATCACTAGCAGGCACTGTCATGCCCTGGGCTATTTTCCCTGCCGAGCAAGGGGCACATGCCCAATAATTGTTTGAAAAATAGCATAACTTATCTAAATGGCTGAGAAAATCTGATCTAAAGTTACTTTTTGGAAGTCACAACATAATTAATACTTTGAACCATTAATGGTGTGGTAACTTTGTATTGACTTTAGTATACAGTGGGACACAAAATCACAAGCATGAAAAATTATCAGCAACGATTACTAGTAAATAGTGTTTTTATCTAAAGTCCTCGGTGAAATTTACAACAGACCTGTCACTATTTAAGATACCATTAAAACTTATCCATTGACAAAACCTACAAAACCTTATCTCATAACGATCGCCACAATGCATTGACAACCTGAAGAGAACATCAGCCTGACAACCCTCGATAGTCAATACAGAAAATATCACATGATGGACACCATGGAATGTACCACACACAGATACACAATGTTTTTAGCCTCTAACCTGCTAAATTTTAAATAATATCAACTGTGAAAAAAGTTGATCTTATATTATCCAACAAGTGAACAACTCACTGGATGGAAACTAGGGCTAAATATCAAAAAGCTGATCTCTGCAGGCTTGTCTAGAAACTGGAGCTTGTGACTGATTATTGGTCAGTTTTGTTTTTCAATTTAAACCAATAAAATTTTTACCTTTAAAAAAAAACAGTCTCAAAACTCAAGTTTGCAAATGGATAATTTTCAACCAAACAGGCATGTGTTTGTAGACTGGTCTTTAGTCTCAGTTTGTTATGATGTTGAATAAATCCAGTAATCACAACATGTCTGGTGACCTCTGAGAGTTCTAACACACGAGTCCAGCAGTCTAGTTTTAAATGAGAACTCAATCAAGTCTAATGATACCAAAGTCTGCTGTCAAATCACATTCCTAGTGGACTAGGATGGGTCTGGATTGTCAAAACTGGGAGTTTTTATCATCTTTCTGTTACAGAACATTAGTGCAACACTTCCTTCTAGGCATGGAGAAGAACCTTTACAGTTAGTTTATGCAAGGCCCCTTCATGGAAATATTAAAACCTTGGCTGAATTTTGGAGCTGAAATGTTGGAGCAATTTGAGTCGCCTTGAAATTAGTTTTATTTAGTTTTGGTTGTATTATATAGATAGAAACACAATAATGCCATGGTTATTTTGAGGGCAATATTATAACTGAATGTTGAAGTTTACGCCACCTAGAGTAGCCAAGATATTGAGAAACCATGTTGCACTTTTATAAACATCATCAGATGCCAAACTGAAGTATTTTAAAACAAAGATAATAACCAACTGCAAGGTCAATTCTCACTCCAACAGGGCTTTTCATCCTTATATAACAGCGGCCTATAAATGGCCTCTTCCCAATCCAAAAATAAAGCATTTTTTCCCAATTGTGGCAGAAACTCTTCCCAAAATGCTAGGTAAGATGTCCGAAAATGGTTTTAACTCTTCGGAGGCGTGTTTGAAAATTGAAGTCTGGAAAATAGTGCATAATAAATTAGATTTAAGATAAAAATGCCTTTAACTTTTCAATTTCATAAAGTTGAACCCATCTTTCAATTAATTTTGTTTCCCAAAATAAACAATCATTGCGCATAAATTTCCCAATTGGAAAGCCCAGGGCCTCTTCCCAATTTTCTGATGAAAAGCCCTGTCCAAACATTCATCTCAAAGGTCAGACTCCATGACTTCACTCCAACACTCACTCCATACTTTATACTATGCCACACTCTACTCAACCCCTTCCCATTTCTTTCAAGATTTCATTCCAGTCATGATAGTTTGGTTTGCATTATTCAAGAGTTAAATAGTACTAAAGGATCTACACTTGGTTAAAAATAATCTAATAAATCTAGAAGTGAACTCTGCAGATTTTGATAAGATTGGGCAGATCAGGATCTAGAACTTTTTACTTTTGGACAGAAATAACCTAATAAATCTAATAGTGGATCTTCACTTTAGATTCAGTTTCACACATTGAATATCAATCAAATCCCAGGCAATAAAGTGTAAACATATTTGTTCAAATGATAATTTTTCTACTTTATTGGGTTAAATGAATGATGCCTAAACATCAGCCCCCCTACCCCCACCCCAAAAAAAACCCACAGAAAACAAGACACCTGAATTTGTTCTGACCACACTACACAGACAGTGTCAAGTTTTATGTTGTCTAAGACTGCAATACTGTATATTCTGAAGAAATAATTCACAGTCTATGAATAATTCAAATATTTATCTCATTTAATTGCAAATTGATCTATGCCCGAGCATGATTTTAATTAAACCTACAATTTCTGCTGACACCATGATAGTCTACATCTAGCACAATTCAATGCATCTGTTGATAATTATTCACCTGATACACATGTTCAGCAAGTTAACCTATAAGAATGCCAACACTTCAAGTCTACTGTTTTCCTTTTAATGTAGGACTGACTTACTTTTTTAATCTACACTTCATTCTAGCTCTGTTTGCTTTTTTTGCAGAATCTTATTAACTGTTATTGTAAACTCTACCATTCCCAGTCGTGAATCTCTAGCATACTGATTGGTTGAAGCTGGAACCAGTTTCCGACTGGACCAATTTGAAGGTGTAGTTTTGAGACTGGTCTCCAATCTATCTAGAACTCTTATTACTCTTATTACATCCTAAAATTCTACCTTTTCTGCATAATCCAACTATGTACTTAATACTGGAATTTATTTTTAATTTTGAAATACATTGCATACCAGCCTTGCTTGCATGTTCTGCAATATCTTGAACTTCTGCTATTTCAGTATAATCTGCCTCTACTTGTTGCATTGCTGAGAACTGTACTTCTTCTTCAGGGGGTTCATCAGGATTATCATCACCTGCAGCTTCACCATTATCTGGTTCAGCATTATCAGCAACAGCAGCAACATCATTAGTATTTACAGAATCAGTCTTTTCCTCACCATCATCATCAACAGCAATATTATCTTCTTCATCTTTCACATCTTCAGTCTGCATAATTCCACTTTCTGCACCTAAATCTGGATTTTTGTTATCAGTATCATTAGCAGTAGTATTGTCTGCATCAGCAACATTTTTTACTACTGTTGCATATTCTACCTCACCACTGCCTGTCGCACTTATCTCACCATTTACAGAATTGTTTTCCATGCTTGAAGTAAACGTAGCAGTCAAAGTGAGCAAATACAACTAATTCAATTCTTCACTTCTTATAAAATGTTTTCAGAATCTCATTAGCAAGTTTTATTTTATTTTGAAAGAAAATTTAAATTCCGGAGAAATCTTCAAATTCTTCTTTTTCAGACAAAGATATAAATAAATGTTCAAACTCAGACAGTCCTATGTGATCAATTCTCAAAAATTCTTCTGCAACAATTCAGTTGTCAGCACTTGTGATAAACTGTCATCTATTATTCAACATTAATTCCACCAATCTGATAAAATTGATGCTCAGTAATCCCGAATATCATTGCACCTGATAAGCCTGACTGAAACACCTTTCAAATTGTAAATCCAAATGACGAATGAAAGAAAATTACAAAATGTCCCAATGCGTGGTACATACAGCGCACATCAACAAGCGACAGGTAACTCCCCACGTTATCTTGATATCACAAAACATATTACCGCTTCCATGATTAAGGCCATTTCAGACAGAATTAAAACATTTGTTTCTCTGTCATACAGGTTTTAATATAAACTGATTTGTCATCATTTGAAAACTGATCAACCCCAGCAGCAACCAGTGTAGATCCTGATCAACCTGCACACCCCAGCAGCAACCAGTGTAGATCCTGATCAACCTGCACACCCCAGCAGCAACCAGTGTAGATCCTGATCAACCTGCACACCCCAGCAGCAACCAGTGTAGATCCTGATCAACCTGTACACCCCAGCAGCAACCAGTGTAGATCCTGATCAACCTGCACACCCCAGCAGCAACCAGTGTAGATCCTGATCAACCTGCACACCCCAGCAGCAACCAGTGTAGATCCTGATCAACCTGCACACCCCAGCAGCAACCAGTGTAGATCCTGATCAACCTGCACACCCCAGCAGCAACCAGTGTAGATCCTGATCAACCTGCACACCCCAGCAGCAACCAGTGTAGATCCTGATCAACCTGCACACCCCAGCAGCAACCAGTGTAGATCCTGATCAACCTGCACACCCCAGCAGCAACCAGTGTAGATCCTGATCAACCTGCACACCCCAGCAGCAACCAGTGTAGATCCTGATCAACCTGCACACCCCAGCAGCAACCAGTGTAGATCCTGATCAACCTGCACACCCCAGCAGCAACCAGTGTAGATCCTGATCAACCTGCACACCCCAGCAGCAACCAGTGTAGATCCTGATCAACCTGCACACCCCAGCAGCAACCAGTGTAGATCCTGATCAACCTGCACACCCCAGCAGCAACCAGTGTAGATCCTGATCAACCTGCACACCCCAGCAGCAACCAGTGTAGATCCTGATCAACCTGCACACCCCAGCAGCAACCAGTGTAGATCCTGATCAACCTGCACACCCCAGCAGCAACCAGTGTAGATCCTGATCAACCTGCACACCCCAGCAGCAACCAGTGTAGATCCTGATCAACCTGCACACCCCAGCAGCAACCAGTGTAGATCCTGATCAACCTGCACACCCCAGCAGCAACCAGTGTAGATCCTGATCAACCTGCACACCCCAGCAGCAACCAGTGTAGATCCTGATCAACCTGTACACCATAGCAGTATTATCTGGATCTACATAGTTCACTTACTGGTAAGAAATAACCTAATGAATCTAAAATTAAACAGATAATTAAATCAGATTGCACAGATTAGCAGACTGATCTGGATCTACACTGGTTGCTGCTGGGGTGAGCAGGTTGATCTGGATCTACACTGGTTTCCAATGTGAGTAAAGGCATATTCATGGATTCAAAGAATGTAAAAATGCAGCAGGTAAATGGTTCACAACTCGGCATTTGCTAATTTATGTCCTTTAATTATTATAATTAAATAATATAAATTCGGATTAAAGTCACATTTGATTAAAACAGTACTGGCTGAAAAATATGCTGATCACTAACAACAAATCCATTAATGGTAAACTGACATATTTTTCTTACCCAGACCAGCAAATCTTTTATGGCCTTTTACCTCATCACCTGTATATTTTATATCTGTCCTAAACTGCACTGCAAAGGTTTATGCAAATTTCACTGCAAACCTCTTTACAATTAATCAATCTTTATGAGTGTTATTCAGAAATGGGGAATGTAACCATAATTCATAAATGTAAACCTCAACAATTCAGAATGTCTCTTTTCATTTAAATACATGTGGTTTTAATTCAGTAACACCAACTTGAAAAGAATTTATTGAAAAAAAGCAGCGATTGAAAACTTTGTTAAATTCAGTTTCATCATGGAGTGACTTCAAATGACCTTCAATTAAATAACACATTAATTAACATACTGAAAAATAACACATTAATTAACATGCTGAGACAGCTCAAAATTCTAGAGACCGAGTTATTTTTTTAATGAACTGTTATCAGTAATTGTTTTCCACCATGATTTCCGCCGTCATAACCTTATTGCAAACTGTAGTAACACCTTATCACAATTTTTAACCCATCGGTCAAACAAACACCCACATTGTGTTGCCAGGTAAAAAAAACTGATTGAATAAATTTACTCCCACAAAACCACTAGAATGTTTGTCAATCAACTGTAAAATCTCTGATCCACCCATATTCCACTAAGTCTCGTTAAGGATGAGCTTAAGGCTCAAACAGAGACTGTTATCATTTTCTCATCAATTCCTCCTGGGTGTGGCTACAATAAAAGCTTTTACTATGATCAATGGTTTCTCCTGTGACAGGGCTTTTCATGCTTATATAACAGAGGCCTATAAAAGGCCTCTTCCCAATCCAAAAATATAGTATTTTTTCCCAATTGTGGCAAAAGCTCTTCCCAAAATGCTAAGTAAGATGTCCAAAAATGGTTTAAACTCCTCTGATGGGTGTTTGAAAATTGAAATCTGAAAAGTAAAAAGCTTAAAAAATTAGTTTTAAGTTAAAAATACCTATTACTTATCAATTTTATTAACTAGAACCCATATTTCAATTAATTTTGTTTTCCCAAAATAAACAATTATCAAGCATAAATTTCCCAATTGGAAAGACCCTCTTCCCAATTTTCTGATGAAAAGCCCTGTGTGAAGTCAACTCCTCAAAATTGCGTGCCATCATTCCTGCTAGCATCAATGTTTCTGTTCCAACAACAGTTCCAATAAGCAATTTTATCACATATCCTTTACAATGTTTAGAAATTTCAAGAACTGAAAGTATTTTGAAGCATAAACACAGATCTCATCAATAATCAAATTGAGTTTATTTGGATATTGAAGAACATTAAAATTTTCAGCTACTGAAAGTAAGCAAGAAGTCTTTTGGATAACAACCCAAATGTTGTTCATACTCACACTACTGACTGTACTTGCTGAATAACTACATATGTGGATGGCTCTAGGTATAAGGATACACGACAGGTGGAATCATCTACTGTAATCAGGGAACAGTCAAGGAAGATGAGAATTTCCTGGAAACTTCCTGCCAGTTCAGGCATTGTATTTCAAACATCAATGTTTTTCACTTTTTGCTTTGTAGAACATTGATGACGTAAGAGATAATAACTGAAAGAGTAATGCTAAATAGAAGAGGGGAGTAGTAGCTCTAATACTGGGCTGTATTTCTGGACAATCCTTAACACTGGAAAATTGGACTTTGGAGTCTCACTGTAACAGATCAAAATGGGTTGGATTTCATTTCATTATGATGGGATTTATTACAAACATTGATAGACAAATCCTGGCAAAGGGGATTGTTAAGAAAATCTTCCAGGAATATATTGCAGAATATAATAATGGAGCGGGGTTCAAATGCTTGAGGATATATCACCATGGGCTACAACAAGGCGTGCATAGCTCCAAGTGTTATATATCATAACATCTGAACAATGCCTATCAATTTTATTATTTCAATTCCATTCTAACATGCAAATCTAAATAATGTTACTACTTTCTTTCATTAGGTCAACAACTATAACTGAAGCCAAGAAAGGAATGGGGGTCATAGCAAATATATATCTAGGATATCAAGCAGTGATCTTGTGTATGCTGATGTCTCACTATGTGCCAGTGATGAGAGCCAGTGCTTTGTGAAAGAAAAATGTAAAGAGCATTTATTTTAACAGTTTTCATCTAAGATAATTTATGACAAATTCTATATACATGACACCATTACAATGAACAATAAATTCCTATTACATATGTCATCTTATTTGATGTAATAAAATGCATAATCGCTTTCTATGCACAATTATGTTAAGTTCACTCCAGTTATTTTCAACAGGTGTTTTAGAGGGTGATGCCTAAAACTTTGATTCTTAAACTATTTCTGTTTTGTTTATTTTAGACACGACCAGTCATGCATGATTATTATATACATATACATATATATTCAAAGAAGACATAATAGTCAGGGAAACAGGTGAGGAAGAAAACATGAAATACGGTATTCACGAGTAGATTCTCATTTATTTTATTTAGGAATAAAAAAGTTTAGAGTTCAGTTCAATATTTGCACCTAGAAAACAGTCAATTTAATCAGTTTTATCATACAAAAACAAAATTTCATGTTTCCAGTAAAAAAAAGACAAATCTTTATCCGTGTAGAAGTTTTCTTACTCTCTTACCAGTCCATCTGAACATCACAAAGGACAAGAACTATGTCCACATTATAATTATAACTAATGTCCTAGACTACTGGTCCATGCAATACTGGGACCTTTGATGAAGTCACAGATACTTCAACAGTGGCAACAAGGCTATCAGAGTATTGTAAGCAAAACAGAGTTGCCTTCTGGTGAAAACCCCCGCCAATGTGTACCAGATAGTCTAATACTGCATGTTCAAAGTAAATAACTTCACCTTTAACCTTTGGTGAAAAATGAAATGTTGTATGTAATCTTATAATCACTTTTATCTGTACACTAAGTTTCATTATACCATATCTTTCTCAGGGTAACCTTTGGTTATTTTTTAATTTCACACCAATACTTCTGCAAATCTGAAAAAGTGGAGCCAATTTAGAGCCACTGAAGTAAATTGTTGTAGCCTAACACCCACTTGTGGTTGAATAAGGTTTTAGGCGTCTAAAACTAGTCTTAATGATATCAGAGCAATTGCACGGGCAATACAAGAGTCCACAACCCTTTTCCAAATAATGCAGACTTAATATAAAGTGGTTTTCAAGACTGTTATAACAAGCCACTAACATTATATTTTCATGTGCAAAATATTATAATGTCCAAATTTCCAGCTTAACTGATAGTGGTGCTATTTTAAGATCATGATATACCATATCAAGTACAGTAAGTCTTGGGGCACCCTATATATTGGGACTTCCTATTTTTTCACGAAAGTAATTATTTTTTGTGTCCCTATACGCCTTTCCAATAATTCGGTGAATTTTTCGGTTACCTCCCCTATTCAGTCACGTGACTACTATACAGGAAAAATTATTGCTCGCTGTAATAATGTAATAGGGAACATGCACCTACAACTTTCGTTTTTCATCATGAAATTTCTTTTTTAAAATATATTTTCTCGTTTATCGTTGAATTAGTAATAATACATCAGCGTAATGATATTTTTTATCAAGAATAGTTTATAAAACAACAAATCTAATTTGACTAAAAGTGTAAAGTCATTATTCTTCGCGCCAAGGTTTACTTTAAACGACTTTAACTAACAGCCTGTGTTCTATCCACGGATAAATTGAGTGTCGTTTCCGGCTTAGCGTGTCTTATCAACTACTGACATGCCGGCTGCGATTGATTTTGAAAGCGGCATGTCATAAAAATGCCAAATTGTCACGCACAAGGGGTCCCCTGTCAATTACTTAGAAGAAGATATCACTGACCAATAGAGATCGGTTTATTGTTTTATGTACCTCCACCTCCCAATTAATAAGTATATCGAAATCCTTAATTACTGAATCGGGTAGCACAAGTATTTGATATAGCAGTTAAATGAATTATTAATCCTTAATACGACAAGTAGAACCATAAGACATCAATTAGAAGCTCATCTTAGCAGAACATTTTATAAATATTCAATCAAGCGATTGAGCGTTTTTACGCCAAAATGACAGAATTTCAAACCTTAGCAGTCTTAATGTGTCTTAATGTTAATATAAATGTTCCCATCATTATTTGCAGCTGGCATCTCCATCTTTATTAGAAGCCAGCATCAGAATCCTTGAATTTTATTCTATGAATGATACTCTTACGTAAACGAACAATCGGATAACCTTATTGATCCTTCTTAATTTTAAGACAGAATCAATCGTACCGTATTTTTGCTTGTGAAGTATACGTGACGTTTTCAAAAATTCAAAATTATTTGTTCATTGAACATTAACGGTACGATGAATTCAAGTAATAGATGAGTACAAATATAACGTACAGATACTGTAACCGAATGTTGACATGTCACGATTTCCGGAGTATAGTGCATTACCAGTCTTAGCAATTTGCGAATTTCATACCAGTTAAATATAATTTTAAGTATAAAATACATAAAGATGAAAATGCTGTATAGAAATTCATAAAATTAATACAGTAACTCACGTTTGTCCGAATCGCGTTTCATACTGCCCACTATCAACAAGAATGGTACATGTTCTTACAATATTAAAAATGCAAATATCTAACAAATAGTGAAAATAAAAATGTCTGACTTGAATAACAGACCAGTAACTTATTTTCGACCGGCGGCGACGATTACACACCTGAAATTTAATGGATTATGTTAGGCCTTATGTGCTTAAGCCATAGTCCGATAGTTCAACTTTCCTGTGAAGCCTCGTTTTGGGTTGATATCTGGTCACGGGAAGTAACTCATACAGAACTGCGAAACTGTTTATTGGAAAGGCGTATATTTTAGGACACTTATTTATTGTTATATTTTGGGACTTCCTATTTTTCTCGAAATTAATTATTTTTTGTGTCCCTATATTTTAGGACACTTATTTATTGGTATATTTTGGGACTTCCTATTTTTCTCGAAATTAATTATTTTTTGTGTCCCTATATTTTAGGACACTTATTTATTGGTATATTTTGGGTCTTCCTATTTTTCTCGAAATTAATTATTTTTTGTGTCCCTATATTTTAGGACACTTATTTATTGGTATCTCTATATTTTTGGTCACTTACAAAAACAGTATTTTTTTGCTACCCTAAAATAGATAATGTTGTCAAGATGACCACCATTCTTTAATGTGTCAGTTAGTGCATCATACCAAATATATCTGTGCAACAATAATGACATTTAATAACAACTATTCAACTGATAGATAATCTCTCATTTTATATGTTCTATCATAATGTTTCCTAATGTTTTAGACAATACTGGTAGTCGGGTACATGCATACAAATCAAAGATACACAAAAGATTGATACACTTCGTTAACAAATTATTTTCAGTGACATTTAATATTGGTACACAAAAAGGAATGGTTATATTTAACTGTCCCAAGACTAAGGGTGATTACCGTCAATGCTTTACACATGCAGAGAAATGAACAACATGAAACTTCCTCTATATGTGTTGTGATAATGAGAAAATGTTAACTTGTTGTGGCAATATCTACTGAAGAGAGCTGATGGCCAAAACGTTTTAAAATAAAAGAGTTTAAATAGATATGTGAAAATGATTACAAGCAGTTTATCCAGGTCTTGACCTCTATTTTAAGAATCTAAATGATTACTAAATTATTGCTGAATACACTTTGCATTATAAGAGTGTCATCATTTATCATATTTAATAAAAGCACTGTTTTTTTTGTAAATACTGAATTGAAAATACAAGTTTGTTTCAGTTGTTTAACAATTTAATATTGGTACACAAAAAGGAATGGTTATATTTAACTGTCCCAAGACTAAGGGTGATTACCGTCAATGCTTTACACATGCAGAGAAATGAACAACATGAAACTTCCTCTATATGTGTTGTGATAATGAGAAAATGTTAACTTGTTGTGGCAATATCTACTGAAGAGAGCTGATGGCCAAAACGTTTTAAAATAAAAGAGTTTAAATAGATATGTGAAAATGATTACAAGCAGTTTATCCAGGTCTTGACCTCTATTTTAAGAATCTAAATGATTACTAAATTATTGCTGAATACACTTTGCATTATAAGAGTGTCATCATTTATCATATTTAATAAAAGCACTGTTTTTTTGTAAATACTGAATTGAAAATACAAGTTTGTTTCAGTTGTTTAAACCAAATAGTTTATTAATTCAACGTTTGTATCAGGTATTATTAATGACACGACACATAATTGTGGCCTACAGTTGTTTTGAATGTGAATATCTAACTAATGATTATGTTTGGTTTATTAATTGATACTGAAACAGCTGTAAAATTATTTATAAATAATGATGTATAAAAGCTGTGTGATGGCATTTCTGCTATTATAATTGACATGTCATTGTATATTTTACAAGAGTCACTGATCACTGTGTGCCTATGGGGTATGATCTATCACTGATACCTTGTATAATTGATGAAAAAGTTTAAAGTAACATATCAATAAATAAACTAATTAAGAACAATGAAATTGTTGTTTGTGTCTTGATTATGGTGCAACTATTGTTATCAATTAATAATTACTGTGGTATCATTTTATTTCGCTGGCACGAAATTTCGCGCAATCGCCGAAAACGACTGTTTCGCACGGATGTAAATTCGCGCAAATCCAATTTTTCAAACATAAAAATTATTATCGATATTTTACCGACCCGTTATCAATACCTATTGTTTATTTGAACACGCGAGCTAATCATGTGTCAGTTGGCCCCCTGTCAATTACCACTTCCTTTGTTAGTCAATTATCAAACCGCTGTTTATTCGGCGCCGCTAATTGACACGGGACCCGTTTGATCCATCAATCTGGATCATTCATATCATAATTGGCATGTTAAATTTCATACCTGTTTTATGGTCTAAAGTGTCAAATAATTGCAAAACAGTAACTCAAAAACGAGTTGATGAATTAACAAGAAAAAGTCGTCACAACGCGCAAACTGAACTTCTTTTTTTAGCAACAGTGACCTTGATCTTGATCACAGACTTCTGAGTAGAAATCCCGAGTTGCGTCTTGGTATCAGCTACCCAAAGAAAGTTTGGTGTCAATAGATCACAGCTAACCCAAGTAATAAGGAGAAACCTAAATTTCTATTTTTAGCAAAAATGACATAGACCTTTATCACAGACACCTGGGTATCAATCCTAAGTAGTGTCTTGATATAAGCTACCCACAAACCAAGTTTGGTGTCAATAGGCCAAAGAAAACTCAAGCTATTGAGCAGAAACTGAATTTCTATTTTTAGCTACAGTGACCTTGAGCTTCATCACAGGCGCCAGGGTAGCAATCTCAAGCTGCATCTTGATATTAGATACCAACACTTTCGGCGTAAATATACCAAAGCAAACTCAAGTTATCGCGGGAAAACTGAATTTCTATTTTTAGCAACAGTGACCTTGACCTTGATCACAGATACCTGTGGCAATCCCAAGCTGTCTTTTGATATTAGCTACTCATATACTAAGTTTGGCATCCAGATGTAAAAGCAAACTCAAGTTATCGAGGGTAAGCTGAATTTCTATATTTAGCAAGTGACCTTGACATTTATCACAGACACCTGGGTAGCAATCGCAAGCTGCCTGTTGATATAAGCTACCCACAAACAAGCTAAGCATCAACAGGCAATTTGGCATCAACAGATAACATTCACAAAATACTTAACAAAAAATCTAAGTCAAAAAGGGGCATAACTTTTGCAAAACACAATCAAAACCCCTATGAAACTTGACCTGATAATTGGTACTGTGGTGTCAAACAATTATGTAAAGTTTTAAAGCTATACATTGAATGGTAACTGAGAAAAGACAACTTTCACAAAAAACTCACCACAATTTTTAAGTGAAAAAGGTGCATAACTTTGTCAAAATAAGTCTGGGATTATGAAACTTGTCCTCATAATTGGTATTGAGATGTCAGATAACTATGTTAAGTTTCAAAGTTGTACCTTGAACAGTTACTGAGAAAAACACAACTTTCACAAAAAACTTAACACAATTTTTAAGTAAACAAGCAAATTCGTTGAATTTATATCCCCCGCCAAGTACTGGTTATTACTAACACAACAGCTGAAGACATAGGGCTTTATTTAGATATTTATCATGGATGGCAAAAAAGGTGAAAAAACAAGCAAATTCGTTGAATTTATATCCCCCGCCGAGTACTGGTTATTACTAACACAACAGCTGAAGTCATAGGGCTTTATTAAGATATTTATTATGGATGGCAAAAAAGGTGAAAAAAAAACTTCAGATGGTGAAAAGGGTTGGGCAGCTCACCAGAATATAAAAATGAGACAAAAAGTCTTCAAGTTGTTGAAATGAAGAATGCAGTAGTAAAAATATAGCGCTGTATTTAAAAGAAATCTATGCAGAAGTTGCATAGAAGTAGCATATAAACGAATACTACTCTATATGCATAGTGCATAACTTATCAAAGGGCCATAACTCTGTGTTAAACGGTCAGACCAGAACAGGACAACAATATGGGCATCTTGTCTTGGTATTGATGGTTTCCATAGATTCCTGCTGAGAAATAGCAAGGAAACAAATACTGCTCTACAAGCAAAATGCATAACTTATCAAAGGGCTATAACTCTGTGTTAAAGGATCTGACTGAATCAAGATGACAATATTTGTGTCTCCTCTTGGTATTGATGGTTCCCAGAAAGTTTCATTAAAATCCATCCAGTAGTTGCAGAGAAATAGCGTGGAAACAAATTCTGCTCTATTTGCATAAGGTATAAGTTATCAAAGGGCAATAACTCTGTGTTAAACAGTCTGACGGGAACAAGATGACAAAATGGGCATCTCGTCTCAGTATTGATGTTTCCCAGAAAGTTTCATTTCAATCCATCGAGAAGTTGAAAAGAAATAGAGCGGAAACAAATACTGCTCTATTATGCATAAGTCATCAAAGGGCAATAACTCTGTGTTAAACAGTCTGACTGGAACAAGACAACAATATACACATCATTCTCTTCTTGGTATTGATGGTTCTCAGAAAGATTAATTGAAATCCATCCAGTAGTTGCAGAGAAATAGAGGAAAAGAATACTGTTCTATAATATGCATAATGCATAAGTTATCAAAGGGCCATAACTCTGTGTTAAATAGTCTGACAGGAACAACAGGATGATATGCACATTTCCTCTTGGTATAGATGGTTTCAAGAAAGTTTCATTGAAATCCATCCAAAAGTTGCAGAGAAATAGCGCGGAAATAAATACTGCTATATATGCATAATGCATAAGTTATCAAAAAGCAATAACTCTGTGTTCAACAGTCTGACTGGAACAAGACCATGACATGCGCATCTCTTCTTGGTATTGATGTTTTCCAGAAAGTTTCATTGAAATCCATTCAGTAGTTGCAGAGCAATAGCATGGAAATGAATACTGCTATATATGCATAATGCATAAGTTATCAAAGGCCCATAACTCTGTGTTCAACAGTCTGACTGGAACAAAACCACAATATGCGCATCTCCTCTTGGTATTAATGGTTCTCAGAAAGATTCATTGAAACCCATCCGCTAGTTAGAGGGAAATAGCGCGGAAACGAATACTGCTCTATATGCATAATACATAAGTAATCAAAGGGCAATAACTCTGTGTTAAATGATCTGACCGAAACAAGACAATGATATGCGCATCTCCTCTTGGTATAGATGGTTTTCAGCAAGTTTCATTGAAACCCATCCGCTAGTTACAGAGAAATAGCGCGGAACAAATTCTGCTCTATATGCATAATGCATAAGTTTACGAAGGGCAATAACTCTGTGTTAAATGGTCTGACCGAAACAAGACAAAGATATGCGCAACTCCTCTTTGTATAGATGGTTTTCAGCAAGTTTCATTGAAATCCATTCAGTAGTTGCAGAGAAATAGTGCGGAAACGAACACTGCTCTATATGCATAATGCATAAGTTATCAAACGGCAATAACTCTGTGTTAAATGGTCTGACTGGAACAAGACGACGATATGCGCATCTCCTCTTGGTATTGATGGTTCTCAGAAAGATTCGTTGAAATCCATCCAGTGGTTGCAGAGAAATAGCTCGGAAACGAATACTGCCCTATATACATAATGCATAAGTTATCAAAGGGCCATAACTCTGTGTTAAATGGTCTGACCGAAACAAGACAACGATATGCGCATCTCCTCTTGGTATAGATCGTTTGCAGCAAGTTTCATTGAAATCCATTCAGTAGTTGCAGAGAAATAACGTGGAAACGAATACTGCCCTATATACATAATGCACAGGTTATCAAAGGGCCATAACTCTGTGTTAAATGGTCTGACCGAAACAAGACGACGATATGCGCATCTCCTCTTGGTACTGATACTTCCCACAGAGTTTCGTTGAAATCCATTCAGTAGTTGCAGAGAAATAGCGCAGAAACGAATACTGCCCTATATACATAATGCATAAGTTATCAAAGGGCCATAACTCTGTGTTTAATGGTCTGACCAGAACAAGACGATGATATGCACATCTCCTCTCAGTACTGATACTTCCCACAGAGTTTCGTTGAAATCCATCCAGTGGTTGCAGAGAAATAGCCCGGAAACGAATACTGCCCTATATACATAATGCATAAGTTATCAAAGGGCCATAACTCTGTGTTAAATCGTCTGACCGGAACAAGACGACGATATGCGCATCTCCTCTTGGTACTGATACTTCCCACAGAGTTTCGTTGAAATCCATCCAGTGGTTGCATGGAAATAGCCCGGAAACGAAATTCGGACGGACACCGTGACACCGTGACGACGTGACACCGTGACGGACGGACAACGCCAAAACAATATCCCCCTCCCGATTTCATCGGCGGGGGATAAAAACTTCAGATTGTGAAAAGGGTTGGGCAGTTCACCAGAATATAAAAATGAG
The DNA here is from genome assembly GCA_038501625.1 of Corbicula japonica. Taxonomy (NCBI): domain Eukaryota; kingdom Metazoa; phylum Mollusca; class Bivalvia; order Venerida; family Cyrenidae; genus Corbicula; species Corbicula japonica. The sequence goes on along the minus strand of JAZAYU010000083.1, from coordinate 1,653,026 downwards.
ACGAAAAGTCTTCAAGTTGTTGAAATGTAGAACGCAGTAGTAAAATCATAGCACTGAAAGTACTGATGGGTGGCGTTTTGGAGTGATTGACATAATGTCACATCAATGTGACATCATCTATAGATTTTGTGAGTTTCCAATTGGAGGAGTGTGAAGGAACTTTCGGATGGCAGAGCAAACGTTTGTGTGCCTGGCTTCTGCTTGATCAAGTTTTTATCTACCACGGACATTCGAGAGGATGCTAATATCCAAGACTGAAGTCATATTGTGCCAGAAAAAAAATAAATAAATACGTCTACATTTGATTTGAAACTTTTAATTAATAAGAAAGAAATGAAACACATGGGCAAATCAAAAATACTTTAACTATGAAATAGTTGCTATTTGCACTATAATTTGAAACAATATTTATTCACCAGAAAGAAATTTTTTTATGCACAAATAAAAGTAATGTAACTATATATGGCCATTTATTATAAGCATTTAAAGATGTACAGTTAGCACTTTTATTACATTAAATTACTTTAAAATTGTCTTCATTTTTGTTTATAATCTGTTATAAGTAACCTTCTGTAAGGCAATAGAAAATTAATTCCTAGATTCTCATCCGAATTTTGGGAAAAAATGGGGCGGGTGGGCAGGTTTTATCTTTTATTAATTATTCTTGCTGTTTCTAATGACACTTGTGTGGTGAAAAGATAAATAATCATCAAGCCGCCTATGAATTGCCAATTCGCACTTAAATGTTACATACTGCGTTTTCGTACTCTACTGATTTGTACTCGTAAATGTAAATTTTGATGCACACATTTTTTTCAGAATAAAAAACGTTGGGGCTGAGTGATTTTCGAGGGGCGGGCGGGGAATCTAGGAATTAATTTTCTATTGCCTAATCACCTGTTTATAAAAGTGACAAGATTATCAATTATCCTAACACTTTCATGCTCACAACTCTTTACAGTTAGCAGGTAATCAAAGAACAATATACCAATTATAATCTCAGTTAGGCCATCATAACTGCCGAGATAATCTGTTCTTAATTGGCTGATATACGACCGTCTTCTTTATACTCAACAGACACTTATCCAACTATTCGACATCTGAGACACAACAGATGCTCATTAAATATTGTAAGGAGTGATCTTGTACAGTAGACCCTTAGACGAAGTTTCATAATTTGACATGTTTACTCCGGACAGATTAACAATCGAGCAGCGCCGTCAACCGTCTCATAACCTCTGTGACCTACATATACTGTATAAGTTATTCAAGGGCGTAATTCTCTGGAGGTAAAATGATCGAATTTCACTTTTGGTAACCGCGTTGGAATATATAAGTAGATAGAGAGCGAGGTACCATTTTGATCATGTGACCAAAATTCACATGTAAAATCACTGGGTGGCATAAAAACGCCTCCCAAATATAGCGCTGTATTTAATAGAAATCCATGCAGAGGTTGCATAGAAGTAGCATATAAACGAATACTACTCTATATGCATAGTGCATAAGTTATCAAAGGGCCATAACTCTGTGTTAAACGGTCAGACCAGAACAAGACAAAAATATGGGCATTTTGTCTTGGTATTGATGGTTTCCATAGATTCCTGCTGAGAAATAGCAAGGAAACAAATACTGCTCTACATGCAAAATGCATAACTTATCAAAGGGCCATAACTCTGTGTTAAAGGATCTGACTGAAACAAGATGACAATATGCGCGCCTCCTCTTGGTATTGATGGTTCCCAGAAAGTTTCATTAAAATCCATCCAGTAGTTGCAGAGAAACAGCGTGGAAACAAATTCTGCTCTATAATTATGCATAATGCATAAGTTATCAAAGGGCAATAACTCTGTGTTAAACAGTCTGACTGGAACAAGATGACAAAATGGGCATCTCGTCTCAGTATTGATGTTTCCCAGAAAGTTTCATTTCAATCCATTGAGAAGTTGCAAAGAAATAGAGCGGAAACAAATACTGCTCTATATGCATCATGCATAAGTTATCAAAGGGCAATAACTCTGTGTTAAACAGTCTGACTGAAACAAGACAATAATATACACATCTCTTCTTGGTATTGATGGTTCTCAGAAAGATTAATTGATATCCATCCAGTACTTTCAGAGAAATAGAGGAAAAGAATACTGCTCTATAATAGGCATAATGCATAAGTTATCAAAGGGCCATAACTCCGTGTTAAATAGTCTGACAGGAACATCAGGATGATATGCGCATTTCCTTTTGGTATAGATGGTTTCCAGAAAGTTTCATTGAAATCCATCCAAAAGTTGCAGAGAAATAGCGCAGAAATAAATACTGCTCTATATGCATAATGCGTAAGTTATCAAAGGGCAATAACTCTGTGTTCAACAGTCTGACTGGAACAAGATGATGACATGCGCATCTCTTCTTGGTATTGATGGTTTCCAGAAAGTTTCATTGAAATCCATTCAGTAGTTGCAGAGAAATAGCGTGGAAATGTATACTGCTCTATATGCATGATGCATAAGTTATCAAAGGGCCATAACTCTGTGTTCAACAGTCTGACTAGAACAAGACGATAATAAGCGCATCTTCTCTTGGTATTAATGGTTCTCAGAAAGATTCATTGAAATCCATCCTGTAGTTGCAGAGAAATAGTGCGGAAACGAATACTGCTCTATATGCATAATGCATAAGTTATCAAAGGGCAATAACTCTGTGTTTAACAGTCTGACTGGAACAAGACAATGACATGCGCATCTCCTCTTGGTACTGATGGTTCTCAGAAAGATTTATTGAAACCCATCCGCTATTTACAGAGAAATAGCGCGGAAACGAATACTGCTCTATATGCATAATGCATAAGTTATCAAAGGGCAATAACTCAGTGTTAAATGGTCTGACCGAAAAAAGACGACGATATAGATGGTTTTCAGCAAGTTTCATGGAAATCCATTCAGTAGTTGCAGAGAAATAGCGCGGAAACGAATACTGCTGCTCTTTATGCATAATGCATAAGTTATCAAAGGGCAATAACTCTGTGTTAAATGGTCTGACTGGAACAAGACGATGACATGCATATCTCCTCTTGGTATTGATGGTTCTCAGAAAGATTCATTGAAACCCATCCGCTAGTTACAGAGAAATAGCGCGGAAACGAATACTGCTCTATATGCATAGGTTATCAAAGGGCCATAATTCTGTGTTAAATGGTCTGACCAGAACAAGATGACGATATGCGCATCTCCTCTTGGTACTGATAGTTCCCACCAAGTTTCGTTGAAATCCATCCAGTGGTTGCAGAGAAATAGCACGGAAACGAAATTCAGACGGACAGCGTGACGACGTGACACTGTGACGACGTGACACAGTGATGGACGGACAACGCCAAAACAATATCCCCCTCCCGATTTCATCAGCGGGGAATAAAAAGGTGCATAACTTTGTCAAAATAAGTCAGGGATTATGAAACTGGTCCTGATAATTGGTTTTGAGATGTAAGACAACTATGTTAAGTTTCAAAGTTGTACCTTAAACAGTTACTGAGAAAAACACAAATTTCACAAAAAAACTTCACAAAAATTCTAATGAAAAAGGGGCATAACTTTGTCAAAATACAGTCAGGGATTTTGAAACTTGTCCTGATAATTGGTATTGATATGTCAGACAACTATGTTAAGTTTCAAAGTTGTACCTTGAACGGTTACTGAGAAAAACACAACTTTCACAAAAAACTTCACAAAATTTCTATGTGAAAAAGGGGCATAACTTTGTCAAAATACAGTCAGGGATTATGAAACTTGTCCTGATAATTGGTATTGATATGTCAGACAACTATGTTAAGTTTCAAAGTTGTATCTTGAATGGTTACTGAGAAAACACAACTTTAACAAAAAACTTCACAAAATGTTGACGCCCGCCCGCCCAACAACATACCCCAATCTAATAACCAGGATTTTTCTAAAAAAAACCTGGTTAAAAATGAGATGACAACGATACTGTTTGGTAAAACGTGAACTGACCTAAATGCGCGGACTAAATTGTTGTTAAAGCTTTTAAGTAACATTAAACATATTCCAAAAGAAATCCGACAGTTATAACGAATTTTATTTTCTTTATTAACATAATTATTCGATACTTCAAATTTATATCATATAGCGATACGGGCAACTATAAATAAAGTGAAGGTCCATTCGGACATAGCACGTTTCGGATACGTTTGTGGAATTTTTTTGGTTAAATTTAAGCTTAGGTTTTGAATTCGCGCACTGGCCCGAGCGCAAAATAGGCGAAAATTAAGCCATCGCTAAATTAAATGATACCACAGTACTCTTAGCAGACCTGTGAAAAAACTACTTATGTATTTGCAGTGTTTCTAAAATTTTCGGCAGGCCGGTCATTGACAGATTGATCGTCCGATTGAAATTTCAAAATTGGTGAAAAAATTAGTCCTGAATAGTGGCCCATAAATCGTTATAAACATTTACCAACATGTATATTTTTTTCATCGGTCATGAAAAGTGGCCCATAAATTTTTACAAAAATTACCAACATGTACATTTTTTCACAGCTTAATCAGCTATTAATCTGTCAATTATCTAAATCACAACTCTGGTACCATGACTACCACGACTACAGGTCCCGTGAATATCATGCGGCATAGATGAAACGGGATGTGGTCGGTCTCATTTTAACAACGGGCGGGTTTATTTAATTTGCAAATGAACTGCGCTAGTCAAAGGTTTTTATCATTACGACATCGTAAAATCCGCGAAACAATGCCCTGATTTGACTTAGAAAATGCCCGTATGGATACGTCATTGTCTATTAGTTTCATTGTTGCTCGTTGAAATAAATCAGTGTGTTTTTTTTCACTTTTGGGGGAAGGGGTCACAGCCCTTTGGAGGGGGAAAATTGCGACGCGAACAAAGGAAAGGGGGAATATTTGGAATATTCTTGCAGCCTTTCAAACACAACAAAGTGTTCACTGATATTTTAATTCAAAGAAAGTCAGTGGTCTACAGTGAAATGTCTCTTTCTCCCTCTGCAATTTTATCAATTATTCTTGTTCAGGTTTGCCAGCTACAAGGATGAAAAAAATTCCCTGACTTTTCACTGACCAAATCAGGTTTTTCACTGACCAATAATACCGAACGTAAACGGCCGCTAATACCCCTACTGCTATACCCAACCCACCCATAAGTACATTTTTATTATTTTAACAATATATTATTACATTATTTAACAATTAAAGCATCATTTATATATCAAGTATAAAGTTCGATAGATAGTGAAATATTAAATATGTACTCTTACAAGATTTAACCAAAACATGCTTGTACTTCTTAGATAATTGGCAAATAATGTCTTCTTATTCTTCATACAGAAACTAAATGAATAAACAACATAGTATAAAGCAAGAGATTATCACAACTGAAGCTTAAGTATCCATTATTCACTAATGACTGAAATAATCATCAAATGCAGAGTAAAAGAAATATACATAATCTGTAAAATGGGCAAGCAAACAACATACCATTTTACACAAGTACAACAACCCCTCAGACAGAATGCCCATACTTGTTTCCTTCACGTTGTAAAAAAATATTTTTATACATAACTCAAATACAATGCTGTACACCATACAAGTGAAACAAAACACACAATTTAGCCTGTTCAGTGCTTGGATAAACTTAGAAAATGCATGTAGGTTTTGAAGATCCCTGTTCCAATCCAATAAATATTAATAATTAATAGTGAAAAATATGTCAACCACATATACACTGGGCCTAATGGCAGAATGTATGCTTAAATTTTCAAATTAATCGAGAGAAAATTTTTGAAGTTTTTGTCACAAGATTAAAAAAATCATGCACCTGACATAAAAATGATGGACTGAGCCACATAAAAATATGCCAGGCACATCTACACATGATACCAAGTACCTCACTTGTTTAAAGTTTCAAGTCAGTATCTTGAAAACTGTAGCAGTAGTTTGTGCCGCAATATTTTTTTAAAATCCTGCCGTTATACAAAAAACTAGGTTGCTGTGAGCTGAATGTTGGAAAACAGATTTTGTACACAAGATGTTCACACATTATTATAGTCACTTCTGCCAATTAATTTAAAATCCAACCATAGATGAAAATATATGGGCAAAGACACAAACTATCATCAGTAAGGCCTGTATAGCAGAAATTACTAAGTTCAGAGTGCTGCTTTGAGCTGGCTCTTGAAGGGAAGAACATGGGTTTTGTGTGTAAAACCTTGTTATTATAATTTCTGGAGGCAAGGGTTGCAGAGCCTTTCAGTCTTCAGGCAATTTTTTTAAGAACTTTTATTATAATACACAATTATAAAAAAGGTTCACAATAGAAAATTTGTAAATGCAATCTTTAATACAAGAGGGCCATCATGGCCCTATATCGCTCACCTGAGTACAAAAGTACTCTCAGCTTGTGGTTTCAGACAAGAAGATTTTTAAAGTTTTTCCTATACAAGTCTATATAAAATGAAGTGACCCCTGGGGCGGGGCCAATTTTGACCCCTGGGAAATAATTTGAACAATCTTTGTAGAGTTCTACTAGAGGGTGCTAAATGCCAAATATCTAAGCTCTAGGCCTTGTGGTTTCAGACAAGAAGATTTTTAAAGTTTTTCCTATATAAGTCTATGTAAAATGAAGTGACCCATGGGGCGGGGCCAATTTTGACCACAGGGAAATAATTTGAACAATCTTTGTAGAGTTCCACTAGAGGGTGCTAAATGCCAAATATCTAAGCTCTAGGCCTTGTGGTTTCAGACAAGAAGATTTTTAAAGTTTTTCCTATATAAGTCTATGCAAAATGAAGTGACCCCTGGGGCGGGGCCAATTTTGACCCCAGGGAAAAAATTTGAACAAACTTTGTAGAGTTCCACTAGAGGATGCTAAATGCCAAATATCTAAGCTCTAGGCCTTGTGGTTTCAGACAAGAAGATTTTTAAAGTTTTTCCTATAAAAGTCTATGCTAAATGAAGTGACCCCTGGGGTGGGGCCAATTTTGACCCCAGGGAAATAATTTGAACAATCTTTGTAGAGTTCCACTAGAGGGTGCTATGCCAAATATCTAAGCTCTAGGCCTTGTGGTTTCAGACAAGAAGATTTTTAAAGTTTTTCCTATATAAGTCTATGTAAAATGAAGTGACCCCTGGGGCGGGGCCAATTTTGACCCCAGGGCTATAATTTGAACAATCTTGTTAGAGGACCACTAGGTGATGCTACACACCAAATATCAAAGTTCTAGGCCTTACGGTTTCAGAGAAGAAGATTTTTAAAAATTTCATGTTCAAAATCTATTTTTATCCTCTGTGACCTAGATAGGCAATGGACTGGAACCATTTGAACAATTTTGGTAAAGTTTCATGCAAGTAACATTCCTGCAAAGTTTCAGCAAGATTGGCCCAGGAGTTCAGGAGAAGAAGTCGTTTGAAGAAAAAGTTGACGACGCACGGACGCACGCACGACGGACATCAGGTGATCACAAAAGCTCACCATGAGCACTTCGTGCTCAGGTGAGCTAAAAATAGAACAATTTTTTCTTTCAAATTTATTTTTCCCTGACTTTTCACTGACTTCAGGATTTTTATTTTTCACTGACCAATTTTCAAAATTCCCTGACAATTCCCTGACCTTGAAAAAAAAACAAATTTCCCGGACTTTTCAAGTCCGCTGGCAACCCTGTTGTTACTGTATTGTCTATCAGTGGGGTATCCATTAAACATATCCTGAATCAGTACAGTCTGTAACAGACTCCGGCAAAGGGGGAATTTTTTATTAGACGTGGGGGAAAAATATATACTATTTTGAGGGGGGAATGGGGCCCTATTTCTCCCAATATTTGGCATAAAAAAATTACTGTAAATAGACTATGACGTATACATACGGGCATTTTATGTGTTTTATTTTAGATAACACAGCCTCAATCTGGATTCATAAGCCATTCAGTTGTCAAGATTGTTTAAAAAAAGTAATGGCGAAGTTCCCAGTTCAGAACGGAAATAGAATTGGCAAGTATTGTCAGAGATTTACCGTAATTTTGCTTTTGAAACTTAATTGTACCAGATATTTGGGCAGATAATGACAATTTTGCAACATGACCATTCAGTACAGCTAGCCTAGGATGTGACAAGACCGAAACGTCGATTAACTAGTAAATGTCGTTCGGTCAGGCCTTAATGTCGAACCCTGCCTTGTAGATTCAAGAATTACTACATTTGGTAAAGAATAGAACCTATTTCTAACAACTATAATATCGTGTTACAAAGCATGATATAATCCACGTATATTTACATAAAGCCTCCCAAAATTCCGAGAGTTAAAACATGTTCAATGAACTAAATAATGCACTTCACAATCGCTATGAACACTGCTGTAGATTACTATTTTGAACTATTATGTCACATTTTAAATGCATGGGATGCTTGTGTATTACAACAAAGACGCCGATCGCCGTAAACTTTAAACGTCGCGTGCCGCTCTAATAAATTGATCAAAGAATTTTTCCTGTGTATAGCCCGAAAATCATGAAAAAAAATCAGTTGAAAGGTTGTAGGATATGCAGGGCATGACAAATCCATTGCCCGGTTACCGCATTCGACTATGCGGACTACCAAAAAATTCCAGCGAGTTCCCGCCGGGCCACCTTAAAATTCCCATATTGGTTGCCCGGCAAATCAACAGTTTCGAAATCTCCAATTAACAGGAAACGTTATGACACTCCACTGTAAAACGCGCATGGGTAATTATCGATTTTGTCACCTTTGACCTCTCGCTGTCAGTCTTGCACACTCTGTTGTATGCTATCTATGTATTTAACCAAGCGCGAGGATACGGCGAGATTATGCCGTACTTTAATGTGTTTTGATTAGATCATCACTCTGTCGATTAAACAACCTGTTGATTGTAACTTTCAGTTTCGGCTACCTAATTTAAGACAAACCAAAGGTTTAATTGGAAAGTTTGTCAGTTGATTGAGAATGATTGGGTTAATTATTACGTAGGTGAGAAAAGCAATGGTTGGCAGAAAATAAAAACTTAAACAGGCGAAATTTCGCTGATATTAGACATTGATAATATATTCTATTTAGCATTTTACTATAATTACAATTCTCAATACTTATGTGATAAAGTAAAGAAATAAAAGTAAATAATCTGAGAGGTGTTTTAACATTTACTAGTAATCCAAATAATACAAAACGTCCCATCTTTGTTGTAATGTTGTATATATCTAATGTAATAAATACGTAACCGAAAAGTCCGGGCTACCAAGCAAAAATCCTGGTAGCCCAATGGGCTACCAAGTAATTTCAGGATTTGTCGTGCCCTGGGATATGGCCGACAAGAAAATATGCCATAAGGGAGGAATGGACTGGGGGTCGGGAGAGTTAAATGCGCTGAACATGGGGACCAGAAGTCGCAGTTCGTGCGGACCTGAAGTCAAAGTTTGTGCGAACTGGAAATCGGGGAATAGTAAATTTTGGCGTCAATGTCCAATTGGGATTTTGAAATTTTAGAAACACTGTGTATTTGCTATTTTTAATTGTTCCGGTGGAGTCATTTAAACTAGACTAGTTTAAGTTGTTTTTACCCTTTAGAAGTGAAACAGAAGGGAGAAAATGTGTAGGCCTTGACCAGAATTCAAACCTCTGACATTCGGCTGACCGTGCCGTCGCTCTACCAATTGAGCTACTGAGGCAACCTGTTAAGGACGCTACTACGAAAGCTTTAAAAACACTATATACCTACCTAACCCAAATTTGTGGTAACATTTTTACGGTATTCCTTGGTAATGAATAATCATGCTTGGTGAACGCTTCCTGGGTTACAAACCAGACCTTGGAACTGTTATCAGTTTTGTGGCAAGTGGGAGTGGAGTCTCACCTCTATCCAAACAAGTGACCATCTTGAACTTCTGATCACTTTCCTTTATTGACCGATATATGTTTGATGACACTTTCAAGTAACTCATAAGCTGACTGATAAATGATCTCCAACTGACTTAAAGAACTACCACAGAAAAAAATTCTCAACAGGAATTGAAAAAACTACTGGACATGCTCAGTAACCCTCTGGCTTGTTGGGTGGTTGTCAATCCATAATATCCTGGATACTTTGTTTACAACTTCAGCAATAAAATCAATATCAAAATGTGATGAAACTGTCTTTTAGGTTATGTTACTTACCATCATCCTCGGGAGATGGGCGTGGTGGGGTCTCTAACCGGACAACTTCGGGCATTTCGCTAGACACCACTATCTTTAGCTCTTTGTAATGTTTGTCAGTTTCAGCATCAACTAATAACATAGTCACTGTATCGCCTGCAGCTTTAATTCTGGTTACAACCTGAGCATGATTTTCATTTCCAATGTTTGTGCCATTTACTTCAACAATGCGATCGCCTTCCTTCATTCCAGCGGCCTGGGCAGGCGATCCTTCATCAACTTTCCCGATGTACTGACCAGCCCTACCGCGCTCTGCGTGTAAATTAAACCCATAACCAGGAAAGTCGTGCCATTTTCTAATTAGACAAAGTCTTGGCTTAAGCTCTTCATCTCCCATTTTGGTGCTTTGACAAAAAATCGCGAACTTTCTCCTGTCAACACTTCACCTGTACACCGAACAATATGGCGGCTGTCAATTTGACAGTCACGTGACGTAGACACTACCAATCAAACGTACAGTGGAAAAATTGGACAGGTACAAATTTCAGGTGTATGCGCGGTGTCACAAGCACGGATCACTGGCTTCTAATCAAGCACTACCCTGATCAAAAGACTGGTTCAAAATGCCGACAATTACATCTTGCGGTGACAAGAATTGTCAAAGTTTAATAAGTCAGTCACATGCACTTGTGAGTATGTTTTCATTCTTAATAGAGAAAAGAATATCATCTGCTTAATTCTGAATCCATTTTTCTCGAACAAAACACTTGACTCTAAATTTGAACATTTTACAGTAATAATTTTCAACGCCTTTAAAATTTCAACGCCTATAGAATTTATTGTGGAGCCTTTCTATCAAGATATATCAAGTGCAGCGAAATTTAATGTATTTATTTTTCAACCGTTTCTCTATAAATATCGAAATGTTCGGATAACAGTATGTAATTTTTAATATATTGTCAGAACATAAAGACCACGAATGTTGTAGAAAGAATGACAACATTGTCATGAGCTCATCAGTCAAGAACCGTTAGGGATGAGAGACGTGGCTGATACCATGTCGCAAACAATTCATATTTACAAAATAGTACTTATCATATGTTAACAAATCGGATTTCCTTTGACTGCTGCAAACTAAGTCAATTGCAAATAAAACTTAAATATATCCAAACAAACAAAATGAACGAGATACACTTAAAATGTTCAATAGAAAATTTGCTACTTTTTAAAGTTATAAGCACAATTGAAAGGCTCATGGAAGACACTGAAATATCTGCATGAATAACAAAATCTGATCAAAATTGCAATAAAATATCAAAGTTGTTAAGATGTAAAATTGTATGAATTCAGGTTATGGGAGTAAACGCTAATGGACAAGTCTGAAACAAAATCTTTGAATAACTCCAAGTTACAAATAATATTTTACTTTTCACAATTATCGCCCGCTATACCGTATTATTTTGTATACATGCCTGCTGATAAAAGCAACACAACAAGTAAACGCATTCATAGCAAACTGATAAAACATTAATTCAGTAATAGTCCTACCACTTTGACAGTTTGAGTATATTCTGGCAAAATGAGCCATTGAGATGTCAAGAAGCGCTAGTACAAATGCCACTATTGCTTAACGTATATATGTATCTATTGACATCCCAATTTTATTTAGTATAAACTCTAAGAAAGAACATACAAATTTACATTTGTAATTATGATGTGTGATTTGGGATACAAGGTGATGAAAGCGCCTCTTCAAGTGAGTTGGTTTTGGGATTGGTTTTTTTACTTTGGTTAAATTTATGGACATCAAAGCATACATATTCAACAAAAATAACTTATTTTTATTTTCTTATCTTTTTATGAAGACCCAATAACCACATTTTTTACGTTGTTCCAAGTACTTGTTTTTATATATTGATGTTCATCTCAGTATTGTCAGATAATCTATTTGAATGTTGATGAATTTCAATTTTATCTAATTATGGATACGTCCATCAGTGTAATTAGGAGTCAGTTTGTCTTAAAAAAACACCGACTGAAGATTGTTACTGAGGTTGAAATAAGTAAAATATTAGCTACTGAAATGTCCCCATTCATGACAACGACGATCAACTGGATCTAGTGAATGACGTTGGTCTGCCAAGCTGATTAAAATCATCTCCTGAAAACCTCTACACTAACAGTTTGTTAGATCTGACTTACGTGAAATTGGTTGTTTACCGACTACAGTTCCGTATATACATGTACTTTTTTGGTAAAAGTAAGTTCCGCAATATCCTAGCAGAATTATTCCCTGTTTGAAAGGACTCTGCCGATGAATGCATGCATACACAAAATATTATTTATTTTCTTTTTTTATTCGCAAGTTTACCTGGTTCACAAGATCAGTTTAAAAGGTGAGATGACAGTATCTTGCTCCGTGGACCGATCGCAATATTTGCATGTATCACGTTCATTTGCATTGCCTTAAATGGAATATTTTGACATTTTAATATTTTTAAAGTTGCATATTTTGTCGTTTTGTATTTCGATTACTTGGTAACACTTTTAAAACGATAGCTCACTAAAACTGTTGTTTATTTTATTCAGGGTATCTCGTCTGTACCTTTGCGAGCGCTGATGGAGACTGATCAGATGACACTTTCAACTCCTGATATTAACTACCTCGGTTGTAATTACAAGATTAATTCACACTTAGAGAACAAATCGAAACAGTTGGAAGAATCAAGGCAGTCCTACGATAATTTGTCTGGAAAAGAACAGGCTGGAGGAGAAATGCTGGCTGAACAAACCAAAGGTAGTAAAAAGATCTGCAAAAGAAGCTTTGAGACATGCATTAAAGAGAACTATTCAGCACACAGTCATCCAAGCAGTTCAGAAAACAAATGCAGGAAAACGAACACTTTGAAGGACCAATGTATCAGTAAGAATCCACTGAAAAAGTTGTACAGGTACATGTCACATAGAATATCAGACGACAGGAAGAAAGTAGAGTTGACTAAAGCTAAGTCATATCAAGCTGAGAAAATTGAAGATGAAACACATAGAAGGGCGACGCTCACTGTGAACTGTGATAAACAAACATTCATTGATAAGCTTAACGCACTTCCTGCCGACGGTACCACATACATGGAATATCCTCTGCACAATCTGTTGAAAAAGAGACACAGCGAGATATTAAATAAAACCAACAGTTTCGCATGTTTGGTTATGTGTGGATGTTCTCGAAAATCAAACTCTAAAATTATGAAAAACAAGAACAACCCTCATAGAATTTCGCTTCTTAGACTTTGGTAATGTAATCTGCAATAACTGCATGTTAATCTGTTTGACAACTTAAGTATTTTTATGCCTTTCGTTAGACGAATCCTAAATTGTTTGTTTTTGATTGCTGCTAATTATAATAAATAATAGTAATAAATGTAATGTCGTTTCAATAATTACAGAATACGTTACATCAAGTTTCTTTACTCTTAATTGCTTGCTACTGTTCATATATATCATGATTTATTGCTTGCTTCCTCTCTACTTCCATAAACACTGGACGATAATTTATGTCCGTCCATGGTTTTAGCTTGTATTGTACTTGTTACTTGTGGAAGTGGAAGCGCAACTTTCGCCAAAACTATTTAAAGACCATAACGATAGTTACCGTTTTCACGTATTATGAATACAAGCGCCGTTTGCTTATTAAGTATTACCTCATTTATAAGGTTATTTTGTTTCAGGGGAATGTAAATTGCGCAATCTGATTAAAATCATCTCCTGAAACTCGCTGCGCTATCAGGATCTGACGACGAGTAACAATAAAACGTACTTTTATCACTAACCCTTTGAACCAATCAGATTGTCGCCTACAAAATGGCAAAAGTGAAACTAAACAGTATTTTAAACCATGGAAAGTGTTTACAGCCTGCTTAAGACATATTTTACTGAAGATATATGTGTTTATGTAGTATTGCATTCATTTATAATGTAATGACATCTTCGGATCATTTTGTGAACGTTTTAAATAATGCTTCCTGTGTTGACAATTTCTAAAAATAGTAATCGGGGAAAACCGATGTGGCTTATGTACGGTGTCTGCGGGCCGTCATCAGATCTAACAGTTTGTTAGATCTGACTTAAGTGAGATTGGTAAATTGTGCAATCTACTCGCAAGGGAGAGAGTTCATTTGTGAAAGAATACGCGTGAATCAACACTTTTCAACACTTTTCAAACTGAGTTTGCCGATTTTGATTGTGTCCTGCAAAAACGGTGAACACGAAAAATTAATCAGATTGCGAAAACGAAACTACCGCAAGCGTCTTTAAACAAATAATGTAACAAAGGTTCTAAACTAGAACTCCGCGAGTCGGATGTGTCTCCTAACGAAATTTTTGTAAGTCGACATAAAAATGTAAATTTATTAGTTTTTTGTTGTACAGTTATTAACAATGTATTTGCACAAAATTCACATATAAAATAACCTATTAATTGTCTCATTGCAAGAAACATGCACAACAACCATTGGCAAGTAATGCACTAATATCAAAGGGGTTAATTCAAAAACGGAACAAGGTAGAGTTACGGTTCTTGAGCACTGCACTTCGAGTCATTGCCAGAAACATGCTTACCAAGTTTGGAGTCATTTCAACCTATGGTGACAAAGTTACGCTTTGGACAAGAAATGGTATATAAAAATCAATCAAAGGGGAATAATTTAAAAACGGAACAAGGTAGAGTTACGGTTCTTGTGCACTGCACTTTGAGTCATTGTCAGAAACATGCATACCAAGTTTGGAGTCATTTGGAAATACGATGACAAAGTTAGGCTCCGGACAAGGAAATCCGGACGCCGCCGACACCGCCGTCGCCGACACCGCCGACAAATTCCTATATGTCACCTAGTCAGGCAATACAAAAACCACGTCTGAAGCAAATATCGAACACGAGACCCCTCCCATCCTGGTTCGCCACCGAGTCTACATAAGAGTTGGCTCGATGGCTAAATATACTCAAGCACAAAAGTAAAGCCTCATAATAAATAGAAATCATATCTCTTGTAAGCAGTGTCATTCATTCATGATTTAGAAGTTTAACATTTTTTGATATAAAACATACACAATATGCCTCTTTATCAACTGACTCTTATAAAGAATGACTGCCCTTATCCAAATAAGTAATCAGTAATGTTAAGAAATGTAATTACCCGGTATGTCCGCCTGATTTGCGAGTGCATTCGCGGTTCCTGGAAGGCACCGACTGTCAGAGTATCTTCACAAAACGTCTAGCAATGCCCGCCCCGCGTCCAAAAGTTTATACAACATTTCCGGCGCTGGCAGGCACTGACATACACGACGTCTAAACTCGCCCCTCTTGTGCTCTATCGTAATGAATGCTGGTGTTTTTAAGGCGAGCCAAGTCATTGTAAGGTGCAGTTTGATTACCCACCCTGTTCTCCGTCATATAATTGTTTTATTCTCCGTGACGGTGTTGACGTTAAATCGTTTGTCGGCGGTATACACGAGCAGGGCAATCTCTGTGGTGCAAGTTTAAGCGAGATTTATCGCCGAATACATGTAACATGTTCCCAGTGGACAAATGTGATTCGGTGCCCATTCACGTTAAGCTACATGGCAGAGAAAAATTTTTTTAGATGTTCATCCGGATTTTGGGAAAAAAAGAGGCGGGTGGGCTCTTTTTTAATTTTTATTTTTTATTAACGAAATACTTAAGAAGGTATTTCGAGATGGTCTAAAACCCGTTCTGTCCGGAACAGAATATGTTTCGATTTGTTTACCAATATTTTTTTTTATTTTTTTTTTTTTTGGGGGGGGGGGGGGGGCTGGTGGTTTTGGACAGGGGCGGCCGGGGATGAGAATCTAAAATATTTTTTTCTATTGCCTAATGATGTTCGGAAGGAAACTTGAAAGAGACGCGAATCTAATAAGGGGCGAAGATGTCGCCTCCCATGACGTGAAGAAATTCTAAGACAGCTTTAAGAACATTTTCCGATGTCATCGTTTTTATCAGATATTCAGTATAAAATGTTTACAGCAGAAAAAGCCTTACTCGAGTGCAAATCATCCAAAATTGCAAGTTTGTGCCAATCCTATTGCAAATGTGCCATAGCGAATGGTTCTATATCCGACAAGTTAAAGTGGTAACTTTCTATGGACGGGATAAATAAATGGAACGCACTGAACCAACTTGGTTATAGTGATGGGAGATATTGTGCATAAATCGAGACTCGAGCTCGAGTTGCCCGTGCACAGACAACCAGTGAACCGGTTCATTAAACATGGTTTTATCTAGTGTACATGTTTACACTTGCTCCGTTATCGATAATGAATATAAATTTACTTATAATTATGATCTGTGTTTAGAGAAAAATGATAATAGGAAATACATGAGGCGTTTTTGTGATCGAGAATAGTAAAAGCGAAGTATGAACTCAACAATTGTCGGGTTATATACACCATGTATAGGTTACAAGTAATTTGTCCTCGAATTTCCGTGAAGGATAGAGATACGGATTGCAGTGATCGTGATGTATTTTGCAACATTTTCAAGACCCCCATTGTCGAACCAAGAACCAGACCCAGGACAGCCATATTCTTGTCCTACGCTCTACCACATCTATATAAATGCTAACTCAATTATGAGATAGTTAAACGTGTTGCAAAGTCAATAAACTTTGAACAGCAGATAGGCATCTAAACACATGTAAGATGTCCATGAACATGGTTGCATTTCTGTGGTTTTATTAAAAGCTGAAGAAATTACTAATGTGTTGTTGCTTCCCATTCAGAAAATAGATTATAAAAATTTTAATTATATTTAAAATTAAACAAAAAATATCTTCTACTTTCGCAAAAGATTCAGTTCCCAACTGAAAATTGTGTTAGAACAAATTATCATCTCCAGAAGTCACTGCAGATACAGTCTCTAGTTCAGCGCTAGCTGCATCGATGTTCCAACCATAAATACTTTCCACTTTATTTAATCAAGTTTGAAACTACTAATATTCTCCTGCCCTGTCTGCACATCAAGATGCACGTATATATTTTTGCACTAAATGTTTCGAAGGTGTCAAGCTTTCGTCTTTTTCACTTGTGTCAGGTGGATGAGTAGCGTGGAATCCTGACAGTCTTTCATATTTTACTTCCGCCCCTTTTCCCGATCTCCATCTCGCATGACCAAATGTTTTACAGAATACTAGGTATTTGTTTTGTTGTTGTGAGATTTTACATGTTTAAAGTGGCTTTTAGCAGAAAACGATTGCATCCTGATTCCATATGCAGATCTAAAACGAAAAAAAAAAAATCAAAAATCGTTTACAAATAAGCTAACCGACTTTCTAGGGATGACTAAAAATCCTGTATAACTCCTGTTCTTTTTATGAATTAATGCAAGCTTTTAATTATTCAGAAAATAATATGTTTATTCTTTTCAGTTTTTAGTTTCCATCTATCTTAATTTTTGGTTAAAATGAGGAATTAAATATCACAGATCATTAGCGGAAAAAAAACGCATATTGTTTTGGAACATTTGGTGGCGGTACGCCTTTCCAAATACGTACTGGTTCGGCGCTGTATTTAGCGTTTCGGCGAACTTCCGCATACGGGTCCTTTTCAGTAAAAAAATCGGCAAGCATGGGTCGCATGCACAATCCCGGGTAATGAAAATAGTCACTATTTCTAAAATCGCTGTTTGAATTTGTGTTTCTCATACTCCATTGGTTTATGTTACATCAATACTGATAATCAAAACACCTTGGCACCTGTCTGCCACGTGGAGTTTGTGCTTCTTCAGTTAAAAATGCCGTGACTAGCCAAGACGAGTCGAATTTTGCACAGACACATGTTAAGGGGTCCTGTTTCTGGTCAGTAGAGCTATATAGGCTTAACAGTTCCGTTTAGTCATTTTCAGCTAGTAAATCGGCGATCTATGTTTCGAGATTGAAAACATTGAAGAAAGATGTTAAGAACATTCCTGAAAACTTCACTAAATATCCTACTTTCCTATATTTCCGTCCCTTCCTATAATCCCGTCCCCCTGGAATAAATGCCAATTAATAATAGGGTGCATGGACTTTTGCACTGTACAAGAGAGTAATTATGATATTTTCAAGTTGCAGTTGTCAAAAAATTGAATTTATTAAATTGAGCTTAAAATGATTAGAAAACATATTTATCTTAGAATCACTTTTCAAAAAACACACCATGGAGGGTCTACACTGGATAAACACATTGGTTTTGTTTTGATAGATTGGGACAGTCCATTAATCAGTTACCCATTAATCAGTCTATCCACCCCAAATTTACTATCAAATAAGTTTTCAGAAAATGTGTGTTAATACCCTTTTCTGGCTTATACAGTCAAGACACAAATTTTCAGAGAACTTGGACCGCTCTAACTCACAGTTCTTGTCAGATGGGAAAATCTTCAGGTATCTTGAATCTGGTGTGGTCTGATACTGATTATACCAGTGAAATGTTAAAGACTTGCCCAGCAACTTTTTACACTTGTAAACAAGTTACAAAATAGAGAATGACATGATTTTAACAATTCATTTACACTAGTGAAGTTTCTGAGCTGCAAAACAGATTATTTTTGTATTTAAATTGTCTTTTTCAAATGTTTTTGTCTATTTTTGATAGGGAAATCATTGGGGAAACTTTCATCTTTGAAAGCGGAAAAAAGTTACCTATTTACCTATGCCTGGGGACAACGCCGTATTTCGGCGTCTGTTATATAAGGAAAAAGGCCTGTGTATAGGGCTGCATCCCATCCTACAGATATCAGTTTTCATGCAACATCATCTCTTATCTTTTCAGAAAGGGTATTTCCCAGTCTGCACTTCCCTACAGACGCTCAGTACCAACAGTAAGTATTTAAGGTCAATGGACTTCCAATAGAATACCAATAAAAGTTTACACACCCTGGAACCAGCACATCCAAGTATAGATGGCTGTTATGCATACAGCACTTGATAAGCAATTTAGGGGGAGCAATGGTGTCAAGGGCTGTTTTTCGAGTGCGTGTACTTGGGAGTTCTGGTACCAACTTATAACTAAGGTTTGGTTTAGTTGAAAGAAAAACTAAAGAACAATAGGCTGTAATCTTTGAAGGTTTATTGAAAACAGATTTGAAATTTTTGAGCATTGCCACAAGGCTTTTTAATAGAAATAGGAAGTAAAAAGTTAAGCATGAAAACAAATTAAAATGTAAATTTTTGCTTGATGTATTGTTAACAAATTGGAAAATAAAATGTCCACTAGTTCACTATCATGTTACATTTATTCGGCACTGACTGTATTTTAGTTGCAGTAGTTTTGTCAAATTGTTGGTTTTTATGGCCAAAGTTTTGTTTTGTAGTGGTTAAAACTGACATCAGAGGATGTCCAGGAACAGATCTATAAATTGGCCAAGAAAGGTCTGACACCATCACAGATCGGTAAGTATAAAAGGAGATCTAGCATAGTTTCTTAATTGATTTCATGTTAACCTTTTCCTTCATAGATAATGACTTCTCTAAGATCCAGATCATCCTCAACAGCCATGCAGTCTGATCAGGATCTTCACAGTTAACATTTTTATGATTTATTTTTGACCAAGAATCATCTAGTATAGATCCAGATCAGATTGCATGGATGTCAGACTTATTCTTTTTTGTGTAGGCATGTGTGTAAAGGATTAAGATGTTACTAGTACCCATGGGGAATTTGTTATTTTCAGAACACTTTCATGGGAGGCAGTGCTACATTACCATTGAAATTTTTATGCCCCTAAAGGGAGGCACATAGTAATCGCACCATCTGTCCGTCCATCTGTCAGAAATGTCAGTCAGGCAAAATCTTGTCCTCGCCTCTTCTCCAAAACCGCTTGAGGTATTTCATTGAAACTTTACAGGAGTGTTTATCACCAAGCCTAGTTGTGCATATTGTCAGGAATTTCTGCTTGAATTATTTTTTGCCGAGTTATGGGCCCTTAGTCATTTTTTAACTAACGCTTACCCTAAATCTTTACCTAGCTTCTTCTCGAAAACCCTTTGAGACTCATTGAAACTTTACAGGAGTGTTTGTCTGTCACCAAGCCTAGTTGTGCATATCATCAGGAATTTCTGGTTGGATTATTTTTTGTTGGGTTTTGTCATTTTTTTAGCTGATCTGTCACATAGTCATCCATTTAAAATGTTAATGATGTCTAGGTCAAGTATGAAACTTGGTCATGCAGACTTCCCGAAAGTTGAAAATATGTGTCAGACATTTGGTCAGATGAGATGTCAAAATCTGTCTGACCGAAACAAATGCTGTCAGACCGAAACATGTTAGAAGGCTATTTGCAAGTATAAGGAGTTCAAATTTTTGTCTGACATTCAGTCTGATAACATAAGAAATCTAGTCTGACCGGCTCAAATTTTACCAGACAGGTCCTTCGGTCTGGCAACTTTCGGGATGTCTGTCATGTGGCCTTGAAAACTAAATCTCTAGGTCAAATTATAGAAAAAGCTTGTCTGCACTCTAGCGGTCTTAATTTCGGTCCGATCTTCTTAAAACTTGGTCAGAATGTTTATCTCGATGATATCTAGTCAGATTCATAACTGGGTCATGTGACCCTTAAAACTAGGTCATTAGGTCAAATGATTAAAAAGCTTGTTGGAACTTGAGCGGTCTTAATTTTTCCAGAGTTTTGGCCCCTGAAAGTGCCCAAAATTACTATTTAGACCTTGTCTGCACAATAGCAGCTTCATTTTTTATTTGAATTTAATCAGACTTCAAATGTACAATACTTGAGTTACTAAAAGATCAGACTTCAAATGTACAATACTTGAGTTACTAAAAGATCTTGGTTCCTTTCTTGAACCAGCTAGATTCCATAATGGTTCCAGAGTTATGGCCCTTGAAAGAGCCAAAGTAAGCTTTTTTTACCTAGTCCCCACAATAGCAGCTTTATTTTTTGACTTAATTTAAACCAAACGTGCACACAACTCTTGCAACCATTGAGCAGTTGTTGACGGGTGAGATTTCATAGCTGCATATCGGGGGCATATGTCAATTTCAAGTAACAAATCTTGTTAGAAAATAAATTTTAAGTTGAACATCTGCAAGGAGAATAAATCCTTTGCAACAAACAGGAGATTGACAGCCAAACTTAATTTGGATGTAGAATGCATCATCTTATGATTCCAGCGGCAGTTTTAACAGTTGTAGCAGGACAAAAATGTGATCAGCCTCTTGTGAAGTTTTGAAGTTAAACAGATGTTCACGAAAGTGGCTTGCAGGGTCAATATCAAATTGACATCCTAATTTGTAGTAAAGTTTGAGTAAATTAGTTCTGTAGCAGTATCATAAGTAGTTGTTAAATTTATTTCTAAGAGAAACTACAACCTCCCCCCTTCCATCCCCCATGATAATTATAATAAATTACATACAATTTTGCAATGAGGGCTAAAAGAATAAGTTTGGTTTGCAGGTGTGATCTTGAGAGATTCACATGGCGTTGCCCAGGTGAGGTTTGTGACTGGCAACAAGATTTTGAGAATCCTGAAGGCTAAAGGTCTTGCCTCTGATATCCCGGAGGACCTTTACTACTTGATCAAAAAGGCCGTCAACATCAGGAAACATCTGGAGAGAAGTCGAAAGGTGAGTTAATGCTTTGTATTTCAAGATGGTCAACCTAGTGTCATTTTTGTCACTCAATGGGTGGGGCCTGTAGGGTAAAATTGCTACAATATAAGAATTTAAAAACCTGATGTAAATAAAACTTTTGGTTTAAAAATGCTGGATTTCAAATTACTTTATTGGGTGGAAGCAACTGTTAATAGGCCCTGCTACAGAAAGAAAAAAACAACACTGCAATCATAGAGATCTTTCATTCAGGTGGTCTCTGTTTTAAACTTTGGATTATTGCAAATTTTTCAAACATGCCCATTAATACACCAAGGTTTTAACTTTAGCAGAAAAATCTTGTTATAAATATGGTCTTATTCAAATTATAAGAGCTGCAGTCGGGAATCGTAATAGCTTATCTAGAGATGCTATAACTTGACATTGCTGGAAGACAAGTTCAGAGTTTTGGTTAAAAATAGTCTTGCACTAGATTGTAACATCACTGAAATATAAGCCAGGGTGTCCTGAGTCTATTTCATTGCTGTGGGAATGGGCCCTTGATGTTTAATTCAGGAAGAAATAAGCATGATCATACACTGAAGAGAAACAGAAAAAAACCCTGATGTCATGTTACATTTTATGGAAAACTCTATAAGCTTACTGAAAACTGTTATAAATGTTGTAGGACAGAGACGCCAAGTTCCGTCTGATTTTGGTAGAGAGCAGAATCCACAGATTGGCTCGATACTACAAGACGAAGCGGGTTCTCCCGCCCACCTGGAAGTAGTAAGTCACAAACCCTATACTCTGTTACTTTTAGAAAAGTTTCTGGAAATTATAAATATAATGTCCTTCCAAATTTGTAAATGCTGTCTCGACACTAGTTGAAATTTAGTCAGTAAAGAAATTAAAATGGAGCTCAAAAATAATATTTGTATCTGTTAATCTTTTATATATTTTGTTGGTCTTTTTATTTGATGATATTTTTCACATTTAATACATCTTCTTTCTGATGGAAAGCTTGAAATAAAGTGTAATTAATCACATTCATTGTTTAAAATAACCTTTATTCATTTCTGATAGAGCTAGCACATACGGTGTTTTTAAATGGCATTTCCTTATTGGTATAGAAGAGGTTTTGACTAAAATTCACATTGTCTTTGTTTCAGTCAATCCGCCACAGCTGCAGCCTTGGTCCAGTAACGCTCCAGCTATGCTCTATTCTGTACAGTCTAACCAAATAAAGAGAAAAATCTGAACTTTCCAGTTACGTTTGAAACCTATATAAATATGAAGCTGACTTGCATTTACTAGAATTTTGAATACTTGAATTCAGTCAAATGAATCTACTAGAATTATTTGTCCTTACTTATCCCAAACATTCTGGCCGATTTCTTTTAAACTTGATCAGATGACGAGCATGAAGTATAGACGAGTTTTATCCTGTGACTGCTCGAGTTTTGGCCATTGGTATCAAACACACTCATTAATGGCCAGTGGATTTCTTTCAAACCTGGAAAGATGATCAATTGCATGTGTAGTAAATCTTGAACCAACTAGAGTTGTGGTTGTTTGTCAACATAAAATGTACTAATTATACGTTTTTGGAGCTTGACTAGTCCATTAATACGGGAACTTTTCGTGCCCCTGTTCCAGGTCCAGTAAACAAGAAAAAATCAATATGCACTTGGTCCTTAATGTTACTACTTGGATTATAAATTCCCCCCCCCCCCCTGCAAGATCTACATTATTGACAAATTCTGCCCTTTTTGTTCACTTGGATTCTGCATTGAGCAGAATGTGCTCTTAATGCATAACTTATATGCAATCGCAAAATGCAATAAGACACCACTACAAACAAGAAAACAATGTTCACGGGACAAAGAAAGTTCAAAATGCATATTTGTACTTAACTCTAGAGAAATGGACACATACTGTTTTTTCTTGCTTTTGTTCTCTGCCTTTTGGCTGTACGGGAATGCTGTTGTCCGTGTCTGGCTATTCTCATATGTATATTCCACTCCTTTTTATGCCCCCCACAAAGTGGGAAGCATAAAGAGTTGTACTCGTAAGTCGATTGGGCGGATTTCTTTCAAACTTGCAATGATGATCAAGCAGGATGTGTAGAAGATCGCAAAGAAAAGATTTTTTTTCTTGGAAAAAAAGGGCAAAAGAATAGGGGAGCTATCCTAGTCACTCCGGTGTCGGCATTTGCATCCATTAACCAAAATATGCAATTTGGTCCATAACTTTGAAACTACTCGAGATATAACCTTGAAACTTGGAATATATATTTACCATCAAAATATACTGTCATTACTAACAAGACCCATAACTATGCCAAAAATACTTTTCGAGTTCTGCCCCTTTTTCACTTAAATTTTGCCACCAAAATAAGCACTTTGTCCATTACTTTGAAACTTCTTGAGATATCACCTTGAAACTTGAAATACATATTCACCATTGAAATCTACATCATCACTAACAATACTCACAACTTGAGTTGTGCCCCATTTTCACTTAAATTTTGTTTAACTAAAGTATGCACTTTGCTCATAACTTTGAAACTACTTGAGGTATCCCTTGGAGCTTGAAATATATATATCCACCATCAAAATCTAAATCAACATAATCATCAATACCTACAACCTTCTTACAAATACTTTTTGAGTTACGCCTCTTTTTCACTTAGATTTTGTATTAACCAAAATACGGACTATGCCAATTACTTTGAAACCACTTGAGATTTCAACTTGAAACTTAAAATATTCACCATCAAAATTTATGTAATTAACAGCAACAACCATAAATCTGCTACCATTATTTTCTAAGTTATGCCCCTTTTCCACGTATGCAAATGTCCCATTACTTTGAAACTATGTGACATATCAACTTGAAACTTGGAATATATATTCATCAAAATTTACATCATTACCAACTAGACCCTTTGGTCAATTATGCAATTGTCCCATAACTTCGAAACTTCTTGAGATATTACTTTGAAACTTGAATATAATTATGTTCACCATAAGTATATACATGATTATCAACAAGACGGATAACTGTACCAGAAATATGCCCCTTTTGCACTTAATTTTGCATTAACCGTAATATGCACTATGTCCATAACTTTGAAAGTACGTGAAATATCAACTTTAAACTTAAAAAATATAGTCACTATAAAATCCATAACCACCTAGTTCCATAACTGCTACAATTATTTTAAAGCCATGGCTCATTTTTTCGTTTACTTTTTGTGTTTAAGTCGTTATTCTGTAACATTGTTTAAGTGATTGATATTGAACTAAAACTAAATGCCATAAATCATAAATTACTAACAAGTTCTCTAACTCTTCCAAAATATTTCATAGTTACTCCCCTTTTCAGTTCAATATTTATGGTACAATAAGGAATTACAGGAGTCAAAGTTTTCGGGATTATTCCTGAATTCAGGATTCTGTGTGTCTGAAAATGGTTGATTTTCTTTATTTTCCATATATTAATTGACAAATTTTCAGGATTTTCAGAATTTCTAACTTTCATCCCTGGAATTATTCCTGTTATTTGAAATCAATTCAATCATTCACTTGTTAATATTTTTTTCGGATTGCACATGAATGTTTGGCCATAGTTGTTGTTCTTTTAATCTGCAAATTGCATTTGTTTCAAATGAATCGAATAGTCCAACGCGCTGTCTTCTCGGACAGCTCTTGTTACCAGTGTTATGGCCCTTTGTTACAAATGTTCCAAAGTTGTAGCAGTTGGGACATCAGTGATTGAGGACACATTCTAGTTGTAAATAAAGTTATGTGTCAGTTTTATATTTACTATCGGTACCTTAGTTTTAATAAAATTCGTAATTATGTAACATGAATATTGATATAGAATATTTTGAATTTTATTAAAAAATAAGGTTACGTACGGTAGTAAATATAAAAGTTTTGACTTTCATATGAACTATAGGCCGACCAAGCTAAATTGGCGATGTTTACAATTACATGTATTAATAGAATGTAAAACACGAGTTAAGGCAATTTTACGCGTTAAAAGTACTATTTTGCCAGTACATCGTCCTGATAGCTCAGTCACTGTATATAAACCGACTGTATCATATGCCGGATATAGCAAGCTGATTGCATGGCTGCGATATAAACAATCCGTAAATAACACATTGAAAATGGAATTATTAGGATCATTTTGAGTACCTTCAACAAAACCAAGTACGTTATATTTTGTATAGTCCTTATTGGTTGTAATAACATTTGTTTTGCGCATATATAGGGATAAAAACTTGCAAAATTGCATTTAATCACAAGAAGTCTGGCAAATGACCCACATTATTGTATCAAAATACTGTTATTCTTTAAAAATAAACGCTCTGATGCACGAATACGTACTAGTAATATTACTCTATGACATTTAAATAAAGATTATTACATTACAATATTACTTTGAATGTATAGATAGTGTAAATTACTAAAATGTTTGAGGGGTGTGTTTTGTAATGACTGTATGATCATCTATAGCATTATCACACTATCATTTATAGCAAACACACTCATTTCTGTTGTATCATTTAGTGCGATTTTCGTTGAATGATTTTCCAATAATCTGTATCACTTATGGCGATGCACATTTGCTGATTTTATCAAGTTTATGCTTTTAGGTAAGATGTAGGAGTTCATCTACATATATTGTCTATGCAAATCGGGTATATTTGGAGAAATAATAAATCATGGCGTACAAAAACACGAAGAGAAGAACTTTAAAATAATAAAAAAGAAGGATACAACAATAGTGATTATAGGTTATTGTTATTTGTTAGTTTGTATAAAAATTAAACTGTCAGGCCCAACGCAGCTGGGCGACCGTTTAATTTTTCATACAAACCTCGAAATAAACTATAAACTGTTTTTGTAACTGATAAATTGGCATACACATAGTTTACACAAATCAGTTTTCAAACCAGTATTTTAATGGCTAGTATAAATGTATTATGAGAATTTGTTAGAAAGCGAATTCGTTAATTCCTTTAACTGAAATCAGCATGGGAACATACCTGACTCTCAAGGGAAGACCTTTGTGATAGTCAATCCTTGGGCGGAAAACAAGACATTGATTCCTTTGCTCAAGTTCCATTTGACCCTTTACTCGATGGGATATGGAGTACGTTGTTTTTGATGTGCACTGTTTGCTATTACATTTATTAGAATATTTCTGAAAACAAGTGAACATTGTATATTCCGATCAAATGGCATGGATGTTACAGCTGACAATGATCTACATTGGTCGTACATTGAGTAAAGTGTTTATCATCAGCTAAAAATATCAGTATTTAAATAACTTGCTTTGCCTCAGAATTTGTATGTCACGCCTAACTGCATATGTATTTATAATTGTGAACCTTGAGTTTCGAAACTATTACTTTTAAAAAACCTGACGATAAGTAGGTTGGAGTTGCTTTGTGATCTGAGAACCTGTTGGGGCAAGTGTGAGGTTGGTGCACCCTAGAACCTGGTTTAAACCCCCAGTGGCAATTTGATTTGCCACTGATCGTTCCAAGGCGGTAACCCCTCGGGTCTCATTTTTGTTAATTGCTAGTGGTGTCTCTTTGAAACTGATCATTTTATTAACCATGCTCTCTTCCTCTCTTCTTCTTGATTGTGTGGGAAGGCTGTTTTTTCTGAAAGTGGCGATTCCTGATATGCATATTTCACCTTTTAAGACTATGTTTATCAAATCCAAAACATTTTGGGACGACATTAATTATCGCTTTTTGGAAATTGTAGTTCTCAGAGCGGCATGTGTGTTAACTAATGAAGTCAGGTAGATCCAATTGTTTCGTGTCGCCGCAGTATATAAAGGCACCGAGGCCCTTATATTTTATAACGTATCATAGTTTTGTACGAAGCACTTATAATACATGTTTTTATATTAGGCCGTTGTTCTTAAATCCGAAAAATATACTAAAATCATCTTTAAAAAATCGCCATAACTGATACACATAGATCACTAGAAACATACAAATGATTGAGATAACATGTTCAATAGATGATACAGTCTGGGTCGAAGCTACATGCATGTTTGGTCTAATGTTTTGTTGTTTAATTGATCAGCTATGGTGTTCTTATTATTGTAAGAATAAAAATGATATGTTTAATCATCGCTAGCAAGAGAATACCTATCAAAACCTGTTAAAACATAAACATTTTACGATGATTTTATAACAGTACACAGTGCAAACGGTACTTTGTATGTGTGATTTAAGCGATTTTTTAAAAGTATATTGCATTTAAAAGGTAACAACGTCTTTCATAACAAGTTCTACGAGAATCGCCTGTTGAACATGTATTTGTCGATTGGATTTCTCATTACAATACATACAAAATCTCCTCATTTTTGAACTGTTTACTATGTTTTTGTGACAATCAGTGCGCTATAACCGGTAGATGATACAGTCGGTTTATATACAGTGTCAGTGGTTAACGCGTCCGGCTGCCGTAGGCCGCCGGCCGATCTTTTTTCGACACTGGTTCGATTCACACTGACACACGGCTTTTAAGGAAATATTTAAGATTTATACTTTTTTTTTAAGTTTTACTGCAGTCATTTCAAAGCAGTATTTTGCTTCAGTTAATTTTATCGCGGAAATAATTATTGTGTAAAAAATATGTTATAAATGTGAACAAAAACATGTTTCGAACCTACAACCTATAACAGCGTTATTACCTTTGCTTTTTTAAGTGTTTAAATGACAGCGTCTTAGACCACTCGGCTAATGTGACAAGTATTAGTAGTTTTACGCTTTGTATTAAACAACGATTAAAATATTATTTCATTGTTTACAGTTAACGTCAATGTAAACACGCCAATGTAAACATTGCCAAATTACCGTTGTCTAATAATAGTTAACGTATGTTTGGTGAAGAGTTAGTCTGCAAGAAGAACATGTCCATGCAGTTAATTTTCTTTCCTTAAGCATAAAATTAACATTAACAATTCTGTTTTAGTGTTTTTATCTTACGTTACAATGCCGTTTTACAAAGGGATGTTTCCACTTGTTAAATAAAACATTTACAAATTCTGAAATGGATAAAAAGCGAACTTTCAAAGCGACCGAACTCGACACGTGAATGGAAATGCTTATTTCTGTTAACGTCGCCCAGCTCGGGATAAGCGCAACTCAATATACAGGACAATATCGACCCAACACAAACAATGGTGAGCATGCGGCGGTAAATATGGAACCTGAAAAATAGGATTTAGACATTGCTCCGTTCTTCATTGCTATGTAATAGACAAAAATTAAAATACCAAAATCTCTCAAATGACACAATGCGGTTCCATCATAGTTTGCACAAATCAATGCTATAAGTGTACAATTATTTTACATACGTTAAGAAAAGTTAGAACAGTAACAGTTTTTCCAGAGTTAAGGCATTTGCGCACCCATCCTAGTCTTGAAGACTTCCTGTGATGGATGGGTAAATGTATTTTTATTACCGCCTTTACACTTGTTTTTATCTTGTTTACAATTATTATAGTCGGCTTAAAAGCTCCGGAGGGCTTATGTTTTTTTATTGTACTTGTCTTGCAGACTCAAAATAAATCCCCTGGTGTATCTAATAAAGACCCAAAATTCGCATCGGAAAAGAATGATGAGTTTTTCCTTCAATGTATTTTGGCGTCCCAATGCTAGTTAAATGGAATCCAGAGACTGTTCCATGGCTTGTAAGGGGAAACCGGGGCTAGTATGGCCCCATTAAAAAAAAAAAAAACATGCAATTTATGAATGAATTCATTATGTAATTCTCTACATTTTTTTAAATAAATAGTTAAGAAATTATATTAGCTTTAGTACCCATGAACTTTAAATGACGTGACGTTTTCTTTCAAAGAAATGTTGTTTTTTTTTTTTCGAAGTAATAAGATCAAACTGGCCGAACTTGCCCCGATGCGGGTTAAGTTTGGCTACCCCCTGGGGCATCTTTAAATTCGGCATTTGAACAAATTTTTAAAAATTATTTTCCTGTAGACTGAAAATACAAGAGAACTCATGTACAAAAAGGTAGGTTTAATAATCAACTTTTATTAATTATGTTTTAAAACATGTTATATATAACTTGTTGTGTAATGTACGTATATAAATCAATGTGGGTGCATGTGCATATAGTGTGTACGAGCACAGGAACCTAAATTTTCATTAGAAAACATCAAGACACCACATATACGACGTTTCACCCTTTATTTTTAGATAGGCGTATATAGTAAAATGACATTTATTTGATATCCGGATGTTTCTGTTGGAAATTTAGGTTTCTGTTGTGCGTTAACGTATACACAAATATGTTCGGGTTTGTTGTTGTTGTAATGTTCTATCTCCTTTCAACAGACGTCTGCTGTCTCTCGAAATATCTCCATTTTTTTCTTTTGTTAGTCCACACCATGGTAATGTATGTTCCAAAAATATATATAATCAATCGTGATTCTAAAAAATACATGGAATGTGTCTGTAGATCTCAGACTATGAATCCTACCTATCATAATATGATCAACTAAAACATATTTAAAAACATGCAATTTTCTGCATAAGCCTACAATAGTATATGTAAAAAAGACGTTTCTCCAACCGAAACCGGTTCTATCTAAGCTGTGATAGTTAATACACTTCTGTATATTAAATACGTGTAGTTCTAATCAAGAAAATAAATCTATGTTGGAGCATAGGGGTTATTCGGCTACTAGCCCAACATGCCCCTGCCCCTATGGCCGAACTAGCCCCTTGCTATCTTTTTATATACATCACTTGCTACCTGCATGTATAGTTTAGAGGATGAAAAGAATAAGCTTTGATATAACTGAGGGCTGTTTTAACATGTTGCATAGGTAAAATTAATTTTCTAATTATAAAGCATCTCATGGAAAATAAAAACTCAAATATTTGTGAAAAAATTACTCAACAGTAAAAAAATCAAGTTTCCTTCACAAAATCGAAAATTGTGTTAAAATAATCGCCATTGTGTACATACAAAACTAGTTTCGTTACAAGTGACTTTACATTATCGGCGTGTGCTCTGGATCTTGAATTTTGAACTTAAAATGATAATATGCCGAACATACCCCGGTCTCCCCTATAAATGACTATAATTTTCGTGTTTTATTTTTCGAAGCTAGCACACTCGCAGTCTAAAAAATTTACTGGTTAGCACCTGTAGCGGATTTCACAATTGGATACTGACACGGCATTATGGCCGTCCCCTTATACATCCTGAAATATTATTTACAGAAACACTCGAAATTTGCTTCTTTTTTGATATGTCTGTTTCTTATCACCCTTGTATTTTATAGGTAAGCTATGTTTACACCTTTTTGGGAAAATTCGTTGTCACAAAATAAATATCATTTGCAAATGGATCAATGTTTTGGTTTGCTCTGCCTATTCGTTCCCAAAACTATTCGTAGCATATGTGAAAAGCAACTAATTACAGTATTGAAGATTTACCTAAATGTACCAATTTTTAGGAGATTTTGATCATTTCAATTAAAATTACAAGAGCTTTCAAACTGGTTACAACATTACATCTAACTTTTATCACATGGGTGATCAGTGTAGTTCTGGATCAGCTGGCACACACTGTGCTGCCTGATCAGTGTAGATCTGGATCAGCTGGCACACACTGTGCTGCCTGATCAGTGTAGTTCTGGATCAGCTGGCACACACTGTGCTGCCTGATCAGTGTAGTTCTGGATCAGCTGGCACACACTGTGCTGCCTGATCAGTGTAGTTCTGGATCAGCTGGCACACACTGTGCTGCCTGATCAGTGTAGTTCTGGATCAGCTGGCACACACTGTGCTGCCTGATCAAGATTCATGCATGTTATAGTTCAGAAATAGCTGCTCATTATTGAAAAGCAAACTTTATTGAGCCTAGTTAGATACCACTTATCTTCCTGCTGATCAGAATCTACAATGTTCACCCTTTGGATGTGAGCCATTTACCAGTCCACACTCTCCTACAAATATTCCACACTCTCCTACAAATATTTGTTTAACCCTTTCTCCATGTACACACACGCCTTTATGACTTTTAAGCAGTTTTCATATATTGTTAACATTTCATAGGCGTAGTCAATGGGGAGGCAGGGGTGGCAGCCGCTGCCCCAATATTTCAACTAGCTGCCGTTATATTTTAGCCTCGCCGCTCCAATAATTTTATGTCGCCTCAAGTTTTGGCTACACTGAAGACAGGCATCGATACACTCGATTAGCTGTTCGTGACAGGGTATTAACGACCACAGATGACAACAGGATGTTAACTGCAGTTTATGGGACCTTAGTGTGTTTTAATTGTTCGTACAGTGCCAGTGTATTATCAATGATGATTTTGTTTATTGTAATTGTCTGGTGTCAATAAAACGGACAATTGGCGACATGTTACCTCAATTTTGGTGTCCAGTTTATTAAGTACTTTCATGTTTCATATATGTTAAATATCATTCTTAATCCAAATTAGATGTGGTCATACATGGATGTTCCTAAGCAATCTGAGAATTTTGCATTTCCAAAGCGCTCTTTTGGAGTGTCAAAACCCGAGCTGCGAGCGTTTAAACCTAGTTGGTTTGAGTACTACCCATGGCTTCATTAAAATAAAACATTTTATATGTTTTGGTAATGCTTCAAAATCTTTCAGAAAAATAACTTGAGATATTGTTTTACAATAAAACATTTAATAACCACACGTGCATCTCTAGACTTATCATTTAAACACAAATTATGTTACACAATTTCCGCCCCCCCAATATCCTTAACTTGCCTACGCCCCTGCATTTCTCAACTAACTGATGTTGAATTGGAGACATACCTGTAACTATCTTACAGTCTTACAACATCTCCTTTTAGCTATTTTGTTTAACTAATTGGTTCACAACTGTTGTAAATCTATTGCTGAAAATCCTTTAATTAGTGTTTATGGGCTGTTTCAAAAAAAAATGGCTGGTTTGGGTTTTCCTGTTATAAAAATGTACAACAAACAGTTACTTCCATTTTCCTACTTTACAGAGGTGTCTCAGAGAAGTCATTTCATATAGACTATATAGGGAAAGAATGTTGTTTACTGCAAACTTCTCCTTAATTCGGTAACATTATGATAAAACTTCTCCCTGATTTGCAAGTCTAGTGAGAGCCCTGTTTTCCTTATGAGTTTTGTTATGAATAAAATTGTCAATTAATAAAAAAAAAAAAACATAACTCACTGACTTCTTTCATGGTCATATTGTCATTTAAAAGGGTGTTTGTTAATGATAAGCTCTTTCTTGTATTCATGATGAATACAAGTATGTGTTTTAAAGAAATAAATTTAAATGCTTTTAAGTAAAGATGTTAGTGGATATTCCCTTAATTTAAAATAGATAATTAATGTTTAATTGATTTTACTTTAAATACCAATTTAAATGCTTTTAAGTAAAGATGTTAGTGGATATTCCCTTAATTTAAAATAGATAATTAATGTTTAATTGATTTTACTGTAAATATCGTTTATAACAGTAAATGCCATTATTATTGTTTTAACTTATGTTCGTGTGCAAGATGCTCATTCAAAAAAGCTGAAAAAGCAATTCAGTGTACTACTATTTGTAACCGATAACCTAATAAAAGTATCGATCCACTCAGATCCAGTCAAAATGCTCTGGTCTTTCCTCTTTGTGATCAAAACTCATACCGATTTGTTTCAGTTCTATTCTAATTCATTTCTGCTCCTATTGCACTGCTAACCAGATTGATTTGTAATCTGCTCCTGATCTGTCTGTCAATCTCATGATATTCAGTACTGTAAACACTCATTACAGATTTCATTTTCAGATACATTCTGGTGACGTTATTGGTTTGGTCATTTGTTATTGGAGTTGCAGGTGCATACTGTTTTCTGAGGTATGGGTAGTTTGTTAAAACTTAACATTTCTTAATCAAACTTTCATGTTATATTGGTTATGACAACAGGTAATGATGGTGCTTAAATCTTTTGGTGAATATCATGTTTGATGAAGTTATGCCCCATTTTGTACTTGAATTTTTATTTTGACAAAGTACTCCGATAGCAACACAAGTGTCCAACAGAACACCCATCTAGTCATTGAAATAGGTTTTTTCCACCTCAGGGATCCCATCACTTTGAGGCATATTCAATGCTATTCTTTCAGAAATGGAAAATTATGAATAATATGATGTATATAATGTATATATAGATGTTCACCACACTATTGATTTGAATGGATTTCTGTCAGGAATTTATGTAACACTCCATTGGAAAATACCTGTATTGTTTGAAGCTCATAAAGTGTGATGATGTGATGTATCTTCCTATCATTGCTCCTTTTTCTCAAAGTAGTGGAAAAGTACACAGGGCTTTTTCAGGGGTATTTAGGAAAAAGGCCCCTGCACAAATTGGGAATTTTTTTAAACGGTATACACTGGCTTTACACAGGTTGCATACATAGATTCAAGGAATGTAGGTTTAACAGATCACTAATCAATAGTAAACAAACTAATTTTGTAATTGAAAAAGTCCCTTGATTATATGGATGCTCTTGTTTGTTTCTATTTTATAGGCAAAAAAGTTATTTCTGTTGAAATGGGATTTTTTTCTTGAAATTGGGAATTTTTTTCTTGCAATTGGGAAAAATGGTCCCTATTTGGTATTGGGAATGGGGCCCATTATCAGCCCCATGAGACTAGCTGAAAAAGCCCTGACACATCATATAATAATAATAATTATTATAATAATTAATAATAATAATAATATCTTTATTTAAGAAGGTTATTTATTTAGCACATTAACTTTACAAAAAATTATGTCTAATTTACAATAAGGCCTTCTATAACAACTAACAAACTAGAAAAAACAAAACAAAAATAAAATTAACATACAAACATGAAATATAAAATAACATTTTAATCATTTAAAACAAAATCAACTAAGTCAAGTCGACAGACACCTGTAAACATATCAAAAGATGGATTAAAAACAGTAAGTAGAAAAAATTGAGGTTTATATTTGATCGCATCATGCAGTAAAATTAGTTTTCAATTGTGTCTTAAAAGACATGATTTTGCGAATGATATTGACATGAGATCATATGATTTGTATTAGCTTAGAGAAAATAATGAGGAAAGCTGATGAAGCTCCACAGGTCTTCAGAATGACCATGTCCTAAATTCTCATCAATACACATGTTTAAGCAGGGAGATTATAGTATGATAAGGATTTTTTTCTTATTTTTGCAGTCCTGACTTTCTACTTCCAAGCTTTTTACCGTTACTGAATATTGGACGGAATAAAAAGGTAAAATACAGTCAAACCTGTGCTAAAGACCACCTGTAAACAAAGACCACACTTTAATTGAACCATTGTCTGGTTTAAAGAACAACTTTTCCTGTGAACAAAGACCACCTGCCTTTCAAGACCACTTTTTGGCTCTCCCCTGAGTGGTTTTGTACACAGGTTTGACTGTACTTTTCACTTTGGATTGTTTTATTCATTTATCCCTAATATGGAAACATGCATTAGGGCTGGTTTGAAGTTATCAGATAACTGACAATATTTTAATTGTTCATTGATTATGTAAGAAGCTCATTTGTATATGAAGGATTTGTGCTTCTTGTACAGCTGAAGGTAGGGCAAGTTATGAGTACTGTCATAGCAATCGTTAGCATCTTTTAATAAATGATCAGTGTGTATTATACATAGACAGTTTTACTCACCTATATAATTTGTTAAGAGAAGCACCAGCTGTGAAGAGTTTAAGTGAAGTGTAAACAATGGAGACTATTAAGTAGAATTCAAGGGAATGCTTTATATCACACTGTGGATAGCTGGTTTGTTTTTATATGAAAAGGTTTCCATGTTAAGTAATTTAAGTGAATTTCCATGTAGAATGAAAAGATGATTTAGTTTTAAACCTTTCCAGTGAAGAACAGTGTTATGTATATATACAAATTTGTGATGTACCACATCCAGCCAATATGTTTACTATAGACCCAGATCAGCCTGTGTATCTATGCAGTCCAATCACCGGCTACATTGTTTGCCATTCAGTTCGAGAAGCATTATTAATTCATCTAGAAACAGTTTAGATCCATTTCAGACAGTGTAAATTCTGTATCTTATCTGCATCTACAATTACCTCAAAGTCAATGACCCATGTTTTCTCATGGTTCGTCACCATATTTCTTCCATAAATTCTGTTGAATTTCACAGGATAGTTGCTGAAGAAATGTCTCTGCAGTCATAACTTGTTTCACTTTTACAGCAAGGATCCGAGGTTGATGATGAATTTGCGTTGATGAAGACGATATGTACGGTGTGTGGACAGAGGAGATGTCCAAGGCACAGGTAAGAGTGCTTTCAAACGTTTAGAATGCCTAGCTGTAGATTCTCATACTTCCTTAATGCAGCTCTGATCCTTAAACAAGAACTGAAGATCAGTCTCAGATCTCAAGCACCCAAACTTGAATCTGTTACATGTCAGATTATTGACAGAAGTATTAGTCATTACTCCATCAATTTGCCTTTATCATATGAGCCACCAGTCTGATCTGGATCTAAAATCTAAAAGTGAACAGTGTAGACTAGACAAGACTGGATGGACCTGCAGGTTGATGTGGATCTACACCAGTTGCCTATGTGGTATCAGCCTTATCACATGAAGTAAAGGTAAAGGGTTAAACAGTCACATATAATACATATTCATGTAAATGTATCTATTATCAACATTAAACCAAGATATATCAAAGACAACAAAAGTACTTTCCTTTATCATGGTACACATTACTTAATGGAGATTGGGGCTTAATGCACATGTTTACATTGTGGTTGTACATGGTCTGTATCCAGATTTAGCATATATATATATATTATGTTAACCAGAATTTCTGATATTGAAAGATCCTGGATTCTGGAAATTCATTCCGAAAATTGTAAAATTGATTAGAACATTTCTTGTTAAAATTGTTACAACTTATAATACACAACATATTATATGAAGTCTGATAAACTCTTCAGCTGTTTTATTGCTGTACTTATATCACAAGACACATAAAGACAAAAAGCCCAGTAATGTTGGTATCTGTAAAATGTCCACTTTTAATGATTAAGGTTTGTAGAAGAAAAATTTCAAGTGTTATGTTTCTATAAGACACCCTTGAGCTGTTACGTTCTGGACAAGTCTATTGTTATATTCTTAAATAGTTGAAGTGCTGTGACACCATGTAAATAATTAATTTTACTTAATCATTTTAAATGATGTAATATAATTTTGTATGCATTGGTTTTCAGGCCAGAATTGAATATCCTCGCCTTCCAGCCGTGGACTGGTCTGGAGATCAGACAGTCAGTTGATAAAGCTTGTGAAGAGGTAGAGTTAAACATTTCATGTGCACTTTACTTCGTTTCACTAACACTGAAGTGTGATAAAAACATTATTTAATTTCCAAGATTTATATATCAAAAATATATTGAAAATATTGTCAGAATTGTGTAACATTATCTTTTCTGATATTTTTGAAATGATGTTTTTGCTATTATTGATATATTTTGCCATTTCAGTTTCTGAAAATTGTCCTAGATGAGTTTGTCTACACATGGTATAGGTATGTGCATATAGTTTATATTTCTAAAGTTTGTAGATAATTTACTTGCACATTTAAGAAGTTTTCATAATTTCTCAGTCAGAAGTGAAAGATGGAATACTGTAATGTCCAGGTACTAAAAGAACAGATTACTGGAAAGGCCAGAGTTACATTTGTAGGCAAATGGAACAATTGGATGACTAAAAATTCCAGAGTTGAGACAGTAGAAAAATATTGATTTACTTGTGAAATAAGTGTTGAAAATGTTATTGCATTTAATTACAATCCATGAACAAAAACTAATTGATGTAATAAAATCATGCCTTATTTGTTTCAACATAAAATGTCATTGTTAACTTTATGCAGGAACCTGAGTACTGATGAAGAGTTTGTAGATGAACTACGAACATCCTTCCGATTCCTCTTCTCTGTTCTGTTACGCCGAGCAAAAAAGGTAAAACTGTGCAGCTGTGTGGTATAGAACAAGACAGGTGTATGATTTAGATTTATGCAGCTTTTTCAGTTAGAACACTGCAGCTGTTTGGTTAAGAACTGTAAAGCGGTGCAGTTTAGAACTGCAGCTTTATTATACGGAACTGTGCAGCTGTATGGTTTAGATGTTTGGTATAGAACTATGTGACTGTGTTTTATAGAATTGTGTAGCAGATAGATATAGAACTATGTGACTGTGTGTTTTAGAATTGTGTAGCAGATTGATGTAGAACTATGTGACTGTGTTTTATAGAATTGTGTAGCAGATAGATATAGAACTATGTGACTGTGTGTTTTAGAATTGTGTAGCAGATTGATATAGAACTATGTGACTGTGTGTTTTAGAATTGTGTAGCAGATAGATATAGAACTATGTGACTGTGTGTTTTAGAATTGTGTAGCAGATAGATATAGAACTATGTGACTGTGTTTTATAGAATTGTGTAGCAGATAGATATAGAACTATGCGACTGTGTGTTATAGAATTGTGTAGCTGATGGTATAAAACTGTGCAGCTGTGTAATGTTGAACTGTGCAGCCGATGGTATAGAACTGTGCAGCTATGTAATGTTGAACTGTGCAGCTGATGGTATAGAACTGTGCAGCTGTGTAATGTTGAACTGTGCAGTTGATGGTACAGTAAAACTCCTCTATTACGGACACCTTAGGGACTGAGGGAAAGTGTCCTTAATAGCGGGGTGTCCTTAATAGTGGGTATTTCTTTGGCTTTTGCCTTATTTCTCAGACTCTAATTAATTATATTTTCCTTTGTAGAATCAATTCAACCCTCTGTCTTTTTAATGTTCTCCATGATGGAGACAGAAGTTATTTTTTGAAACATTTTCATTAAACTATTTGCTGATTTACATACAAAAACAAAAACATCCAATCAAATCGATCAGAAGCACGTCTTTTTATTGCCGAAACCTGCCAAATATAGCCCAATTAACTAAAAGGTACAATAATCTTAAACTGCTAATTGACATTATAACTTTCCGCGATTAAGTACCCCAGTCAATTGTGTAAATCACAGTCTGACAGGTCTGTTTTGATTGCAATTTGCAACTTTACCAATTACCGTAAATAATACGTTAAGCGGTCGTATGTTGCAAACTGATATCGTAAACTGATGTCGTGAAACGGTCAGAAAGTGGAACGTTACCAGATTCGACTGTCTGTAATAGCGGGTCTAAAATATGCATTAAAATTAATTTTGTACTGCTCCCATTTTCCGTATTACCGGAATAGCGGGTGCCCATATTATCAAGTTATTTACTAGATACAAAAAGAAGACAAATGTCTGTTCTTTAAAAAATCGCCCGTAATAACGGGGTGCCCGTAATATCGAGTGTCCGTAATGAGGGGTTTTACTGTATAGAACTGTGCAGCTGTGTAATGTTGAACTGTGCACCTGATGGTATAGAACTGTGCAGCTGTGTGATATTGAACTTTGCAGCTGATGGTATAGAACTGTGCAGCTAAATGATATTGCACTGTGCAGCTGATGGTATAGAACTGTGAAGCTGTGTAATGTTGAACTGTGCAGCTGATGGTATAGAACTGTGCAGCTGTGTGATATTGAACTGTGCAGCTGATGGTATAGAACTATGAAGCTGTGTAATGTTGAACTGTGCACCTGATGGTATAGAACTGTGCAGCTGTGTGATATTGAACTGTGCAGCTGATGGTATAGAACTGTGCAGCTGTGTGATATTGAACTGTGCACCTGATGGTATAGAACTGTGCAGCTGTGTGATATTGAACTGTGCAGCTGATGGTATAGAACTGTGCAGCTGTGTGATATTGAACTGTGCAGCTGGTGGTATAGAACTGTGCAGCTGTGTGTTATTGAACTGTGCAACTGATGGTATAGAACTGTGCAGAGCTCTGTGAGATATTGCACCGTGCAGCTGATGGTATAGAACTGTGCAACTGATGGTATAGAACTGTGCAGCTGTGTGATATTTAAATGTGCAACTGATGGTATAGAACTGTGCAGCTGTGTGTTATAGAATTGTGTAGCTGATGGTATAGAACTGTGCAGCTGTGTGATAATGAACAGTGCAGCTGTGTGGTACATAACTATGCAGCTGTGTTCCATAGATCTGTTCATATTTGTGGTATAGAACTGCAACTGTTTGATAGCTTAACAGCTTAATAGAACATAGAACTGCAGCTGTGTGGTATAGAACTGTGCATCTTTTGGCATATAACTGCTGCTGTTTTTGCAGTTTTGTGGTATCAAACTGCAGCTGGGTTTTTAAAACTGTGCAGTTGTGTGTTATATAAATGCAGCTGTGTTCTTTAGAACTGTGCAGCTTTGTGATATAGAACTGCAGCTGTTTGGAAAAGAACTGTGCAGCTGTTTGGTATAGAACTGTTCAGCTGTGTGTTATAGAACTATGCAGCTTTTTGGTATAGAACTGCAGCGGTGTGATAAAGGACTGCAGCTGTTTGGTATACACCTGCATCTGTTAGTATAGATTTGTGCAGCTTTGTGGTATAGAACTATGCAGCTGTGTGGTATAGAATTGTGCAGCTGTGTGGTATGGAACAATGCAGCTTTTTGTTATAGAACTGCAGCTGTGTGATATAGAAATATGCTGTGTGGTAAAGGATTGTTCAGCTGTTTCGTTAAGAACTGTTCAGTTGTATGATATAGAGCTGTGCAGCTGTGTGGTATAGAACTGTGCAGCTGTGTGGTATAGAACTGTGCAGTTGTGTGTTATAGAACTGTGCAGCTGTGTTGTAACTGTGTAGTTGACTAGTCAAGGACTATTCAGTTGTGTGGTATAGAACTTTGCAGCTGTGTGAAATGGAACTGTGCAGCTGTGTGGTTATGGACTGTTCAGCTGTTTGGTTAAGGACTGTTCAGTTCTATGGTACAGAACTGTGTAGCTGTGAGGTATAGAACGGTTTTGCTGTGTGGTATAGAGCTGTGTTGCTGTATGGTAAAGAACTTTGCAGCTGTGTTGTAAAGAACTGTGTAGTTGTTTGGTCAAGGACTGTTCAGCTGTTTTGGTTAAGGACTGTTCAGCTGTGTGATTTAGAACAGTGCTGATGTGTGGTTTAGAACTGTGTTGCTGTATGGTAAAGAACTTTGCAGCTGTGTTGTAAAGAACTGTGTAGTTTTGTGGTCAAGGACTGTTCAGCTGTTTGGTCAAGGACTGTTCAGTTGTATGGTATAGAACTATGTAGCTGTGAGGTATAGAACTGTGTTGCTGTGTGGTATGGAACTGTGTTGCTGTATGGTAAAGAACTTTGCAGCTGTGTTGTAAAGAACTGTGTAGTTGTTTGTCAGCTGTTTGGTTAAGGACTGTTCAGTTGTGTGGTATAGAAATGTGCAGCAGAGTGGTATAGAAATGTGTTGCTCTGTGATAAAGAACTGTGTAGCTGTGAGGTATAGACCTGTGTAGTTGTGTGGTATAGAACTGTGTTGCTGTATGGTAAAGAACTTTGCAGCTGTGTTGTATAGAACTGTGTAGTAGTGTGATCAAGGACGGTTTAGCTGTGTGGTTTAGAACAATGCAGCTGTGTGGTATAGAACTGTGTTGCTGTATGGGAAAAAAACTTTGCAGCTGTGTTGTAAAGAATTGTGTAGTTGTGTGGTCAAGGACTGTTCAGCTGTTTGGTATAGAACTGTGCAGCTGTAGAGTATTTAACTATGCAGCTGTGTAATATAGAACTCTTTAGTTGTGTGGTATAGCACTGTGTAGTTGTGTGGTAAAGGACAGCTCTGCTGTTTGGTATAGAACTGTGCAGCTGTGTGGTATAGAACTGTGTAGTTGTGTGGCAAAGGACTGTCCAGCTGTTTGGTATAGAACTATGCATGTGCAGTATAGTACTGTGCAGCTGTGTTGTATTGAACTCTACAGCTATAAGCTATAGAATTGTGCAGATGTGTTCTAAAGATCTGTTCAGATTTGTGGTATAGTACTGCAACTCTTGGTATAGAACTTTGCAGCTTTTGGCATACAACTGCAGCTTTGTGGTATTGAACTGTAAATGTGTTCTATAGATCAGATCAGATTTGTATTATAAAACTGCAACTGTGTGCTATAGAACTTTGCAGCTTTTGGCATAGAACTGCAGCTGTTTGGTATATAACTGTGCAGATGTGTGTTATAGAACTGCAGCTGTGTTCTTTTGAACTGTGTATCTTTGTATTATAGAA
The DNA here is from genome assembly GCA_038501625.1 of Corbicula japonica. Classification (NCBI taxonomy): domain Eukaryota; kingdom Metazoa; phylum Mollusca; class Bivalvia; order Venerida; family Cyrenidae; genus Corbicula; species Corbicula japonica. The sequence goes on along the minus strand of JAZAYU010000083.1, from coordinate 1,610,960 downwards.
CTGCAGCTGTTTGGTATAGAACTATTCAGCTTTGTGATATAGGACTGCAACTGTTTGGTATAGGACTGCTGCCAGCTGTTTGGTATAGAACTATGCAGCTTTGTGGTATAGAACTGCAACTGTTTGGTATAGAACTATGCAGCTTTGTGGTATAGGACTGCAGCTGTTTGGTATAGAACTATTCAGCTTTGTGATAAAGGACTGCAACTGTTTGGTATAGAATGCAGCCAGCTGTTTGGTATAGAACTATGCAGCTTTGTGATGTAGAACAGCAGCTGTTTGGTATAGAACTATTCAGCTTTGTGGTATAGGACTGCAACTGTTTGGTATAGAACTATTCAGCTTTGTGATATAGGACTGCAACTGTTAGGTATAGGACTGCAGCCAGCTGTTTGGTATAGAACTATTCAGCTTTGTGATATAGGACTGCAACTGTTTGGTATAGAACTATTCAGCTTTGTGATATAGGACTGCAACTGTTTGGTATAGGACTGCAGCCAGCTGTTTGGTATAGAACTATGCAGCTTTGTGGTATAGGACTGCAGCTGTTTGGTGTAGAACTATGCAGCTTTGTGGTATAGGATTGCAGCTGTTTGGTATAGAACTATGGAGCTTTGTGATAGAGGACTGCAACTGTTTGGTATAGAACTATGCAGCTTTGTGGTATAAGACTGCAGCTGTTTGGTATAGAAATATTAATGTTTGTGGTTTAGGACTGCAACTGTTAGGTATAGAACTATTCAGCTTTGTGGTATAGGACTGCAGCTGTTTGGTATAGAACTATTCAGCTTTGTGGTATAGGACTGCAGCTGTTTGGTATAGAACTATTCAGGTTTGTGGTATAGGACTGCAACTGTTAGGTATAGAACTATTCAGCTTTGTGGTATAGGACTGCAGCTGTTTGGTATAGAACTATTCAGCTTTGTGGTATAGGACTGCAGCTGTTTGGTACAGAACTAGTCAGCTTTGTGGTATAGGACTGCAGCTGTTTGGTATAGAACTTTTCAGCTTTGTGGTATAGAACAGCAGCTGTTTGGTATAGAACTATGCAGCTTTGTGGTATAGGACTGCAGCTGTGGTATAGAACTATGCAGCTTTGTGGTATAGGACTGCAGCTGTTTGGTATAGAACTATTCAGCTTTGTGGTATAGGACTGCAGCCAGATGTTTGGTATAGAACTATGCAGCTATGTGGTATAGGACTGCAGCTGTTTGGTATAGAACTATGCAGCTTTGTGGTATAGGACTGCAGCTGTTTGGTATAGAACTATTCAGCTTTGTGGTATAGGACTGCAACTGTTTGGTATAGAACTATGCAGGTTTGTGGTATCTAATTGTGTTGCTGTTTGGTATAGAAGCATCTCAGAGACAGCTGTACACCAGGGAAGAAATTTGCAGTTCACCACTTAACATGAGAACTTATTCATCGCAGGATATAGTGTGATATATATCAGCTGAAAGAAGTTGTTAAAAAATTGATATTAAATCAATAAACTTAAACTGTTAGTATTTCCTAAATCAGCAGCAGTAATGTCCAATCTTAAAAGTTTGTGTTAGTTTGTTCTCTCATCAGTATCAGAGTTGGTTGGTTGTGTTGTACTTTAGATTGATGTACCGAAGATGGTGACAGAGAGGCTGGTGAAAGCAGGTCTACAACATCTCAATGCTTTCTTACAGGCCAAAGCTGCAGGTATTTCCTCAATTAAGTATTGACCATTTACCTCAGTTGCCATGTCTGTTGATTACAAGAGTGACATTATCTGGGCTGGACAGTGGCTGTCACTAATACCCTAACATTTTGTCTGTCCATCACACAAACCTACCATTCACTATAACTTTACCATTTCTCAATATTTGCTTATTGAACTTCCAAATTATAATAGGGTGGTGATTAAGACATAATCTTAGAGTTAAGGTCACATTTGACAAAGTTATTCCCCTTTTGTACTTGGATTTTGTCACAAAATCTTAACAAGGCTGAAACTTAATCCCATTTCTTCAAATTTCTTCATCAAAAATTGAAATTTTATCGCTTATGATAATTGGGACTTAATGACTTTAAAAAAAAACAATTAAAAATATGAAATTCAAGTTTTCTTTTAAGTAATTGATTAAACGACATAGATATATTGACATAGCATGTGATTTTAACTGAACTTCACTTTCTGATTTGAGTTCATTGAATAAGTCTTAATATGGAACTTTTTTAATTGTGTTAATTAATTTGGTCTGTGACAAGGACAATTTTATCATTTTGAACAAAATTTTGGGTAAATAGACATCTTTCAATCATAAATACAAACAATTTCTGAAGTCAGGAGTTAAGGCCTTTCGATTGCTTATATTTTGTCAAATTAGCAATGTCTTCCCACTTATCTTGGGTAATACTTACTCAGTCTTCCAAAAACTTAGTCAGATGCTGTTTGCCAAAATATCTCACAGGAAGTTGATATCCAGTCAGTCTCTCTGGAGTTATGGCTTTTTAATTGTTGATTTTTTGTTTACCAGATTAACACTGTCCACTCTAACTTTAATTGCTGATTTTTTGTTTACCAGATTAACACTGTGCACTCTAACTTAATTCTTAATCCATTCCTCACTAAACTTACTTGGCTTTATATTTCCAGCAGTTTTAATAACCAGCCAGTGATATTTATATACATAATAATTATAGACATCATATCTGGCGTAAATTTGCATTACTGGCCATAAAATCATGCTCTCTGGGTAATGGTTGTGTTGAATGACATGTTCCAGCTGGCGAGGATGCAGATATACAAGATGTGATGTTAAACCACCTGGGTCCAAATCTCCACTATGCCATGCAGAGTCGAAAGTCAGAGCAGGAATACATCAGACGACTTGTAGAGAAAATATTCCCATACATTCTCAGACCTCAGGCTTTACAGTCAAAGTAAGTGTTGGAACACAAATCTAAAGTTTAATATAAAATATGTTCAGTGTTCTTGTTTTTCCACTTCTGGAAGTTAAAGGAAGTTAGGTGTGAACAGATAAGAGATAGACAAGTGTAGAATTTCAAACCCCGGGCCTTAGCCTAAGATCTTAAAACTAAGACTGGCAACAAGTTGAAGTCAACTAGTTTGTGATTACTGTAAAACGCTTTAATTTCGCGAGGTCAAAATTTTGTGATTTTTGTCAAAAATCAGCTTTTTCCTTATTCACGTATTTATGAAATTGTGATGTCATCAGACTCAAACCAGAGTATAATCATAAAAAAGTTTTTTTTAATCTGATCACGATTTCATCGTAAACGATACAGTTATCTGCCTTTGTCATAACTGAGCTGTTGGGCAATTAACTATCAATAAACATATTATTGATATACAAGCTGCTTTTTGTTTAGGTGTGACATATAACAAACAGTGCTGACAAAAGGCTTTATTGTTACTTGTTCAGGTTCGTGAATAATATCATTGTGTTATATGTAGAACATATACAGAATAAATTTGACCTCCCAATAAGGCAACGGGCACTTTGTTTATTTTAAGTTGCATAAAGTTTTGTGGATATACTTATTTTCCCATGTACGGAAACTCACCATATATTCACGATATTTATGGTATCGCGATGAATAATGCCATAGTCTGTCCTTGTAGAGCCATGTGTGCACTGCTTCGAGAAATACTTGCTGCCTCAGTGATCATGCCTGCCATGGATGCTGTAGCTAATCCAGTAAGTTCTAGCTACACTTCGAACTCAAATTTCAAGAAACCATGGACTGATTTGTACCAAAGATCAGTGACAGATCCTTGAAAACTTGATGCAGTCTTGTTTGTCCATGCAACAATTGATAACCAATGTACAAATGTACCATTCAAACATATTCAAAGAATCAAGATCTCCATGAAGTCAATCTCATTACAGTAAAACCCCTCATTACGGACACTCGGTAATACGGGCACCCCGTTATTACGGGCGATTTTTTAAAGAACGGACATTTTGCCTTCTTTTTGTATATAGTAAATAACTCAATAATACGGGCACCCCGCTATTCCGGTAATACGAACAACGGACGCAGTACAAAATTAACTTTCATGCATATTTTAGACCCGCTATTACGGACATTCGAACTTGGTTACGTTCCACTTTCTGACCGTTTCGCGACATCAAGTTACGACATCGGTTTGTGACATACGAACGCTTAACGTATTATTGATTAGACTCATTTACGGTAAAGTTGCAAAGGTAGCAGTAAAGACTTTCTAGCCATAGATGCGAATTGGCCCCGGTCAAATTTGAAGATAAGAGGTAAGTGGGCAAACTGTAAGCTTCATGGACTTTAAAATATTTTTAGATGCTATATTTGCAGTTTCACATGTGAAGCTAGGATCCCCAAAAATTGCCTGATATGCTCTTTTTGACCTTGACACTTTCAGTGTGAGGCAGGTGCTTGGAAATGCGAAACTAATACATTTCTGGCTCTGCCTTCAGTTTAACTTGCAATTCTCAAGGGGCATACAAACAAGCGTGAGTAGTGCAAAATCTAGGTGGTTATGGTATATTTTGAGTATGATTTAATGAAACAGTAGGGATTTTACCATGTGTGAGTGGCAAGCATTTATTTTGGTTGTTGGCAATAAGAAAGCTGTGAACCGATGAATGTTTGAAATTTTGCCTTGTCGGCCGACCAGTTTTCGGCCAGAATTTGAAAGTTAATGGTGCTTAAAATTCAACTGATATGTTTTGAATATAATTTTGCTTTGTTTTCATAAACTGAATGTCATTGTGATGTCAGTTATGTGCCCTTTCTTTTTCGGGTATGTGCTAGTAGGGAGCAAGTGGACTTGTCGTGTCGGCTGTGATTCTTCGGTTTTGCGATATAACAGATACCCGTTTACTTCCGCCAAATTACAATCAAAACAGACCTGTCAAACTGTGATTTACACGTTTGACTGGGGAACTTAATCGAGGAAAGTTGTAATTTCAATTAGCAGTATAAGATTATTGTACCTTTTAGTTAATTGGGCTATAATTGGCAGGTTTCGACAATGAAAAAATTCGCTACTGATCGCTTTGATTGATTGGATATTTTTCATTTTCAGCGAATAGTTTGATCGGTTTGTTTCAATATTACATGCAAACGCACATCACATTTGGCAAGATTAAACAAATAAAAATAATCTAATTTCTTTCAGCTCTTTCCATTATGGAAAACAGTAAAACAAGACAGAGAGTTGAATTGACTCTACGAAGGAAAATAAAATTAGAGAGTCTGAGAAATAAGGCAAAAGCCAAATAAATAAGTAAATTTACATATTCTGTCGGATTTATTACATTATACTAGATCAAAGGGCAAATAAACACCTATTAGGCTGTCAAATCAACGATATGTTAATGATGTCGAATCGAAGATGTAACGGACACTGGCCGGTGAATCAAACCCACTATTAAGGACACCCCGCTATTAAGGACACTTTCCCCCAGTCCTTTAGGTGTCCATAATAGAGGGGTTTTACTGATATCAAGAGTTATAGAAATAAATAATGTAAATACCAGAGATAACCAGGCATTGTCTTGCAAAGAAAATGATTTTCACCAAACTGCAACAAATTATATGAGAAATGGCATATTTTAATATAGTCATTTTGGAACTAATTACAAAATTGAATTTAAACTAGGGCATGGCTGAAAGAAAAATTATATATATGATATTGTACATAATTTTATCACGATTATAGTAATGGTAGGAGAGCTGAAATTTAAAATAAAGATAATTCATTAGTTTGTATTTTCATTACAGGATATGGTGAACAACCTTATACTTGTGTTTCTTGATGAAACTCCAGTAAGTACTTGGGTGTAGTGGCTTGCTGTGTATTCTGCACATCAGATCAAAGTGCACATTTGTGCAGTCTAATTTGGTTCTAAACTGTCTGCTTCTTGGAAAGAAATTATATCATGAATAAAAAAAGCAAACATTGTATCAAAAAAGTGAACAGTTAAGATTAGATCCACATGGTATGTAAGTGATATTGTTGACATTTTCAGTCCTTCCATTATTTAAGAAAGAGCAAGATCATGACACATCCATGCATGGCAAAACATATATATCTGTGATATTGCACTTATCATGACGTTTCAGAGCTGTCTTTTGACAATAGTTTTATTAGCTATCGATATAACTGATCATTAATTTTGGGATTATACTTTGACAATCTGCAAAATAGATTTGAAATTCAGCGTATAAAAGTTGTTTAAGTTCAAGAATAATTTGCATCGGAATAGAAGCAGCACATCACATGATAACAAAATTTTAATAAGTACATTGAAAACAGAAAGAACCTGTAAGCTTATCAGTCAATTAAATTTTTGAACAACTGGGCACAATGGTGTTTAAGATGTTTAGACAAATATATATTAAATATTTCAGCCTCCACCACCCCCCGAGGTACTTTCACCTATGGTGTCATTTCTGGCGGCCTTCAGCAATCAAACTACCGGATCACTTAGCGACCCAGAACAACCATCTAAATATTGTAAATCTGTAAGTACCTGCCAGTTATATTAAAAAAAGGAGGGAAAGTTACCTTACTTAACGGGTATTCAAAAAAAGTCCCCACCTGAATTGAATAGAATTACATATTTCCATTTGCACCCATGGCAGAGTCTTTTACTTCCCCAGCAGCCAGTCTATGCAAATACTGCTGGCAACAGTACAATTAAGGTAATTACCCAGCACTGGACACTAGTTGGGCAATCAGCTACAGCTGTGGATCGAACCTGGTCCACAGGCAATTGTAGTCAGATGTGCTAACCAACTGCATGGCTGTTGAACTCTTTGCCAACAAATTGAGCTTTGACATGTGAAAACATATCTTCAGTTTATATTTTGGGTTGTTGATATTTATGGAAATAATAAAAATTAATTCCATTTTTTTCTCATTACTATAAGGTGTTATTGTTACATATTGTCACAAGGATTAATGTTGTTTACTGCTAAATGCATGATGAGCAATGTGGTCTTCTCAACATTGTGACGCCATTTCAAGTATTAATGGCAACTTCTTGTTTTAGCTCTACTTATCCACTGAGGTTATGTAATGGTTTGTTGCAAGTCTTTAAAGTTATAATTTTACACTTTGAATAATGATATTTCCAATAAAAGTAAAATATTTCAGCTGTGGTAGTGTTCCAAACTTTGATGTGCAATTTTGTCAGTTTGGCACAGAAACTACCTTTCAGGCATACACTGTTATATTGAGTGTTGGTGTAATAAAGTTGCATAATGATACCTACTGTGCTAAATATTTCAGAGTTACTTGGATGTGTCGAGAAAAATATTAGTGCAAAATGGGGGGTATGCTTGATTATTTCAGAGTTTCTTCTATGTGTTGATGTATGCTTGAATATTTCAGAGTTTTAATGATGTGGTGGGGCATGTTTGAATATTTCAGAGTGTCTGTTATATGTTGGGGTATGCTTGAATACTTCAGAGTTTAAGTTATATGTTGGGGTAACCTTGAATATTTCAGAGTTTACGTTATGTGTTGTTGTAACCCTGAATATTTCAGAGTTTACATTATGTGTTGTTGTTACTTTGAATATTTCAGAGTTTATGTTTTGTGTTGATGTAACCTTGAATACTTCAGAGTTTACGTTTTAGGTTGTTGTAACCCTAAATATATTGAGTTTACTTAATGTGTTGTTGTAACCTTAAATGTTTCAGAGTTTACATTATGTTTTGTTGTAACCTTGAATATTTCAGAGTTTACGTTATGTGTTGGGGTATGCTTGAATATTTCTGAGTTTACATTACATATTGGGGTATGTTTGAATATTTCAGAGTTTACGTTATGTATTGGGGTATGCTTGAATGTTTCAGAGTTTACGTTATGTGTTGAGGTATGCTTGAATATTTCTGAGTTTACGTTATATATTGGGGTATGTTTGAATATTTCTGAGTTTACATTATGTATTTGGGTATGCTTGAATATTTCAGAGTTTACGTTATGTGTTGGGGGATGTTATGGACCCAGAGAAGCCAGCCATGTTATACCCCTTCATGCAGTTCCTGAAGAGTGAAGCTGCCATCAATGTTCTACAGTTTGCTCTAGCTTGTGGTAAATCTTCTCTTGTTCTGTTTGTAACAAGAACACATGCTCTTTTCATGTTAATATTGCAAACACAGCATAGTATCTTTGAATGTGGCTGTCTGGCTGAGTTTTAGTTGATGTATAATAATTGTCTTTGCAAGACCAGTCAGAAAGCCAAGTTTGAATCAATTAGGCAACTATTCGAGGTTTTTTATATGCCTGAAGGGATGTATTATGTTATTGCCTTGGTGTTCTTCTGTCCGTCTGTTGTTAGCAGTTTCCCTTTAGCTCTGTAACTCTTGCACTCCTTGAAGGATTTCAAAGAAACAAAGACACAAATGTTAACCAATTGAGACAACGTGCAGAAGCCATGTTCAGGATGGCTCTCTTCAAGGTCAAGGTCAGACTTCGGGATCAAAGGTTATGACTTTTTTCCCTTCTGCTCTGAAAGTCTTGAACCCCTTAAGAATTTCGAAGAGACCTGACACAAATGTTAACCACATTGAGTCAAATTTTTAATTTTTGTGTTGCCCTATCGAAGAAATGGCGATACATAGGGACCGCTTTGTCCGTCCGTTCATTGGTCTGTCACGAAAACTGAACGTTGGCTATAACTTTGCCATTTCTTAATATTTCATTATCAAACTTTCAAATTATATTGCTTATGACAAAACGCTCGAGATGATGCCAAATTCTCAAGGTCAAGGTCACATTTGATGGAGTTATGCCCCTTTTTGTACTTGTATTTTTACATGTAAACTTAACGTTGGCTATAACTTTGTCATTTCTTAATATTTATACATCAAACTTTCAAATTATATTGCTTATGACAACACGCTCATGATGATGCAAAATTCTTTGATGGAGTTATGCCCCTTTTTGTACTTGCATTTTTATTCCGACATAGCAACAGAGGGCGACACAAGTGTTCAACTGAACACCCATCTAGTTTTATTATTGGCAGTATGGAAAAACAGAAACCACTTTTCTGTGGTACAACATGGGTGGTACCTTCTATTTTTTTGATGACTTTTTTGACATTTTTGTACCTGGTCAGGATTTTTGGGGTGGGGATCTTCTTTTATATAACTTCAATCTTTTGTACCATTTTGATGTTCCTGTCCTTTGGGCTTCAACAGTCTAAATTTTGCTCACATCCTCTGATACAACCCTTTGGGTGTATATTGCCCCGCTTGGCAATGCTCTTGTTATTCAATTTTCTTTATTGCTTGTCACTTGAGTTATTAAAGCACAAGATATGTCATGGGTTTACAACCTTTTGATGTAAAGATATCTTAAACTGTGGTAAAACTTTTTCTAACTTTTCCTACAACTTTCTCTTCATAAGATACATATTCAGTAAAAACAACAATATATGTGCATTTTAAAATCATGAGTATAAGAGTGGAAAATCCCTAATACTTGGAACATATCATTTACGTGAACAAAGTTATTGGTGATTGTTTCAGAGGATTTCAACAAGAAGATTCTCAACCCTGACTTGAGCACACAGGATCTCTCCAAACTCCATGATGATCTCAAAGATTTACACAGAAACTATTTCTCCTCGAATTCACCTGATAGAATTAATTTTGAGGAAAATATCATCAATGAAGTAAAAGAAGGTAGGAAGATATTTAACTGCAGAGATTTAATACAATTTGGTGGTGAAGAAATAATTGCTGTATATAGGTGTACAAAATAAAAGAAATAATAAGTATCTGCAGGTGATGGTATATTATATCACTCTGCAGAGTTCAGATGTGTAAGGATATGGCACGTGTGAGGAAGCCTAATGATATATTCTTAGATATATGACAGGCAGATATTTGTTATTTTGATACTAACACAAATGTACTTTATACAGCTTTCAAAATGAAGTTGCTACTTTTCTCTAAGACAATAGTTCTAAAATCTAATGCTTTAATTATGTCAAAAAATATTAATAATCTCGAAAAGAATAAGCTCGCATAGCACTCATAGTAGCAGTAATATATTGTGTAATCACTGTCCTACAATGTATTGTCTAGAGTGAATCTTGGCAGTCATAAATCTTGGCAGTCATGTAAGAATGTTTCTTCATTACCATCTAACAGAAAGATGTCTGAAATTGTTTTTACAAAATCATTTAAAAGTCAGTATTTGGCATGTCATGATTATGTGTACAATGACTGTGATTTAAATTCCATGCTGATCTGTCTCAAATTACTGATAATTTTCCAGATAAATCCTGTGTGCATAGTGCAGGACTAATAATGAAAGTAGGTATAACCCATGAGAGTATTTATGTGAAATATTGATCTTGGGCACGAAATGTCTACACAGCATGCACATCTGTATGTTCTTATCTAGATCTACATTGAAACAAATGGCAGAGTGGTGAAGATCCTGATTACACTGCAGGGATGCTCTGTTCCACTGGTAACACATGCGATAATACCCATATCTGTAGAGTTACCAGTAAAACATTTATATATAACTTCCAGTGATAGATGGTACACCAAATGATGTTCTCAAGCTGCGCACATCCACACCAATGTTCAGAGCATATGAACATGTGTATAACCTCCTCAGACAAACATTCCTACCACTGTTTCATCAAAGTGAAGAGGTATGAACATAAAGCTTTTTATATAAACTTGTAGGCTTGCGATGTGAAATTCTGTCATACTAGGTTTGTTTTTCATCTGTTTTTGACCGTGCTTGAAAAAGTCAATGCAATTTGAAAATGTTAGAAACATTTTGGCCTCTGATTTGTCATCTGGAATCTAGATCAAGGATGATGTAAAGCCTGCAATACAATGTTTCGTCGTGACAGAGAAATGTGTGTTTAAGATGGTTTCCATTGTGTTTTCAGTATTACACGATGATATGTGGGGAAAGATTGGCCTCTCAAGTGTTCAATCGCACAACATCATGGTATGTTAACTAGAATAGGTTGTACAAACAGTGATTGTGATGGTTTGTTTTAAAGAAACTGTGACGTCATTAAACTTTTCTGTAAAAATAAAGGTTATAAATTCCTACTATGTTTAAAACTTGATTTTCATGTATCAGTGTATATTGAGGTGGGTTGGGGGAGTGGCATTATTGTGGGTTCAGATTCAGTTAAAACTTCATAATAGATAGATGGCTTTCTAATGACTTGGTGATAATAACAAGATCACTCATCATCAACCACAAAAACCATCTGGGTCCAAGATGAAGGTCATTGTTACTATAAGTAGCATTTTTTTTTGTCTGGCTAGTAACTTCAATATGGCTAAAATAGATTTTTCTAGTTCAGGCTATAATTTTATTTTGGATGGAGAGATTTTAAAATGACATGGCACATTTGATGTCAGTAAAACAAGCTAATATGTCATGAAATACACCCAGTCTCCAGGGTCCAAGTTGAAGGTCACTGTTACTTAAAGTAACATTTTCTTGACCAGGCAGTAATTTCATTAAGAATGGATGGAATTCAAAAAAGAATTCGCACATACCATAACAAGATGATGTCTTCCGCACAAAACCCAGCCTCAGAGGTTTAAGGTCAACATCACTGTTACTTAAAATAAAATTTCTTGATCAGGCTAAAGCTTCATTATGGATATAGTGATCTTGAAATAACTTGGTACATGTGATAACTATAAAACTGTAAGACAAAGTGATGTAAACAAATCAACCTCTTTGGTCAAGGTAAGTGTTAATAAAAAAAGATTTGTTATTTTGATAGCTTGTAAGGAAAATAACCTCACAACAGCTAAGGGGACCCAACCAGACTTGAAATTTATTTTAAACTTAACTGGGCAAACTGTAGCACCAAAGTCCAAGTCAAGGTCATTATTTCTCAAATGAGATTTTTTGTTTCCTGTGTACACTGTCTTTACCATTTGAAAAAAATAATTTCATTTTTGTACAGTTTTACTTAACCTTTTGATAGAGGACTTGCATTTGTTATTATTGATTCATACAAATGCCACAATTTTCACATGAATTCTGCTCTTGTTGCATGTCAGTTTTGTATCATTATTTCGAACAATGAGAATTGAGTTGATGATTGATGATTCATCAGTATCATTTAAATTGATTATTTAAATCATAAACATAATTCAGATATTTTTTCTGATTGGCTGATGCATTTACATAATTATTAAATAATTCAGTAGGGATTTTTATTCACTGCTTGTGTTGCAAACATTTAAGAAATAAGGACCCTGCAGGAAAAGGAAGTTACTTACACTGACATATGAATTGGATGTCATTTAAGGCAACCAAAGAAGAAAGATTCCAGCATTGCTAGTTTTGGATCTAAAATCAAAGAGGTTTTTAAGCCTTCATCAGCAGGTGAGTTCTGTCTGTTGTTTGCCTGTTGGGGGGTAACATTGCCTTATGTTGATTAAACTAAAGCTTGAACTGGTACCAGCACAGCTACAGGATTACTTTAACATGTTGCTCCAGTTTGGATATTCAATATCTGTTGACAGTAGAAATCAATTCAGATTCTGTGAGTTTGAATTTTCATTATTAATTGTGGGCTACTGATTTTGTGGACCATAGATGAATGTAATAATTACCCACCATGAAATATGAAATGAAATAAAACTTATTTGAGCAAATAGAAAATCACGAATTTAGGAACACATGAAGGTGCCATTAAACAATATACACGTCATTTCATACCAACAGATACATATAATTGTATCCAGAGTAATTTTATGAACGATATGTCTGACATTACGTTATTGTTGTTTAGATACACGTTCCATATCATCTCTGGACCTTCTAGATATTGAGAATACAGAAGATGCTGATAGCATTACTGTGGCTGTAAGTATTTTTGAACTGTTTGTATTAACGTTACGTTATAACATACTTGTAATACTTATTTTTTTTATTAAAATTGTGAAAGCACACAATGATATAGTCAGCAGCATTGATTTCTGCAATCTTTGAAATAGTTCTGATGTTGTGTAACTTCTGCATTTGTCAGGGCACCATATTTTAGTGTTTACAGACAAATTGGACAAACCCACATTGAGATCTAATGCTTTAAGGAGTGTTGATTTCTTAATTAAGACTGGAAAATGTTGTTAATGCAGTATAGAATAGTGTGGCTTTGTTAATCAAGCTGCCCATGAAACCTATAAAAATTTAGTAGCCTATAAGTTATAGGGTACTAAATTTTTATAGGTTTCATGGGCAGCTTGATTCTCAAGTTTAAAACCACCATGAAATAGAGAATTCATCTTAATTATTTGTGTAGAAAATTGAAAACCATGAATTTAAGAACCCATGAAAACACCATTTAACCACAGACCATGAAATATAATGCCCACATATATAATGACATTCTCAGTGATCAGTTTCTTAAGTTGAAAGGTCCAGCTTGTATCACATACTGTGCCATACTAAGTACTTCGGCTGCTGATATGTTAAAGTAGCAGGTTGATGGGGGATGTCACTGATAGTATTCTGACGGGCTGGACTAACTAAAAAGTTACTGTTTTGATATTCTAGTCTACTGGCTCCCTGGAGGAGGATTCTGGAGGATATGAAGATTTAGAGAACACCATAGAACACTTCCATCCTCATGACCTCAGCACATGGCGGGTCACCATACCCAGACTAGGGGCCAGACCGGACCCGGAAAACCCCAAGAAACAATTCTTTGTGTTCATAGTAGATATAAGGAGAGTCGATGTACCTGATGGTGAGATGACTTTCTGTAACATAGTATGATCAATGACTATAACTTGACTACGGTGATTATTGTTAATGACTCCATAGTGAGGTACAGGTACTTGACTGTGGTGAAATGACTGAGCTGTGAGGTAGTGTGATCATAGACTGTTAGTTCACTGTGGTGACTTGTTAAACAACTCAAGAGTGATCAAACATTGTTTACTTTTAACCATGTTCCAACAGATAAAAATAGGCAGCTTGACAGTGCTTGCTTGTGTCTGATTATTTACCCTTTACTTAATGGATACAACTTATAACCCATCTGCAGTGATCATAGATCCAGATCAGCCTGTATATCTGGGCAGTCTGATCAGGTTAACCTTTACATCCACATACCTGCCATATTTCTGGAAAGCATACCAGGGGATTTGGTTCAAAATTCCAGGGGATTCCGATATAATTCCAGGGGATTTTTTAATGCGGCTAATCAAGCGGAATTTACTAGAAACTAAACTAAGATGCAATATTAAATATATTTAAAATATATTTATCCTCATTTATTTAAATAATATTTTTATTATGTTTTTTTTGTAACAGGGTGTCAGCACATAATAAAACTATATAAAACAAACACTATATGAACAGACCGACAAACTCTGATGTGCTTAGCACAGACTAACATCAGTTAGATCAATTATTTATGTTAACTAACATGGACTTGGATGTTATTAACTTGCTGCAGATGCTGAGTTCGAACGCTCAACATATGGTCTCTGCAGTCAAACCAGACATGGAGACAATCTGGATCTTTCTAAGTATGCTAAGGTTTTTTTTTAGGAAAGTCATTGTGTATTTACATTATAATTTCTATTTTCTGTTCAAAATCCCCATGAAAATTAAATATTGCTGCCCAAAAATTGTGTTCGAGCAACACTTCTGAAGTCCATCTGGATCCGTCCCTGAATATATCAAATGTTGCAGCTTGGCTATTACATTTTTATTCCAAGGATGCAAGAATCAGCTCGACTGGTCATTTCTTCCTACTTTGTAATTAAAAAAAATATTTTCAAACGTGCCAAAACGTTAATTGTTGGTCAATAGACGAATAATTTGTATCCGAAAGTGTCCCATTATCCGGATACACACATATTTTGGACATCATAAAAAACCTTCAATCTTTAAACAAGTCCGCTAATTGTACATAAAACAGACGGTATACTTGTGATTTCATTCACACCTATGCAAACAATCAATTATCCAATAAACAATCCTGTTAAGTGTCAATTCTCACTAAATAATCGATAATCCTCTCGGTGACACTAATAAGACGAATTCGGAACGTTTTGACACAACCGTTAGGAGTCCAAGATACGTAACAGTGTATTCGGCGTTTAGACAAATGTCTGATGAGAGCGAAAAAAATGCATTTTTATACCTTTTTTCTTAACTTTTGGTAATTCCGGGGGATTTTCATCTCCCGCCGGGGGGCCAGGGGATGGCTCTAAATTCCGGGGGATTTTTCCCCTCGCCGGGGGATATGGCAGGTATGCATCCATGCAGTCTGATTAGGAGCTACACTATTTGTTTCTTCTTGAGAAATAACATATTGATTCTGGAAGCAACTAGTGTAGATCCTGATCAGACTGCAAGGATGTTTAGACTGATGTGGATCTACTCTGGTACCACATGGGATATAAGCCATATCCATGGAGTAAACCATCAGAACTAGTTCATGTTCTTGGTGATCATCATTTATAAATAGTATTTTGGTAACAGTTGTGCAAATCAATTACAGTTGTTGCAGCCTATGTGGTTATTATTTCTTGCAATGTAAACCATTGTTTTGGTATCATCAGTATTTGATTTGAAAGACGTTTTAAATTTTGGTTGTCCAAACCACTTTTTCATTATTCCTACATTAGCTTTTGAATCATTATCTTTGTTTACCAAAGACAACGATACTGCAGTATCATATTCTGAGTTTACTTTAAGGGTTTAAGAATATTTTTGTGTTCTATTTTCATAGAAGGACGACCAAACTGGACTGTTGCCAGGAAATATAATGAGTTTTACACTCTGGACCAGAAATTGCGAGAATTCCACAGCGACCTTGAAAACATATTATCATCTAAGAAACTCATAGGTACCAAAAATCAAGAGTTCATTGAATCAAAACGAGATGAATTTGAACTATATCTACAGGTAAGTCTTCCATCAACTGTTTCAAATAAGTCACTGTAATGTATATAGTGTAAATATTTTGTCAAAGTGAAGGCTAGTTCATTCAGTATGTCTTAATTTCTGTGTGCATTGAATGTTTTCTGCAACTTTGTTAAATATGTGTTTGGTCTGGATGAAAAAAAAATGTTTGAAGATAAACTTACCATTGCAATGATGAACTGACTTCTGACAAACTTGCCTCACAAGGAAGCCAGTGCAAAACAATTTTTAAAGCAATTAACAATCTGATAATGGAATTTATCTGACATTATACATCTGCCTAGTCTAGACAACTGTTGGCATTTTAATTTGAATCTAGCAATAATGTGTCTGAATTCCGTGGAAATCACATCTGTTTTTATCTAAAAATCAGATCTAGTTTTTAAATTTTGAAGCAAAAAAGATCCCCTTAAAAGCTACGGGTAATTCAACTCTTTACTCCATGAATACACCTTTTATCACGTGACGAGTGTAGATCCAGATCCAGCCGGCCATCTCATCTCATTTTGCTTGTTTTTAGCCCAGAATATCCCCTAGATTCATTCAATCCCCTTCTACTTTGAAAGATAATATGACCTCTGTATTGCTTCTTTAATAGACAACAAAAGAAGATGATCTCATGTAATATTTATTATGTTTCAGAAACTGTTAACGAAGCCAGAGTTGAAGGGGAGTCAGCTGTTGTACAATTTCCTTACAGCAGAAACAGCTTTTGACTTTGGTATAGATATCAATATCGGTATGTTAAGTTTTGTATTAATTATTCATAGACTGTTGTCAGAACTTGATTATCTTGAAATTGACCTTATGTCAGGCCTTGCCCTTGTTGATGTTGAACCATATATAACAAAAGAACATTTTCAATGCAGTCACAATGTGTATTTGTTTAATGGATGTAAAATCTGGGTTGATTGGGTTTTTTGAATATCTGATTGACAAACAGCATAAAGTCAGGTGTGTTGTTCTTTAAATACCTTAATAATAATATGAAATATTAACTAATCTGACTAAAAGGCGAGAGAGATTAACCCTTGATTTCATTGATATGCCTTTAACCACATGGGCAGATAATATGCCCTTAATCATATGGTTTGTGGTCAACCAGCGTAGATCCCTATCGCCCAGCAGCTTGTGCTATATGACCTGGATCTACAAGGATTGCTTCTTAGTCAGTAATTGACCTAATGAATGTGTAGTGATCACATGTTTGCTGGTCAGTAATTGACCTAATGAATGTGTAGTGATCACATGTTTGCTGGTCAGTAATTGACCTAAGGAATGTGTAGTGATCAGGAATGTGTAGTGATCACATGTTTGCTGGTCAGTAATTGACCTAAGGAATGTGTAGTGATCACATGTTTGCTGGTCAGTAATTGACCTAATGAATGTGTAGTGATCAGGAATGAGTAGTGATCACATGTTTGCTGGTCAGTAATTGACCTAATGAATGTGTAGTGATCACATGTTTGCTGGTCAGTAATTGACCTAATGAATATGTAGTGATCACATGTTTGCTGGTCAGTAATTGACCTAATGAATGTGTAGTGATCAGGAATGTGTAGTGATCACATGTTTGCTGGTCAGTAATTGACCTAAGGAATGTGTAGTGATCACATGTTTGCTGGTCAGTAATTGCCCTAAGGAATGTGTAGTGATCAGGAATGTGTAGTGATCACATGTTTGCTGGTCAGTAATTGACCTAATGAATGTGTAGTGATCACATGTTTGCTGGTCAGTAATTGACCTAATGAATATGTAGTGATCACATGTTTGCTGGTCAGTAATTGACCTAATGAATGTGTAGTGATCGCATGTTTGCTGGTCAGTAATTGACCTAATGAATGTGTAGTGATCGCATGTTTGCTGGTCAGTAATTGACCTAAGGAATGTGTAGTGATCGCATGTTTGCTGGTCAGTAATTGACCTTAGGAATGTGTAGTGATCGCATGTTTGCTGGTCAGTAATTGACCTAATGAATGTGTAGTGATCGCATGTTTGCTGGTCAGTAATTGACCTAAGGAATGTGTAGTGATCGCATGTTTGCTGGTCAGTAATTGACCTTAGGAATGTGTAGTGATCGCATGTTTGCTGGTCAGTAATTGACCTAATGAATGTGTAGTGATCGCATGTTTGCTGGTCAGTAATTGACCTAAGGAATGTGTAGTGATCACATGTTTGCTGGTCAGTAATTGACCTAAGGAATGTGTAGTGATCACATGTTTGCTGGTCAGTAATTGACCTAATGAATGTGTAGTGATCACATGTTAGCTGGTCAGTAATTGACCTAAGGAATGTGTAGTGATCACATGTTTGCTGGTCAGTAATTGACCTAAGGAATGTGTAGTGATCACATGTTTGCTGGTCAGTAATTGACCTAATGAATGTGTACTGACCACATGTTAGCTGGTCAGTAATTGACCTAAGGAATGTGTACTGACCACATGTTTGCTGGTCAGTAATTGACCTAATGAATGTGTAGTGATCACATGTTTGCTTGTCAGTAATTGACCTAATGAATGTGTAGTGATCACATGTTTGCTTGTCAGTAATTGACCTAATGAATGTGTAGTGATCACATGTTTGCTTGTCAGTAATTGACCTAATGAATGTGTACTGACCACATGTTTGCTTGTCAGTAATTGACCTAATGAATGTGTACTGACCACATGTTTGCTTGTCAGTAATTGACCTAATGAATGTGTAGTGATCACATGTTTGCTTGTCAGTAATTGACCTAATGAATGTGTAGTGATCACATGTTTGCTTGTCAGTAATTGACCTAATGAATGTGTAGTGATCACATGTTTGCTGGTCAGTAATTGACCTAATGAATGTGTAGTGATCACATGTTAGCTGGTCAGTAATTGACCTAAGGAATGTGTACTGACCACATGTTAGCTGGTCAGTAATTGACCTAATGAATGTGTAGTGATCACATGTTTGCTTGTCAGTAATTGACCTAATGAATGTGTAGTGATCACATGTTTGCTGGTCAGTAATTGACCTAATGAATGTGTAGTGATCACATGTTTGCCCTTGTGATAACAGTCATGCCTCTGGAGTGAAAGCTAGAGCTAAATTGGAATGTGTGAAACTGGCAAGTGGCAACAGCACTGGCCTCATGATGGTAGTTGACATAGCTTCAAAAATATAGACCACTTGTTATTACACTTTAGACCATAATGTCAGGTCATAAAGAATGAATAAGTTAAATATTTGTGATTTTGCATTTCATTTTGAATTTTAATGTTGATAGATATTACTCTAATTGATGAGAAGTACATAAGTAGGGTAAATGGAACTCCTCAAATGTCAGTCCCCTGTTTACAACACCTGAATGTCAAGTCCTTTATTTAACCCATTCCTTGATATACACGTCGCATTTTTACGTATGAGCGACCAGTGTAGATCCAGATCAGCCGGCACATCTGTGCCGTCTGATCAGGATCTTCACTGGTTGCATTTTGGTCAGAAATAACCTAATGAATCAAAACGCAAACAGTTTAGATCCTGATCAGACGGCACGGATGTGTTGGCTGATCTGGATCTAAACTGTTTGCCCTAGCAATAAAGGTTTATCTATACAGGAAAGGGTTAACAAGCTGTTCTGATTCTGCTAACTTTTATACTAAATGCAGTGTAAACAGCCTTTTGTGTATGTACCACCAGAGGAAATACATTATAAAAAGTCATTTTTATTCATTTTCTTAATGGATATTTCCTGCACACCTCTTACATTTGATTTTCTTAATGTTACGAATCTTCACATCCTCACATCCACAAAAGAGTTGGTTGACTATTGTCATGTTTTCATCTTCAAGACCAGTATTTATGGAACTCACCTCAGAAAGTACAAAATGTAGTTGTAATTTATCAACAAAATCTTGTACAAACTTTATGTTCCGAAAGTTTTAATATAGTGTTCCTGTCCACTGAGATGCTGGAATACATTGGCAAGTTTTGAGCTTTTTTTT